>JADRCH010000053.1:6941092-7008172 GCA_019843965.1 Rhynchomys soricoides | reverse complement strand
TGCTGAAGGCTGCGGGAGTGGACCGGCCGTGTGCTACACACTGGCCCTCCATTACACACTGGCCCTCTGTGCTTTTGGCTGGCTGTCACTTTGGGCAAAGTTGTAGAAAAGCCATTCTGGGAGCCAGGTAGCCACTGCCCCAGTCACTCTGAATCCCAGAAGTTCCTCCAGGTCTCCTCTCAGTCCCTGACAGTTCCATGCTGAACCTGTGGTCCCCAGAGAGTAGACTCGGTGTGGCTGGAACTGTGTCTGTTCCCAGTGTTGTAGTGAGGGCTCCTGGGTAGCTTGGGACAGGTTTAGGGACACTGGGGACCTCGTGCCAAGAACAGTTAGTTACATAACAGGCTAAAAAGGAAGCTTTTGTCTTCCATGCTTCCTGATGGACTCACCATCCTTCTGGCCCCTCCCCTCCCCATCAATGTCCTTCATTGATCCTTTGAAATCAGGGGCTAGAACTTCAGAGAACATTCCATTTGCTTCCGATCTTGCTCTTTTGAGCAACCCTTTTGTCTCGTCCATCAGAGGCTCCTCACAGGGCTTAAAGAACACCTGCTTGGGTCAGGTGCCCCTTTCATAGGCCATCTGGAAAATAGGCCTTCCAGAAAAGCTAGCCAGAAATTCCTGCAGCCCAGAGCTCCGTCACCAGGAGCTCAGCTATGCAGCCCAGGTAGACTCCACCAAGAGCTCAGGTTCCTGGCGGAGGCTGAGTTTTCTGGGTGTTTGGGACCTTCTGGGTAATGTAGCCAGTAGCTTTTCTCGCTCCGGCTGCTGGTGGGGAATACACAGGGCTCCAGAGGCAGAGCAAACCAGCTTCTCCCATGAGCTTCCCATTGCCCAAAACGTGAGTGCCTTGGGTGGTCCCCCAGTATGTGCAGGTTTCCCCATCCAGGCTGAACAGGGAATTTGATAAGAAGACAGCTTCAAAGGCCCACGGAAGAGAAGGTAGACACCCTTCCTCCATTACCTGAAGCATTTCTGAAGATGTGTCATAAACCCACTGTCCCCTTCTAGCCAGCACAAGCAGCAGTCTGTACCACGTGTGTAATAGACCCATGCAGCTCATGCCTACTGCTCCTGTGTGTGCCTTGTGCCTGACCACAACCAGGCTAAGGTGGAAGGAAGATGGGGGTGGTGCATGGGGCAGAGAAGAGAGGATCTCTAAAGCACCCTCATTTTTAACCACAGTGAAATAGGCTCAGACTCACACTGCTGTGAGCCAGCCCCACCTCTATCCCCAGAGTATTCTCATCTTCCCAAACTGAGCCTCACCCCTACTGAACAATCACCCATCTCTGGCCCAGGCTCTGGCAGCCCCTGACTCTGCTTTCTCTCTGCAGGGGCTTCCCGTCAGTGGGATTGTGACGTGTGTATGTCATGTGTGTAGTGTTTGTGTGTAGTTATCATCATGCCCGGTCTGGTCCTGTCACCCGTGTGGTGCAGCCATGTCACTCAAGCCTAAGGACTGTCTCCCTTTTAAGGCTGAGCAATATTGGTGTAGGTACGCTGCAGTAATTACTTCTCTCATCTCTGTGAATAAACATCTGACAGAATCACTTAAGAGAAGAAGGGTGTGTTTGCAGGGACAGTCCATCACAGCCGGGGAGGCATGGCAGTGGAGCGTGAGGCTGCTGCTCATGCTGTGTTCACAGTCAGGAAACAGGCAGGGAAGAATGCAGGGGCAGGGGTGTGTGGGGCAGGTTAAGTCTCGGGTGTGTGTTGCTGGCGTGAACATGTCAGGGACCCTGGTGGGTCAGAATAGCAACAGTTTCCCCTGGTCCAAGTTCGGATGTTGATTGTGTGTGGAAAATACCAACCTCAGTTTTCTCCTTCCAAATGACTAGCCTGAGACTGCTCCCCTAACCTGTCTGCTGGTTTCTGCTGTGTGTCAACTTGCTGAGTTTCCCAGCTTCTGCAACTGCATCTCTGTCAGAGTGCACGGTCCCCCCATCCTAGCTTTGCTGTGTCTGTTTGTGACTTTCCTCATTTAATTTCCCGTCACCCCGAGGCCACAGCACTAGTGCCCAGATCCCCTTCTTCTCATCAGTCTCAGATGTGGGATGGTGGTCCTCACTGGCGATTGTCCTTAGCTTGGTGGCGGTTGTCGGGGAGCGCAGAGAGGCCTTCTATGAGAGACTTAGGCTGTCTCTGTAGGCAAAGACCTTCTCCATGCTCCTCCCCATGGTTGTTCTTGATGAGACAGTCTTTGGTTCCAAACTGTTTACTGACTGGTCATCGTTGAAAATTGGCATGAACCACCACCTCAGGGTGGACCAGAGATTAAATACCTTTTGTAGGGAGGAATGTCGGGGAAGGGGAGCTTATTGGCTAAACCATCAGGGCTCTAGGTATCTCATTAGCATGGACAACTTTGTTCTGGGCCTTCTTGACCTCAGGTCAGGTTTTCTTATGTGGGAGGTGTGGCATGTGCTCCAGGCCAGGATTCTGGCAGGCAGCAGGGAGCCACCTACTGTTTCAGGTGGGTGCCCAGGTGCTGTGGGGACTCTGAACCTTCTCAACCTACCAAGTTTCCTGGCATGGCTCACCATCCCACTGTCAGATGCCAGCCCTGGGGTGGGGCTGCCCATGTCAAGGGTGAATCTTCCTTCTTTGCTTAAACCCCAGTGAAACTATCCATGTGGACACACCCAAAAGTGTGACCCTAAATCCTAAAGTTGATAGAGGGATGAACCATCCTACCCACAGTGTTCTCTGTGGGTGTGTATACAGTGTGCCTGCGCGTGTGGATGTCAGAGGACAGGCAGAGGTTGGGTCTGTCTTCTTATTCTCATTAGGCTTGGAGGCCAGTGCTTTTACTCCAGCCTCACACACTATTCTGCCCATTTGCTTCCCCCCAGTGGACACTTATCTGCACCCAGTTTCTGGCAACTGTCAGCCATGTGCATGGGCACATCTGTTGGCCCCATCCCCTCGGGGACACTTCTCAGAACTTTCTGTCAGTAAAAGGCTGCTTCATAAGCATGGGGAACTGGGTTTGCATCAGGTATAGTCACGCTCATCTGAACCCCAGCTGTGAGGAGGCAGAGACAGGTGGATCTCCAGAGTTCCCTGGCCAACCAGCCAGTCTAGCCAACTGGAGAGGTAGGTTCAGTGAGAAACTAGCTCAAAATATAAGAGGCAGAGTTATAGCAGAAGACAGGCATGCCTGCCCATACCTGTATAATACACACACACACACACACACACACACACACACACAGACTGCACAGATGCAGACACCACACACACACACACTGCACATACATACACATTGCACGAAATACATAGACTACAGACATACACTACACACACCAATACTCCATACACACAGTGTACATACTTTACACACCACGTACACAGGTACACTACTCTCTGTGTATACACAGACACTACATACACATTCACACACCACACACACATAGACACTGTACACACATGCACGCACACACACGCACGCACGCACACACGTGCACGGCCTCGCAAGGCCCTTCTCTGGTGCACTCCTTGACCTTCATGTCCTCTTCTGTCTCCCAGTATGCCTTGTGCCTTCCACACCCCTCAAAGCATCCAAGGTTGCCCCTAGACCTCCAACTCCATCCCAAGGTTTTGGATGCTCCACCTGGCCATCCAACACCCTCTTATTCTCTGACGGGTAATCTTGTTTCCGGGGTGTGGCCTGTCTTCATGCCTTCTTTGGTGGTGCTGACCCATGTAGAGAGACCATTGACCCATTTGATGAAGTACCTTCCTTGTCACCTTTCAGCATCACAGGGGATGGAGGCCAGGATCCCAGGCAGGGATCCCCAAATGTGCAAATGTCTGAGGCTTTGTATGCAGTAATACATTGTTTGCCAGAATCCAAGTTGGATTCATAGATTCTCATAGCATAGAATACCTGCTGTGTGTGCTGTTTAAGGGGTCATGACCTGAAAAAGAATCTGTATGTGTTTAGCGTACATGGGTACAAAAAATATTTTCTTTGTATGTTTAGGGAAAGGCGGGGGGCTGGGGCCTTGTGTGTGCTAGGCACATTTTCTGTCACTGAGCTACATCCTAGCCCGTTCCCCAATACTTTGAACTCCTCTTTAGTTGATTCTGAGGGCACAGCTCTGATAAAGACAGAGGCCAGGTAAAGACAGTGTCTACCAGCTATGTGGAAAGCGTCCTTCGACTGCATCTAATCACAGAAATGCGGTTTAAGGGAACAGTCACCCGAGAACGGACAAAGGGACCCCTTGGGGTTGCATGAGCCAGGCCGTGAGTCTGCTTGTCAGTGTTTTTGTGAATTTTCATCTTTGTTGATGTGTGTTTGTGTGTTTGAGTGTGCACACGCACACATGGTATGAAACACCCACGGAGGTTGGAGGACAATGATGGGTGTCTTTGTCTTCTGCCTAGTTTGAGCCAGGGTCTCAGGTGATTCATCACTGCCGATACGAGGCTGGCTGACCCACTTACTACCAGGGAATCTCTTGGGTCTTCTTCCAGTCCTGCTCCAGGAGCCCTGGGATTACAGACATGTGCTGCTGTGTCTGACTGTATGTGGGATCTAGGGATTAAAACTCAACTCGACTCTAGGGATCAAATCAGCACCTTACCTATAGAAAGATTTCATGGCAACCTTTCATTCACTGGTCCTTCTCCATGGCCCTATTTTGTGAATTTTCTTTTCTTTTTTTTTTTCTTTCTTTCTTTTTTTTTTTTTGAGACAGGGTTTGATTTTGTGAATTTTCAACCACACAAAAAATGAATTTATTTATTACTTGCAATTATCAGTCAAGTAACAAATACAGAAGGGCAATTTAATGTAAAAATTACTTGCCATTTGAAGTCATTTCTACAAGACAGCAGGAGGGAAGTTGAACTGAGCCACTTACCAGCAACCCAAGTTTCTGTTCCCATGGGGGTCATGTGTCACACACAGTAGGCCATGTCCCACAGTAGGCAAATTAAGGCGACTGGTGCTTTCCCTCATGTCTTGAAGATCTCATGTGTTAATCCCCATGGGATTGTCAGCTCTCCCACCCCCAGGACTCCTCACAAATGGCTGGTTCCAGGCCCCTCCTCCTCCTGCCACTCACCAACCCACCTGGGTACTGGTTCAGTGTGGCCACCTCATCCTCTATCAATAGGAAGCTGCCACATCGGCACCATGCCCATTGTCCTAGGTCAAAGGAGACTGTTAGAAGGTTTTGTAGAAGAAAAAAAAATGTTTTTGAGGTTATCTTAGTTCAGGTAACTGAGGAAAGAGGGATTCCCGAGACCTTTGTTGGAGATAATCTACATTGATAATCCATGTAGTGTGAGAATACTCCCGTGAGACATGGGACATCCATGGAGCTGTGCAGTTCTCACCACTGTCTAATTCCAGAACTTCCACGCCAGTCGCTGCATCCCTTGCCCCCTCAGGGCACAGCTCCCACAGGTCTGTTTTCTCTCTCTTGACTTGCTAGTCTGGATGGTTCATGTAAATGGAACCATTCCATGTCTCCCATGTCTGCCTTTATTTGTTTGTTTGTTTATTTATTTATTATTTATAACGAGGCTGCTAGGGCGCTTTTACCCAGCTTTTGTTTGAACCCATCTTGGTAGGTGCTGTGAGATGTGTTCTAATTTCTTTCTCTCCTGTGTGGGATGCTGACTATCCCACTGCTGTTTGTTGAAGATTCTTCTTCCCTCTGCTGGATTATTAAGCGTTCTTTTCTGAACCCACTGTCAACACCAGGGCTCGTGTCTGACGCTTGGCTCTGCTTCATTCATTCATCCGTGTTTCCCGGTACACCAGGACCACGCCATCCCGAGACGACTGTGCCTTTGTAAGTTCTCAGGTTTAGGAAGGTCCTGGTACCCTGAGTTCTTACGTCTCGACTCTTCTAAATCCTCTTGTACATTTTTGCTTCAACCTGTGGGCATCTGTGCAAAGGCAGCCAAGACTTGCTACAGGATTGCTTTGCTTCTGATGGATTCTGGGTACCTCCATTACCCAGAAGGGAGCCCTCCCCAGGTTTTTGTAGACCATAGGTGGCCCTGCTCACGATTTGGCCTCCCCTTCCTGGGCCTCAGAACTGTGAAGATTCACTCTTGTGGTTTTGAGCCTGCTCTGTGGCCATTTCTAACCATGGCCCTAGGAAACACATATAGGAGAAGAGGGAAGAAGGGTCTGGCTGGCTGTGGAGCCTGTGGGTGTCAGACCAGAGGGCACAGGGTTACTGGTGACCAAGGTGACCAGAGGCCATTTCTCAGCTGAGTGTGAAGGGTGAGTGGGGCATGGTACGCTCTCTAGGGTCTTCTTTCAGAACAGACGTGTCGTTTGGGCAGGATTGGCTCCTCTCCTGAGTGGAGAGTCTCCTGAGCTGTGTGGCCACCCATCCTGTGTTGCCATTTACTGTGTTTGACACTCTTGATATCTTTAGTCCACGAGCAGGGTTAGCAAAGCCACTCTCAGTCTCGGGGACTGGAGAATCGCAGCCATGGGGACAACTAGTGTCTCCCTTTCTTTTCTTCCTGCATCTGAAACAAGGTCTCCTGTAGTAGCCCAGGCTGGCCTTGAACTTGCTATATAGCCTAGGATGACCTTGAACTCCTGATCCTCCTGCCTCCAGCTCCCCCGGTGCTGGGATTGTCAGCCTGGCTCCTTTTCTTTCTTTTCTAAATTATCATTTTATTTTCTAATATAAATGGAAATTCAGGCTTCATGTAAGAACAAACAACAAAGATAAGAATGTAGCGGATTGGCTCAGTGGTTTTGATAATCGAACTGACACACTCTGCCTATCAGAAAATCTGAAAACACAAAGAACAAGATGAGAGTAAACTTTAATTGTGCCATCTAGAAATGTCAATTACTATAATGTCTGTAGCATATGTATACAGATAAATCAGTAAGGTTATATTTTATGTGGAGTCATGTTGACAGCACTGAATATCACGTTCTTCACTTGATGTATACTATGAACATCTTTCTAGCTATTAAATACTTTTATGAAACTTTTATAACAACTTAATGGTGTGGTGCCCATGGCCTTACCACCATATGTGAAAATAATTCCCCATGCTTGAAAATCTGGTAGTGAAACTGAGCAGATATTAGTGGGTGTCTAAAAGCCTCTATTGGGAAGCTGGAGAAGAGGCTCAGGGGTTAAGAGCATGTACTGCTCTGGCACAGGACCCAAGTTTGGTTCCTGCACCATGTCAAACAGCTCACAACTGCATGTAACTCCAGCTCCAGGGGAACTGTTGCCCTCTTTGACCTCAGCAGACACTGGATTCATGTGAAAACACACACACGCACACACACCTAATTAAAAATAAGTTAAATCGAGGCTGGAGAGATAGCTTAATGGTTAAGACCCAGGTTTGATTCCCAGTACCTACAGAGCAACTCACAACCATCTTTAACTCCAGCTCCAGGAGACCCAGTGCCTTCCGGCCTCTGAGGGCATCATCCGTACTTGTGGTGCACAGACATACACGCAGGCAGAATCCTGCCTGCAATCCACTGGATTGTAACTGCTGTTCAGTAACACTTGTGGTTTGAAGCACGCAGTTTGGCAAGTGTTGGCGTGTATGGTGCATCGCTGTGTAGCCTCACCACATCTCAGACAAGAAGTGCAGTCTCCGTGTCTGGTACCCCTCCAGGTTCTGCCTTGCGTGACTCACTTGCACCCTGGCAACAGTGACACTGAATGAGCCAAAGACACAAGCCACAAAAGAAAAGTAGGCAAATCAGAATTCGAAGGTTTTTTCTTTTTTAAGTTTATACATCAAACACAATGCAAAAACGAAACCCCCAGAGTGTACAAAGAAAAATAAACTTAGAAATCACATATCTAGTCAGAGATTAATATTCAGGATATACAGATTTTCTAAAGCCTCCAAGTGAGACGTTTCCACAAAGAAACTCAAACAGCCAGCAAGCAGGAGGGCAGGTGTCCCTGAGGAAAGCTACCCAAAGCTGCAAGGAGAGGGCCCCTCTAGTTCTGCACAGCTGTTGTAAACCAGAGTAGACCGTTACAGGTATTGGCTAGTGCGTGGAGAAAGCAGAACCTTGTGTACTGTGGGTGAGGTGAGGACTGGTCCCACTTCTGTGGGAAATGGGGGTGGGGGACACTTCCTCAGAAAGTCTAAAAATAGAATAATTCAGAAACTCCTCGTCAGATAGCAGGGAAGAAGCATCAGGGACACAGTGGACAGACAAACGGACAAATACAATGAGGTCTGTCCGCTTCATGGAATGTCATTCCCCCTTGGAAAGCCTTGATGACCGCATGCTCAGTGAAACACTCCAGTCGCAGAAGGGCAGGCACTGCATCCACCACCTGGATGAGGCTCTTGAGGCAGCCAAATTCATGTATGCAGAATAGGATGATGTTGCACGGGGGTCAGAAGGCAGGGAGATGGCAAAGAATTTCACAGATAGCACCTCTGTTTTATACAACCACGTGTCCCAGGACAGGCAGAGAGTGGCTGCACAGTTCTGTGATTCACTTTGTACCACTGAGCACTATTCATAAAGATGCTTAAGCCTGGGGCATGGAGGGGTGGCTTTTGTGGTTAAGAGCACTGGCTGTTCTTGCAGAGGACCTGGGTTCAATTCCTGACACCCATAGCTGGCTGTAACTCCTGCTCTAGGGGATCCAATGCCCTCTCCTGACCTCTTTGGGAACAGGACAAGCATGTGGTGTGCAGATATACCTGCAGGCGAAACACATTTACACATAAAATAATATTTAAAAATCTAAAAAAATGCTTAACTCAAGGGAATTTTCTATTTTGACAGCAACAGCAAAATTGGAAGTCAGGCCTGTTTGTACAGACCTGTGGTCCCAGCAACTCAGGAGGCTGAGACAGGAGGATTGAAACTTCAAAATAGCCTGGAAAACTCAGAAAGACCCTGTCTCAAGTAAAAAGTAAAAAGAGGGCCAGGGTATAACTCTGTGCGTCAGAGCGTGCCTAAGGATGTGAGTCCAATCCCCAGTAAAACCAACTCAAGAGTGCGTGAACACACACACACACACACACACACACACACACACCACATACACACACACACACACACCACATACACACACACACACACACACACACACACTTCAGTTTCTGTCATTTGAGGGTTAGTCATTTGGGTACTTTCGGGTGCAGATAGCACTGCACAGTGAGTGTGCTCTGTCCTGTTCTGGCTTCCTTTGCTCAGTGTAATAATTTTGCCTGTGCTGTGTTGCCTGTGTGACTGGGGCCCAGCCTTTGCCAATGAATGCCTTTCGTGGTCTATGTACCACGATCTTAATCTTTTCGGCTCGGTTGTTCTGGGTCTTGGTTCTCACGTTTAGAGCACTGTCTGTGTGGGCCCAAGTAACTGCATCTTCCCACACAGCTCCAAGGAGTGCAGTGTCTGACTGTGCAAGCAGAGCCTTGCCGCTTGCCCCAGGCTACCCTTGAACCACAATCCTCCTGGCGTGTGGCATGAGGGAGTTGACTTTAATTTGCCTTGTGGGGGCATCCAGTGGATACATATGTGTTGAGGGTGTGGGTGTGGTGTGTCTTCACGGGCTGACTGTTTGATTTCTCTCAGCAGCTATATGTTTTCGGCGTGGAGGTTTTTTGGTTTTAGTTTGATTTTTTTCCTGTTTTATTTTTTCTTTTAAAGAGTTTCAGTTTCTTTCTTTCTTTCTTTCTTTCTTTCTTAGGATTTATTTATTTACTTATTTTATGTATATGAGTACACTGTCACTGTCTTCAGACACACCAGAAGAGGGCATCGGATCCCATTACAGATGGTTGTGAGCCACCATGTGGTTGCTGGGAATTGAACTCAGGACCTCTGATAGAGTAGTCAGTGTTCTTAATCCCCTGAGCCATCTCTCCAGCCCCTAGCATGGAGGTCTTAACTGTGATCTCTATTGGCATGTACACGTTTGATGGCGTGTGTGTGTGTGTGTGTGTGTGTGTGTGTGTGTGTGTGTATGCGCATGTGGAGGTTGACATCTGGCATCTTCCTTCATCAGGCTCCTCCTGGTCTCTCACTGAACCCAGAGTTCCCTGCTTCTGTTTGGCTAGCTAGTCAGCTTGCTCTGGGAATCCCTTCTCCACCTCCCAAACCCTGGGTCGATACTGGATTTTATTTGGGTTCTTGGGGGGGGGGGGGTGTCTAACCTCTGGTTGCTGTGCTTCCACGGCTCTATCCACTGAGCACCCACCCCCACCCCCGCCATGGCTTCAGTCTGGCGCACGTTAAATGCGCTCTTCCATTTTCCAGTTGTGTCTGGATGGTTCATGGATGCGGGTGGTTCTTCTCTATTAACCTCCTAGCCTATAAACTCCCTCAGTTCACTCACTGCCTCTAAGAGTTGTTTTATAATTCCCCAGAGAGGCTTCATATAAACAGTCACAGCCTCTCTGTGCTCTCTCCTCCCATCTTTGTGGTCCCCCTTCCTCTTCCTGTCTTGTGCAGTGGTGAGGGTGGGCACTGGAGGATACCAGCGGAAGCCAGTACCGTTACCTAGCTCCCGGTTTGTTTTATTTTAATTTTAGTTGTTTACTTTTTAGACTTATTCATTTTATGTGTGTGAGTATTTTACTAACACGTTTGTCTGTGTGCCATGTGCATGTCTGGTGCCTCGGAGGTCAGAAGATGTTGGATCTTCTGACTAGAGTTACAGATGGTTGTGAGCCATGATATAAGTGCTGAGACCGAAACTATGGTCCTCTGCAAGAGCCACAAGTGTTAACTACCGAGCCGTCTCTCCAGCCCCAAGCTCCTGTTTTTGAGGGAAACAATTCTATACATCTCTGCTAAGTCCGACGTTAGCTGTAGAGTATGCACAGTGTCCTTCCTCTTCTGAGAACGGTCTCCACTGTTCCTAGTTTGTGGGTTTTGTCAATTTTGCCAATAGGATGTCCTGTGTCTATTCACGCGTGTGATTCTGTGACTATTGTCCTTGAACTAATTGCTAGAAAGGGAATAAAATGGTTAAAACACACAGATATGTTAAGCCTTTTGCATTTTATTTCCAGATTGACATTCAGAGAAATCAGACCAGTCTGCTACTGCCACATTCCTCTGAGCTGTCCCAAGGTGTTCCTGAGAACCCTGGATGATGATGATGATGATGATGATGATGATGATATTTGCTTGTTTGCCTGTTTGATTTGTTTTTGAGATAGGGTCTCAGGTGCTCTGTCCTGACCTTGAGGATGACTTGAATCCCCGATCCTTTAGCTTTTCCCTCCCAAGTTATGGAATTACAGACATATGCCACCCTTCCTAGTTTGGATTTTAAATATATATTTTTAATTCTTAGCAATCCATTTCTCTACATTTGAGTACAGGTTCTCACAGAGGCCAGAAGACGATGCCAGACGATCCCCTGAAACTGGAGTTACGGGGAGTGGCAGAGAGTCATGAGCGGCCTGATGTGGGTGTTGGGAACTGAACTTGGATCTGCTGTAAGAACGAGATTCACACTTACCTGTGAGCCATCTGTCTGGCCCCTGGCTAAGACTGTATAGTCTTTGGATTAGCACTAATTTAATACCTACCTTCAGAACAATCTTCTTTCATACTTTATTCACTTTATTACTCTACATATGGGTAAATATAGTAAAAACTATTAAAAATAGTAAAAAAATTATAGTTTTTGTGTTTTCTCCAATAAATTGTCTTTTCTTTTTGACGCTGTCTTGTGTAGAATTCATTTCTATAATTTATGTACATTTTTATACATTAACGATATTAATGTTTATCATGTGTGGTATGTGACCAGTATTTGTATTATTATTATTATTATTATTATTATTATTATTAACAACATTAACATACATTTATTTGTTTGGTTTTTGTTTTTTTTTAATTGAGTCAGCATCTCATATAGCCCAGGCTAACCTCCAGCTTCCTGTGTCATTTACCCATGCTGCCTTCAAGCTCCTTCCTCCTGCCTCTGTTTCCGGAGCACGGCCTTATAGGGGGCTTGCACCACCACACCTGGCTTGACAGACTTTTAGCTTGATCATTTCAGGTTCATTGCAGAGACTTCTCATGTGTCCTTGGTGCCATGGGGACATAGACACCCCAGCATCAGTATCAGCCATGAGGTCATGGACGGGCCACACTGACGGAAGTTCACAGTTTGCACAAGGCATTCTCTTGTTGTTGTGTGCTCTCTGGTTTGGGGCAAACAACTCTGTGGTGTCATACAGAGGGCTGCATTGTCCCATGCTCCACAGTGTGTGTCTCCTCTGCGCCAGCTCCTGGTAAAGGCTGATATTTTAACTGTCTGCCTAGCTCTCCTTTTCCTGAATGTCACACCATGTTGACATCAGGGCAGGAAGCCTGCCCAGATATCCATTGTTTTCTAGAAACATCTTACCTCCTGTACACTCCCTACACCCAGGGACCAGCAGGGGCCTCTGCATGGCCTGGATCGGCTACCTGCTCTTTGGTGTTCTGGGAGGTCGGAGAATGGTGTAGCACGTTAGAGTGACCCAGTAGCAATTAAAGGGGAACATGCCAAGGAAAGACCCAACCACTTTGCACATAGCTTATCAACAGCATGCAGGATGCGGTAGGCAGTCGCTCTTGGCAGACTCTCACCTAGACTGTGGATGAGGACTTTACAGTGTTCAGAAAGAAGCTGGTCCACTCAGGAAGATGAGGACTCATCCTGGGCCTAAGGGAGGACCCTGCTGGGATGACTTCCTGACACAGGTTGGGAAGGAGAGCCATACCACAAACTGGCCAGGCATTCTGGGTACTTTCTCCTTGATGGCTGAGAGGGAAGGAGCTAGACCCAGGATTCCAAGGGAGCTGTTCACTGGGTGGTATGCATTGGGTCTTCTGCTCTTGCAGAGAGTGGCTACTGACTGCTCTGAGCCAGAGCAAGGCTGGAAACTGACTCAGACTATACCTCTGCTCAGACGATACCTTA
This sequence comes from Rhynchomys soricoides, assembly GCA_019843965.1. Taxonomy (NCBI): domain Eukaryota; kingdom Metazoa; phylum Chordata; class Mammalia; order Rodentia; family Muridae; genus Rhynchomys; species Rhynchomys soricoides. The sequence goes on along the minus strand of JADRCH010000053.1, from coordinate 6,995,252 downwards.
GCTGTTGTCTGCAGAACCCCACTGCTACGTCTCCAGGATTTCACCAGTGATGCCCAAAACTGTATAATTAAATATTTTGCAAAAGAAAAAAACAATCAGTGGAATTTTAAAAGTAAAGGAACAAGGGAGCATAGCACACTGCACACTTGGAGGACAGACTTCAGGTTCTAGGTGTAGCTGCACCAGTTGCTAGCTGTGTGACCTTGGGGAAATTACATAGCCCTTCTGGGCCTTAGTTTCATTTTCTGAACAGTGGCGTAATCCTGTAATAAGATCACGTGCTATAAAAACACACAGGGCTGGGCACGGGGCTCTGTGGGTTTGATCCCTAGCTCTTACATTAGAACACCTAGTGTTCTTGTAGACTCCTAACAATGGGAGTCGGGCTGTCTCTGCCTCTTTTGCTTGCTTTTGGGATCCTTTTCCTCCTACTGGGTTGACTGATCCAGCCTTGACATGAGGGCTTGTGCTTGATCTTATCACCACTTGTTTTGCCGTGTTTGGTTGAGATTCCTGGGAGGCCTGCTCTTTTCTGAAGGGAGTGGATCTGGGGATGAGGGGAGGGGTTGGGAGAAAGAGGGAGGGGGTAAAGGTTTGGTTATCGGGCACTGTATGAAAGAAGAATAAATTTTAAAAGAAAAAGGCCATTTAGCACGCACTGTTTCTTCAGTGCTGGGGAAAGCAGAGGCAGGAGGAAGCCTGGACTTGTCCCAAGCAGCCAGTCTGGCCAATCAGTGAGCTCCAGGGTCACCGAGGGATGGAGGAAGAACCCCATGTTGACTCCGGCCTTTACACATGCTCCCACAGTGTGCACACACCCTCTCCCCCACAGCACATGGGAAGTGGCCAAGCCCACGTCCACAAGTCATCACGGATGCTTATTAGGTAATATTAGTTAAGTTAGTTATATTAGTTAGTCAGTTAGTTATATAGTTAGTTAATATTAGTAACCACCGTTTTCAGAAACAGAGAAGAAATCTAAACCTATGTAGAGCCCCATCCTGTCCAAGACTGACAGGCGACTGTCCTTCACGGGCCGCAGGGAGCGACAGCAAGCGCTGTACAATGCTCATTCTATGCGTATTCGGTTGCTACCTCTGTTTTATAAATAAGATGTACAGACTCAGAGAGGCCTGGTAACTCACCTTAGGTCACTCAGGAGGGGATCTGAGCTCTCATCCTCCCTGCCGTCCTGACAGCCTGCTACCTGTAAGCAGGTACCACAGAGTCTACTTATGAAGAAAACAACAAAACAAAAAATGCTTTCCTCCAAGGGTGGTGGGATCTGCTCCCTCTCGATGGCTGGTTCACTGACATCTGGGGCATGGTTTTCCGCAGGGCGTGTTCCATCGTGTCCTCTATATTTAAGCTCGGGGTGTATGTTACACTCCCCCTCCCTGTCCTTTCTCTGGGATGGCTAGCACAGAAATATGAGATCCTCACACAGCCTCCCCCACCAGCTCCCCGTCTAGCTCGGATGCCAACCTGCGGCTCCCGGACAGCAATGGCCTCCTGCAGACGCCTCGCTGGGATGAGCCACAGCGGGGATGTGCTCTGGAGCAGATCTGCGGTGTGTTCCGAGTGGACCTGGGCCACATGCGCTCCCTACGGCTCTTCTTCAGGTAAGAACCTATCCTCTGCTTCCTGGAAGCATGTATGTGTGCCTGCATGTATGTATGTATATGTATGTATGCATAAGCACAGCCCTCTGCATTTCCAGTCTCATGGGCAGCAGAGGGCTGCGACTGGTCTAGCTAATGCTAGCAGTTTCCTCCCTGACCCACAGTCATCCGTGGTCTCCCACCCGAGACCACCCAACACCCTGCAGGCAAAGGAAAGAAAGCCTAGCAGGAGGGTGCTGCGGACTGTGGTGCTTCAGGGCTCCACAGATCATGTGCACTGCTGACAGGGCACTGGTATCCTAGATGGAGGTGGATTTTCCTTCATAAGGCCAGTCACAGCCTCTTGACTGTGGTTTCCCACATCACCTGCCAAAAGTACCTGTAGGAACCTCACACCCATATTCTAGCCTTCCCCTGAGGGTGCTGAGGTGGTTGGGGTGACAGCCTTGAAGGAGATTTTGGAAGACCCTCTTGTGATCCAGCCATGAGATTAGAGGAGGCTTGAGAAACCCCTTACGGGGTTGAGATCTCCATCCAGCAGGCCGGCCCTTACACACCCCTCCAGGTCTCCAGGACAGCTCAGGACTGGCATGCCAGGGGCCCTCTGGATCCAGCTGCTTTGCTTCCTAGGTAGAGGGGGTACTGAGTTTTGTTGACTCTGCTCCCCACACAAGCAGCCAGACTCCCTCTGGACTCACTGTTTCCTGCCTGAGGTGGCCGACAGCGGGCTCTGATTAAACTCGGAAATCAAAACCTGTGTTAATGTGTTCACCCCTCCCCCACCCCGTGGCCCTTCAGTGACGAGGCCTGCACGAGCGGCCAGCTGGTGGTGGCCAGCCGAGAGAGCCAATACAAGATTTTTCACTTTCACCATGGTGGCCTGGACAAGCTCTCCGAGGTGTTCCAGCAATGGAAATTCTGCACGGAGACACACCTCAGGGACCAGGTAGCCCAGTCGGCAGTGGGGCAGGACGTGGTTGGTTAGGGTGAGGGGACCAGAGCTCATCTCTCAGGATGCCAACCACGTGGGTCTGGGACCATTCCAGCACACCTTCCTGGGGGGAGGGGGTGTGGCTCTGGGGATTCCCCTCAAAGGAGTATGGTATTTGGTCGTCTGTGGTTCAAAGTGGTTGACATCAATGTGCTTGGGGGGCTGACATCTGTGGCCAGGCCCTTCTGATAGTCACTCTGAGCATTTGAAGATTTGTGTTTTCAAAAGGCTTTCTGCCATATTTTGCTCAATCTGCATACAGAGGTAAACACTGTATGTGCTTATTAGAATGGGGGGGGGCTGATTTTACAGCTCTGCCCCTCCCGCAGAGCCTCCTGCTGGCTCCTTTTATTACAACAGTGGCAAATGTCCCTCCCCACCTCGCAATGAGCAACCTTTGATTTTTGAATTAAATGTCAGCTGTGGTTTCGACCTGGACTCGTGACTGCGCACGGAGACAATCTGACAGTCTGGCTCCCTGCTCGCCCGCCCGAACAGCGGGCCTTTGTATGTGGCCGATCGAATGGAATCTATTGCAGACTTTCCCTGGCAGAGGGACGTTGGGCTGTAAGGGGTATTAATTCTGGTTTTCTTTGCGGCTGGGGCAGGAAAAGGATTGGGGGGGCAGTGGAGGTTGTGAGTTGCAAAGGGAGAGAGATTTTAGGATGAAGTATTTACATTTTAATTGTGTCTAATTACACTTGCCATTTAGGAGTTGTGTGCACAGACAGCGCCTCCCCTCCTCCCTGAGGAGGGAGTGGCTTTGACATCCTGGGAACAGCATCTCAGGCTTCAGAGGCCCAAGCTCTGAGATCTGTTCTCCACCGGTCCCTCCCACCCGTCCAGCAGGTCTCGGATGAGAGGACATGCATGCAGTTCTCCATCCGAAGGCCCAAGCTGCCGTCCTCTGAAATCCACCCGGAGGAGAGCCTGTACCGGAGGCTGGACGTGTCTGCCTGGCTCAACCACCTGAATGACCTGGGCCAGGTGGAGGAGGAATACAAACTACGCCAGGTATGGTGGGGGCACCTGGCCAACCACCACACAACCCTTCAGTCAGGCAGCAGGGATGGAGGGTGGGTGGCCTCCGGAGGGCTGGTCCCTGGCGTCAGGTTCTCTCAGAGTCCTGGACGGAGCACCCAGACAGCTTCATTGAAAAGACAATTGCAGAGTTTGGGGATCCCTTGTGGGCCCTGCGGACTCTTCAGTATTGAAACCCCCAGGATTAGTCCATGACGTGAGAACAGTGTGTTGATCACAGAGTGCCACCCCGGGGGGGCTTTGACATTGAAATGAGCCAGTTTGTATCCTGTATGGGAATGCCTCTCCAGCACTTTCCCCTTGTAAACATGTGCAAATTGCCGGGGTCTGAATCGAGGCTCGCCAAAGGACCCACAACACCCTTCTCTGGGGATTTGGGGGTTCTTTGAGCTGCCCTGTTTTATACTCTTCCCCCCTCCAATCTGTACCGCTTCCTGCAGGCCATTTTCTTTGGTGGCATTGATGTGTCGATCCGGGGGGAGGTCTGGCCTTTCCTGCTGCACTATTATAGCCACGAGTCCACGTCGGAGGAACGCGAGGCGCTTCGGTTGCAGAAGCGGAAGGAATACACAGCTATCCAGCAAAAGAGGTGCACTCGGGCCCAGGGGTCCCTTTAAATCTCAGCGGGAAAGTGCAGTTCACGGATGACCTTGCATTCTCTGAACCGTGGTTTCTTTGGAGCATGAGTCTCCCAAGAGCCAGCACCATTGGCAGAATAAGGATAGTCACTACACAGTACCCCCAGCACCTTGGTCCAGGCCCCTTAGGTCACACGCCAATTGTGTTTAACAGACTTAACTAGGGGCCAATGTTTGGCAACTACAGGCCAGGCTGGAAGCCTGACTTTGGAGGCTAAGGTTACCTCCACAGGGGTTTCACAACCCATAGACTGCAGTCAGCTCTCCTCTGAGGGGCTAGCCTGTTCGATGAGTTAAAATGAGGATAGCCTTGAATACACCCCCACACATATATACATGTACACACACATGCACATACATGTATACACGCACATGCACACACATATACATGCACATAGCCTGTTGGGAGCAAGAGGTTTGGTGCTGACAGTACACACACATGTGCACACACACACACAAGCACACGTACACACACATGTATACACTCACATGTGCATGTGCGCACACACCACACACTACACACACACACACACACACACACACATCCTGTTAGGAGCTGGAGGGTTGACTGCTCACAGCCCTAGCAGCATAGGTTGGAGCTCAGCAGAGCACAGACTTCTGTGTCCCGGAGTGTGCAGCTACTCTAGGTCCCGTGGACTGCTGTTTACCCTCTCCCTCATACTGCGGGAATCCCCTTCCATAGCTAACCTCAGGACTGTGCTCTGCCTGCCTCACAGGCTCTCCATGACTGCCGAGGAGCACAGAGCCTTCTGGCGTAATGTACAGTTCACTGTGGACAAAGATGTGGTTCGGACAGATCGGAACAACCAATTCTTCCGAGGGGAGGGCAATCCAAACGTTGAGAGCATGAGGTACCTGGTGACTCTGGCCTCCCTGTGTAAAAATCTGTGACTCTCTTTGACCCCCGGCTGCTGGGCAGTGCTCCCCCCAAGCCCAGAACAGGGGACCCACAAGCTACTTCAGCAGAGGTCTCAGCTTCTGAACCTTGTGGTGGCCACCCAGTCCTATGGTACCAGCAAAGCCCCTAATCCCTCTCCTTGCTTGGCCCTGTTTACTAAGGACGATGTTCCCCAGCCCTACTGCTGTCCTCTCATCTGGATGGACTGTCCTAACACCGTGCAGAGCCAGAGGCTGCTGTCTTTTATATTCTGCTGCACAAAATTAACAGCCAATAAATACATTCCTGCCAGCCCACCCTCTGTCATAGACAGTGGACAATTAAGTCACACCCACATTCCTGCACAGCCTCTGCTTCCCTCAGAACCTAGACTTTTTTTTTTTTTTTAAGGCATCGTTTTTCTGTGTAGCTCTGGCTATCCTGGAACTCTGTAGATCAGGCTGGCCTTAAAATTAGAGACTATACTGCCTACCCAGTGCTGGGATTAAAGGCATGTATACCACACCCAGCCAATACCCCATACTCTTAAGATAGTTTGTGGCACCTGCCACTGGCTGCCTCCCCTGACACCAAGATGAAGGAGGGGTCCAGCACTGTCACAACAGGCCTTGGTGGGGACAGCAAGGGTAGAATGGCTCAAGCCACCTTTGCTCCCACTGCCCCACCAGGAGGATCCTGCTGAACTACGCTGTGTACAACCCAGCCATCGGCTACTCACAGGGCATGTCAGATCTGGTGGCACCTATCCTGGCTGAGGTCTTGGATGAGTCAGACACCTTCTGGTGCTTCGTGGGTTTGATGCAGAACACCATCTTTGTCAGCTCTCCCCGGGATGAGGACATGGAGAGACAGCTGGTGAGGCGTGGAGCTGTGTGTATGTACACATGCATATGTGTGTCACGGTGTGCATATGTGGCCGTGAATATATTTGTGCTTGTGTATATGTGGGTATGTGTGTTTACATCTGTGTGCACATGTGTATGTGTGTGTGTGCATGTGTGTCTGTGCACTGAAGGGCTCAGAGAGATAGCACACTGCCTCCTGTTGCTGCTTGGGTCTTGATGATGAAATGCATCCATGTTATCAGGGGTCAGAGGTCAGCAGAAAACCAGAATCTCTGCTGACAGGACACAGGCCTTCTGGGAAGAGCCAGCTAGTCACCTCCAGGAGAGGTATGTTTGGGTCTGAGTCAGCCTCTAATCCATTCCTCCTGAAACACCAGAGGACAGCTGTTCAGGGTCCTACCCTGGTGGCTTCCTGCCTTCCTGCAGGGCCATTAATCCAGCCTCCTTGATAAGGCAGGAAAAGAGGTGCTACCTGGTTCAGGTGTGTGTGACTAGCAGAGCCCAATACCAGCCAGGGCCGCTGTGTGCAGTGGGACATCCAACAGACAAGTCTCACATCTCCACCCCAAAAAGCTGACCTTTTTGTGAGACTCGGCTGACACTGGCCACAAGTCTTACCCCACAGAGGTTAGCTGTATACAAACCAGGTAGCACCAAGTGACAGGAACTAGATCTTGCCACTGTAATGCACCTGCATTTGTGTCAACCCCCTGCCCAGTTCCAGGTTCTGGATGTAGGTAGCCTGCCCTCAGTCTTGCAGATGGCCTGGTCTGGAAGCAGATAAGCTGACAGAATGAACGATGAACAGAAGGCATTGGGCCCTTGTGACAGGAGTCCCAGGTGCTCCCTCCCATGGCTGTGTCTATTGCATATGGGTCAGACCTCAAGCATTGGAGACTCAGCTAAACAGAGGGTTTTGGATAATCGTGATCAGTGGCCTCTTGCTGGACATGGTGTGCCTCATGCAGTGAGGGCAGAGCCAAGGGAGGACAAAAAGCATGTCCTATAGATCAACCACTGGGATCAGAGGGGCTGACCACAGCTACGGTATGAGGGAGGGAGAAGCAGCTGGCTGCAGGAGCGGAGCATCCTGGCACTTGTGCACAGTGGACATCTATTAGAGAGCTGTCAGCCATATGGTGACCTTGACCTTCCGTGGGCCACAGACTGGAGATCCTGGCCCTTCAGAAAGGACTCCTGGACTCCAGAGCCACAGGACTCCAGGCACTGGGACCAATGGTGTGCTTCCTTTGGAGAGGCTCGGAGTCCTGAGGCCCTGCTGTACTAGGCAGCACTGACCCTAACCAGGCACCAGGCCCCTGCTGCATTGTGCATGCCTGTGATGTCAGGTTTCCAAGGTACCCAGGGAGGCAATTACAGGGTCTGACGCCATCACGCTGTAGCCTGGCAGCACATGGCCAGTGACTCATTAGCTGCTGGAGACTGGTTTTCTAGTGGCGTCAGTGAAGTCAGCAGCCCTCACAGGGTGCTGCCAGAAATAGCCTCTGTCGTCAAGTCCCATGCAACCTGGTGACCCGACACACCGGAATCCAAGGTCTTGAAACTCAGACACTCTCCCTTAATCAGCTCTGGGAGTTGCTGGAGCGTGGTGAGATGGAAGGAACTCACCCTGCCTGGTTGGGTGTGCATTAGAAACAGCCCCTGGGGATCAGCTGAGGCTGGGGGATGACTTCACACTGAGTCAGCCTCCTTGACCACCCAGGAGATCATACTGCGCCTAGGGCTATATCAGAATATAGATATATCTAGAATATCTTTAAGATGAACTGGAAGACAGGTGTGAGTGAGGTTCCAGTGGTGGAGGCTGGGGGATGACTGAGACAGCAAAGCTATTGTACAAGCATTAGGGCCCGAGCCCAGAACCTCAGAACCCAGGTAAAATGCTGGGTGTGCAGGGGAAGTTTTCACAGGTAGATCCTTGGAGCTTGCTGCCCAGCCAGCAGAGCTAATTGGCAAGTCCTAGGTTCAGTAAGTGACTCCATCTCAGGCTGGCCCAGAGGTTAATATCATGCACTGCTCTTACAGAGGACCTGAGTTTGATTCCCAGCACCTACACCAGGCAGCTCACAATTGCCTTCAACCCCAGTTTCAGAGAGATCTGACTTCTCTGGCCTCCTCTCTGGCTTCCTCGACTACCCGAAGTCCTGTGCACAGACTACACACATAATTTAAAAATAGTAAAAATGAGGGCTGAAGAGACAGCTTGGAGGTTAAGAGCACCGACTGCTCACTCTTGCTGAAGGCTTGAATTTGGATCCCAAGACCCATATGGTGGCTCCCAACCATTTCTAACCAACTCCAGTTCCAGGGGATCCGACCCCCCTCTGCTGACCCCTCCTAGAACACCAGGCGCTGCTGTGGTACACAGATGGGTGGGCAGATCACTCATACACACAAAATAAGTCGGTTTGAGTTTTAAAATAATAAAATCTTTTTTAAAAAAATAAAATAAGGCAAACTGTTAGAAGATTCTCTCTCTCTCTCTCTCTCTCTCTCTCTCTCTCACACACACACACACACACACACACACACACACGGGGTGGGAGGTCCAGAAGTAGGCTGACACAGTGGCTGGCTGATGTGTTTGGCAGACACAGACTTCCCATGTGTGCCTTTGGAGTTTAAGGCATTCTGAGTATCGATCTTCCTGGCCCTGGTAGGCAGTCTCGCCCAGAGCCTGGGTAACACCTCCTCCACTCTCCCACCTCCAGCTGTACCTGCGGGAGCTGCTCAGGCTGACACACCAACGCTTCTACCAACACCTGGTCTCCCTGGGTGAGGATGGCCTCCAGATGCTCTTCTGCCACCGTTGGCTCCTGCTCTGCTTCAAGAGGGAGTTTCCTGAGGCTGAGGCCCTGCGCATCTGGGAGGCCTGCTGGGCCCACTACCAGGTGAGCAGTGCAGGTGCCATCCTGTTGGGAAGGGAGGGTCGTGGGATCACCCCAAAGCCTTCTCTCTTGTGTGGGACATCTCCTCCTTGTTCTACCCACTCACCACACCACAGTCTCTCACTCTCATAGCTCGTATTTTCAAGGCCTGTGCCGCAGGCTTCAGACCTCACCTCCCACATAATTAAAATCAATGTAAATGCTGGCTGACATGCTCATGACTGCATTCTGGGCTGAACTCCCTTCTGTCACTGTCAGTCAATGGGAGGGATATCAGCACCCCAGGACAGTTAGGCAGCCCTGGATGTATGTGCCCACACATGCTGTGATTGGTGCTGTCCTGCCCTGCCCTCTGGGACTGCTGGGCCACCCTGAGCTCCTGCCTTCCCGTAGCGTCAGAGCTAGCCTGGATCAGTGATGCGTGTATCCGCCTGGGTTCACCAGGATCAGTGTCTCTTGTGTCAACTCCTCTCTGACCACAGGGCTGACTGCCACATGGTTTCAACACCCAAACCATCAGTGTAAGAAAGCAGGCAAGTCACTTTACTACATCGGCCTAAAAATGAGCATTCCAAAGGCCCAAAGGCTGAGGAGATTACTCAGTGGTAAGCGCTTGCTTCACAAGCTTGCAGATCTACATCGAAGTGTCTTAAAAAAACAGGCATGCCAGATGTGGCAGCATATACCTTTAATCCCAGTGTTTGAGAGGCAGACAGATTTTTTTTTTTTTTTTGTGAGTTCCAGGAAAGTCAAGTCTGCATGGTATGAACTTGTCTAAAAAAAAAAAAAAAAAACAGCACACACCCATAACCCCAGTGCTGAAGAAACAGCAGACACAGGCAAATCCACAGAGCTCACTAGCCAGTCAGTCTAGCCTAATTGCTGAGCTCCAGGTCCCAGTGAGAGGCCCGGAGATACTGTCTTCTGGCCTTATGTGCACATGAATACACACTCGTGCACAAGCAAACATCAGTACCATCTGTGTGCCCAGGGTGCAGTTCTGTCTGCCTCCACCTCGACCCCTTCAGACACACTGAAGTCTCTCTCCTTCTGCCACCTGCAACATCAGTCCACTGGCCAGTACATCCTGGACTTAAGATACACTCCTCAGCAGCCACTGTTGGCTGCCATCTTGTTCAAAGCCCACAATGCAAGTTCATGTTGCCTTCAGATGTGGGGATCAGTGATCACATCTGGAACCATCTCTGTCTTCCATCAGCCGAGGTTAGGAGGGGTGGAAAGACAGGTGGACAGTGAACAAGCTCCAGAGGGAAGCCATTGTCAGACAAGACCTCCCACAGGGAAGACTTGATACAGTCCTCTGCTGCCGCTTACTGCTGTGCACCTGCCCAGGAGCTGGGATTTGCCCTGTGCTCTGTCCTAGTCTCTGGAGAATGTGTCTCATGCTCCGATCCCTCCACTCCTTCAGAAGCATCCTTTCTGCAAAGCTAGGGGGAAGGGCTGGGGACTCCGGCACCCATACCTCTGCACTCTGCTGGTCTGGTTGGGAGACTACAGGCCATATGGTCTTATCAGGTCACTCAACAGGGACTTCCTAGAACCCCTGTCTTTCCTCTAGTTCAGGATTGAGCACTTTCAAGTGTCCCGACTGGAGAGCCAGCAGGGACTGCCTGCCACCTGACCAGGCTCCACAAGGTGACCCTAAAGGAGGGCAGGGAGGGACTGGGTATCTGGAAAGAAGATGGTAGCAGCTCGCCACAGGATCTCCAGGGAGTTAGTTAGTAGGGATCTTCCCACATACTCAACTACCAGTCATAGAGCGGGGGCCCGTGCAAGGGATGCTTCGCTGATACAGTGGGACTCACTGGTAGGAAGCCTGCTGCCAGAACTTCTTCCAAGTTAGTGGTCCATTCCACAGCCTTCAGGAGGCAGTCTGGTTAATCCTTTGCACACACACATGACACCCTCAAGAGACAGACTAGAGCTAGGGGGGAGGGCATGCTTTGCCGTCCTCACCGACACCTCCCAAGAGAGGGCCAACAGCCATGGTGTGGCACGATTATCATCCATTAGTATGTCCCAGCGGCCCTGGGTGTAGCTGCCTACACTGGTCCTGTCTTCAGGTGGAGAAGTGGAGGATGATGGGGTGGTATAGTTTCCTAGAGCAGGGACCTACGAGCACAGGCCAGGACCCAGGTAGCCTGAGCCAGACTCAGGGCCGAACTCTGGTTCAGACTTGGCAGGACCCCTCTGAGTTCTCTGTGTCCCCCTGCAGACGGACTACTTCCACCTGTTCATCTGTGTGGCCATCGTCGCCATTTACGGGGATGATGTCATCGAGCAACAGCTGGCCACGGATCAGATGCTCCTGCACTTCGGAAACCTGGCCATGCATATGAACGGCGAACTGGTGCTCAGGAAGGTGGGCGCCCTGGCCTGGCCTGTCAGGCCTGCCCTGCACATAAGCAGGGCACATGCTTTGCAGCCTCACCCCTGCACATGGAGGGAGGGGTGAGCAAGATGGTAGAGGAAGGACTGATGGGGGCTTCTAGGAAGTCTCTGTTGAGAATCCTGATACTCACACCTCACAGACCCACCCCTACAGGTAAAGCTTTGTCCTTACCTCAAGGACCCAGCTCAGCACACAGAACCCCGCCCTCACCTCACAGCCCCGCCTCTGCCCATGTCTACACCACAGAATGCTACCCAGCACATGGGCTCAGCTTGCATCTAGAGCCTCTCTCGTATCACAGAGCCCCACCTCTGCAAACGGGTACCGCCCCACAATGCAGAGCTCCATCCAGTCCGTGCGATTGGCACCTGCTGCCGCCTCCTCAGCCCAGTGGAGCTGCTGTGTCTCTACTTGGTCCCTGTGGTCCTCAGAGGGCCATCACTGGACACACCCTCTTTGATTTGCTACAGTGTGTGAGTGCCCAGCCAGTCTCCACCCAGAAGTGCCTCCTTCCAGTCCAGAGTTAGGAAAGTGAGGATCAGGAACCCAGGAAGAACGCAGCTCATCCATGGCTGGAAGAGAAGCACCCTTGGAGCTCAGCCACCTCTCCCATGGTCTAGCTGACAGTCCTTTGGGTTCAGGGCTCTGACAGTCCATAGGGACAAGAAGAGGTCCTCAGGCCCACCACTGCACTGGGCTCCCCAGACGGAAGGGTAACTGAGAGGCATGGGCAGTGGGGATTGGGACTGAGTTAGAGGGATGTCTGAAGAAACAGGAAGGGCTGTGTGACTCTGTCATCAGTGGCCACCTATACCATCTGGGAATTCTGTGTCTTAAACTGCCCAAGTATCTCACGGTCCCTTTTTGGCAGCCAGTGGAGACCCTTGGCACTGTGCTGTCCCCACATAGTAAGCCCATGGGTTTGGCCCTTGCTTCCGTAGTGTCACACTGTTCTCTTGTGTCCCAGTGGCCTTTCTGTCCCCTTTAGCCTGTCCTCTCTCTGCAGGCCCGGAGTCTCTTGTACCAGTTCCGCCTTCTGCCACGGATCCCCTGCAGCCTCCATGACCTGTGTAAGCTGTGTGGGACAGGCATGTGGGACAGTGGGTACATGCCAGCTGTGGAGTGTGCCGGCCACCACCCGGGCTCAGAGAGCTGTCCCTATGGGGGCACAGTGGAGATGACATCACCCAAGCCCCCAAGAGAAGGCAAGAAAGGCCCAAAGGCACCACGGGAGGCCTTTGGTTTCCGAAGATAGGAAAGCCCCTGCCCTTGACCATGGGCCAGGGGACCACCATTAGGTCCTGGGAAAGGGGGAGGGGGAGGGGATGGACATAGAGAGGATACAAGGAAAAGCCTCTGGCCGGTGTGAAGGGAACCTTGTCATGAGGACAAAATCGGGCTAGAGAACTGACCCCAGGTATCCGCTGTCCTGAGAATTCAGCTCCTGAACGACTAGCCCAGGATGTCTGGCTAGCCGCTGGAATGCAGGCTGCTGGCTGGCTGGGGGCGTTCCAGCAGAGGCCAGGAGTCTCTCCGCAAGCCAAGGGCAAGGCAGGATCTAGAAAAGGCCTCGTCCTCACACCAGCACCAAGGGACACAGAGGAACAGGATTATTGTCTGAGTGAGTCAAGCACACTTGTGGAGCTTTTTGGTCACAGCTGCAAGACTGGCATGAAGATGCCTGTCCAAAAAATACAGGAAAAAATCGAGGGAGGGAGGGAGGGAGGGGGGAAGCTTGTGAGAGCAGATGTTGGGGCCCTGGGCATCTCTCAATGTCCATGTGAGTGTTCTGTGCCCTGCTATGTGTGGGAAAGACATGCCTACCCTGAGCTAGAGGAGCTGGCTGGTAGACAAGTGTCAAATGGACCCGCCACTGGGGTCCGCCCCTGAGGACCTAAGGTGTGTCTTCTCTACTAGAAACTGCAACCCACTGGGGCCTGAATGGGCCCTCTGAATACTTGGTCCCAGAGAAGGGGGTGTTTATAACTCCCCAGCCAAGACAAAGGCATCTGACATGGCTGGGGAGGTGCCTCCACCACCAAGCAGGACCTAGAGGACTTCTGTTCCTTGGTTTAGCCCTAGCTGAGCAACACTGGGATGCTCTTCCTCTTAAGAAGGGAACAGTCACTCCCACACTCCTTCCTACAAAGCTGAGGATTGTGGTTGGGTAAAGGTGTGCTCCAGAGCATTCCTAGACTTTGTCCCAAAATCTAGTGCAAGCAAGGAGCCTGGATTCTCCACCGAGGACTGAATCCTCATAGTGGGTGCAGGTGGCAGGGTGGGTGACTTTTCACACTGAGAGTGGTGCTGCAGGACAGTGCCACGTTTAAAGGTGCTGACCAGAATGAGAGGGGCGGGGCCTCAGAATGAGAGGGGGCAAGGCCTCATAATGGATGGGCGGAGCCTCAGGATGAGGGGCAGGGTCTCAGAATGAGGGGGCAGAGCCTCAGAATGAGAGGAGCAGGGACTCATAATGAGGGGCTGAGCCTCAGAATAAGAAGGGCGGGTCTTCAGAATTAGAGGGGGCAAGGCCTCAGAATGAGATGGGCGTGGCCTCAGGTGGGGGCGGGGCCTCAGGAGGAGGGGCGGGGCCTCAGAATAAGAGGAGTGGTGCCTCGAACAAGAGGGGCGGAAGTTGGGGACTCTTACAGGCCTCCTTTCTCATCTTCCCTTTCTCCATGAGCCCAGGCCACCTCTGTAGGCACTTCTGAGAATGTAGGTTCTTCTAGGAATAGCCTTTGGAAGAGGATGTCCTGATCTTGGGGGTACTGTCAGTTGTGGGCAGCAGTACAGTCCTGGGAGTGGCCTTTCATCGGCATTGCTTTCTATACTGGCTTCTGACCCTTTCTGGAAGCTAGGGCCACAAACAGGTATATCCACTGCCTATCACCCCAGTAACATAAATACAGGGCAGAGCCTCAGTGACCTAGAACTCTGTGTACCTGGCTGGCACAGACCCTGGGACTGCAGTCCAGGCTGGGTGGTTCTGGTCTTGGATAGTTTGGCTCATCACTTCTGGGCTTGTCACCATCTCTGAAATCCCCGTGGGCAGGTATATGGGTGTGAGACAGCACTGACCTCTGGGTCTTAGGTCACCCCAGGACAGTAGAGTCAGAAATGGACAGTGTTTTTTATAAGTGGATACCCCACTTGATATCCACAAGAAGATCAAAGCAAGTTGAATGGCTGAAGCCAGCATCCAGCACTGGGAAAGCAAACCTTTGTCTCGGGGGCTTCTCTTGGTAGTCACATGACAGAAGCCTGGTAATTCAGAGTGGGTGCCACAGGCCTACCACCCCAGTAAATCTAGATACAGATCCCTCCTTTCCTGGGAAGGAACCAACTCCTTCCCTACCCCTCCGCAGGATCATACTTCTGTACTGCACCCCAATATCCACACCCCACTGTGTTGGGTAGGGACAGCCAGAGCAGGTCCAGAGACTCACTGGCCCTGGAGAGTCTCAATTAGAGAGCATTTATTCTAAGCCTCTAGCGTCCAACACTTCCCCTCTCCTACTGCTCCCCAAGACCTGACCCAGACTGTTCAGTGTCAGCCTTGTGCCAGGTATCCCCTCTAGTCCTATGGACTACTGGACCCTGGTGTTACCTCAGCATCTGGCCAGCTGGGGCCTCTGCAGCCAGACATGGTGTGTGGGCTCTCGGAGCTCTGCTCTGCTCTGAGGACTAGAGAGGCCCTGCACAGAACAGCAACCTTAATCTGGATGCAATTAGAGGAAACCAGCCAAATGCCCTGTGGCAGCTGTTACCCCAGGATTATTCCCAGCCAGCAAAAGGCATTAGAGTGATAATTCAGTCATTAGACTTCTAGCCGTCTCACCGCCAAGACGTACAAATCACCCTTAATCAGCAGACACACCGGCCCTTGGCCACGAGGCTTATTTAACCCATTTTTTAAAAATGATGCTTAATGCTATTGGCCAGCACGTCTGTGTGCGCATGCCCCACCGATAATGTCTGTGCTGACGACATTTCCTAATGTCATCAAGGCCCTGTCGTCTAGGGCTCTGGGAAAGAAGGACACCTTTGATGTGCCTGTGTGCTGCCACTGCTGATACTCACTTCTGACTCACTCCAAGGAGAGGGGACAGTGGAGGGGAGGGGGCAGCAGCCAGGGGAGAAGGCAAGGTTGGAGCAGAATGTGTCCTCCTCCCTCTGGGCTAGAGGATGGCCTCACTGGATACAGAAAGACACTGCCTCCCCAGAAAGTTCCACCTCAAGTGCCAGCCAGGAGGCCTAGCCCATCTCTGCAGAGGAGGGCCCAAGTCCCAGAGAGGCTCTTGAACCTTGAGCTGGGCCATCTGCAGACAGAGCTGTGTGGTTGCTGATCAAACTGACCCAGGTCAGGGAGGGGAACATGTTAAATTCAGGAGGGGATGATTGGACCTTGGTTTTGGAGTGTAGGATACCAGCCCAAAAGAAGGTCTCCTGGAGCTGGTGCCTTTGATGGCCTGGGGCAGGATGGCAATAAATAAATGGGGAGAGGGATGCTGGCTGCCAGGATCAGCTCCTGAAAGGCTCCTTTGACCTCTGGCCTGTATTTGTGTTTTCCTTACTGCTTTGCTGGGGTTTTGCTGTGCTGTAACTTGGGGCCACATTCATCTAGGCTATGAGCGAGGCAGTCTGCTTCGAGTTTGAAATGTTAGTTTAGATAGAGATCAGGTGCCAGGAATCTGCCTGTGACCTCTCTCCCCTATGTCGGCTCCCTTCCACTGCAGTCAGTCTGGGAGTGTCAGGAACGCCCTGGGCTGGCCAGACAGAGGAAAGGAACCTGGCAGAGGTCCCTGGTGGCCACCCTGCCTATAAGGTAGATGGATGACAAGTCCCCCAGAAAACTTATGCAGGGCTGTGGCCTGGGTTAGAGGTGAGCCAGGACTGCCACCCAGCTGGGCCACCAGAGAGGACATAAGGAAACTGGCTAGCCTGAGGCTGGACCTGCCAGATCCCTGGAGTCCCTGAAGAGCCAAGTAGCCTCTGGATGTTAGTCTTGTGTTTCTAAGGAGGTCGTGATGCATTTTGTTCTGGGCTAACCTGGCCTAGTGGAACTAGGAAACCCCAAATCTAAGAAGCCAGTTCCCCCTAGAGCTTCCACAGCAGAGAGCAGAGGGGTTCTCCCAGCCCACTCCCTTGCCTAAAAAAGAGAAAAAGGCCCTCCCACAGGCTCCCTCAAAAGACTGCTCTACAGCTGCCATGAGGGTGGCTAACTATGGCCCAGGGACCTCACCCATCACTCAGGGACGAGCCCACTGGCCTTAGCCTTCCGCAGCAGTGACCGAGAGGGGCTGTCCACTCCCAGTCGAGTGCCCGCCCTGGTCTGAAGTCAACAAACCAATGCCTCTCCTACACATCTACCTTGCTGAGTGTCCTCTGCAGAGGGTAATCTCTCTGTAACGTTCACTCGGTGCCACCCACGCCTACCCTGAAGAAAAATGAGCCACAAAACCGCCTCAGCGGTCTGGGTCTGCGCCTAGCTGTGCACATAGCTGTGTGCAGGGCTCTTTCATGGACAGCCTCAGCTCTCATCGAGGAAGACCCTTTCCTGAGGACTCTGCACTTTCTGAGCAGCCGCATGCCGATACCTGCCGCCACCAGGCCTTTAAACACATCGTCGTGTTCAATTCCAGGTGGGAAGATAGCGTTTCAGGTTTGCAGAAACTCAAGTCACATGACTGTCTTTCTTCCACACTTCGAGGAGGAGGACAGCTTTTTGTGTGTTTCGTTTTTGTTTTTAAAGTAATGAAATATCCCCGTTGCTGATGTCTACGGCAAGTGATTCGTTTCTCTGTTGCGTTTTGTTTTTTTAAGCAGTCCCCTTCCAGTCAAGGTCAGGAATGGTCACCATGACCCCTGTGAATCATGATTCTCATGGATTCCTCACAAAACAAATAAAATAGTGTTACCACACACATAGTCCTGCGCCTTGAGAGAAAGCCCTAGTGAGAGTAGCCAGGTCAGGTGCCCCAGGGCTAGGGAGAGAGGCCCTGTGGAAGGCCTGTTGGGGGGGGGGGGGTCTGTAGCCACAGCCAGCCTGCCCAGCTAGCTCCTTGGCTGCTCCGAGAGTATTGAGAAGAGGAACTGGTGAGGCCTGAGGTGCAGAACCAGAAGGAATGATCTGCAGGCCCTGCTCTGGGAAGGCCAGGAGCATGTCTGGAAGGTCGCTCTGGGCCTGGCAATGGAGAAAGGCTTTCGTGAACCCAGGAATACTTTATGGGCTTTAAGACCATTACCTCGGAGCACATGGAACCCAGGCTACCCAATGCCTGGAAACTCTGTCTGACAGAGTCCTGCTCCGATTTCAGGAAAAGCCCGAGTCAGACTTTGTGAACTTCCTTTTGGAGACAAACTATATTGAAACCTGGTGGGTGTGGGCTGGGTGTTAAAGGGGGAATCCAGGCATCATCAATGAGTTTTACCAGCTCTGGGAGCCAGGCACAGGGACATGATAAGGCACGTAGGGTCTGGGTTCTGAGGAGCTTTTGGAACTTTAAGTTGCTTCCACGAGGCTTCTGTATGTACTGGTGTGCCCCTGCAGCGGTTGGAGGGCCTGGGGCCGGGTGGACTGATAAGTGCTTCACTGGGGGTTCCCATGTTAAGGGTCTGTCCACCTGTCCACCTTCTGCCTGTCTGTCCTTTGTTGGACATATTCATGCCTAGCATGCCTCAGTGAGGACTGGAAGGTGCCAGCCAAGCCCAGAGGGTCAACTCACGAGGGTGCCAGAGACTAGTTCCCTGTAAAGAAAATTCCATCCACTTGAAAGCTGCTGGCCAATCTTCCTAGAAGCTCAGCTCCAACTGTCAATGACGTGTGAGATGCTGGTGATGGCCAATGGCCAAAGGGACAAGAGGCTCATAGCTTCTGCATCTCTGAGGCCTGTGACACTGCAGAGGGTGGCAAGGAGCCAAGGGACAGGAGTGACTTGCCCTCAGGGAAGGATAGCCCACACCCCCAGGCCAGTCACCATTGGGGCTAAGGCCTGTAATGACCCCCATTTTGAGCCACAGATTGGACAGTCACACTCATTGGAACAGAGTGGACTTATGTGGAATTGCTTAGGGCTTGGGCACATGTCCTACATGGCAAGACTCTAAAATAGACAAAGCTGCCCACACCTCTATACCTTCAGCTAGGTAACCCCGAGCTCCCGTTTCTACAGCACCTCCTCCCCCCTGCCTCTCCTACAACCTTGAGCAGGAATGTTCATAAGCTACCTCCCCTTATCCCAGTGAAATCCTGTCTCTGCCTCATTACTCCAGAGCAGTCCTGGTTGTAAGGGTCCCCCATTATTGCCTGACTAGCCAAGAGTCCAGAAATGGTGGATCATTTATTCACAAGGCATACCCTGGGCTCCATACTGAACCTCCATCACCAAGTCACCCCCTTTCCAGCCCAAGCTCTGTCCATGCTTTATCTGGGCCCTCGTCACCAATATACCTGTGTCCCACCTGTCAGGGAAAGGGCATCCAAGTAGACCTTCCATAATGAGACCCCAGGCCATCTCTTCTTTCCAGTTACCATGAAGCAGCCTTCTGCCCTACCCTCCAAAAGGCCCAGGACCTGAACCCACTCACACCCTCTGAGGACCAGAGGACACCTGCCACTGGCCTGGTGGGTGATATTCAGATTTTAATGTCCCTATATGTCAAAAGGGATAGCTGGCTCCCTACCTCTCCAGACCCCTGTCCTCCCGTCTCTACATCTCAAGAGAGTGACAACTCTCTGTGTTCCGTGTGTGCATAGGAGGGGGATGATTTAAACAGTGCAAAAGCTGCTTCATCCTCAAATAGGCGAGTTGGTCTCAGGACAGATTCTGCTGGTCTTTTGACCCCAGGCAGAGGGGGAACACTTCACATTACCAAGGATGACAGAGTCTTCCAAGTTCAGGATGCAGAGAGAGGACACAGGGCCCTCAGTTGGCACAGCACCTGGCTGTAGCCACACTCTACCACAAAGTGGGAGTGCCCACTGAACTGAGACACATCTGAGAGGATGTTCACTTATCCCTGGCCATAAGCAACTATGCCCAGATGCAATAGAAAATAGACATCAAGGCCAGGGGTCTCTTGGCTGCAAGGCAGTGGGGGAACGAACAGCCCAGCAGTGGAGATAGAAGAGGGCCAGGGTGGGGTAGGATGAGAGGCCAGGGCCACAGGTGGCGCAATTAAGATCTGTGGCCAGCGTGTGAACACCAGAGGCAGGCAGCAATCGGAAGAGGAGAGCAACACACAGTTAACAGGAGAGGCATCAGAAGGCCATGTGGGAGTCAGTGGTGCTAAGTGTCCACTGAAGAGGGGGCGCCCAAGAGTGTGTTCTTCACACTGCTTTTCTTTTGGAGAGTCCTGGACAAAGAGACTAGTGGCTGCAGGAGGCAGGAGGGAACCTGCAGGCTGTCCGGTGTCAGAGACATCCAATCCATCTTCCCCCAGAACCCAGGGGCTCTAATTGCAAGCTCTGGGTGTGACTCAGCCAGCCCCAGGAGAAGTTGCTGCCAGTGGAGACTCTATCCACTAGCCCATGGGGACCACCCATGTGTAGGATGCTGGGTGAGAGGGAATCCAGTCTACTCAAAAAACAGTGAACTTTGCGGGAAGTCCACCAGTAACACATCTCAAGAGGGTCATGGAAGGATGGAGCAACCTGCATGACAGCCGCAGGCTGTGTCCTTCTCTTCTGTCCACCTCTTGTCACCCCTGCAGGCTGTAGCAACAAGACACCAAACCCACAGGCCACCTGGGTGTTGCTCAGAAGCAGGCTCGGGTCTCTTCCATGAAAGGTTTGTTCTCAGTTTCCCAAACTTTCTTTCTGGGTTCCTGGGGTAGTGTCCAGTTGTGCCAGATGTTTCACTTGGATGGAGTGTTCCCCCATTCTTGGGTCTTTCTGTTTGAATGGCCATGGGACCACCTGCCTCAGGCAGACAAGCATAAATGGAGTCTCGAAGGTGATCGGTGTCTCTGAAATGGGAGAGCCCCTGCACAAGTATCTATGGAGACTTTATGCTTACATGAGATCTGCCAGTTTCACCAGGACGGGGTCTGGGTAGGTGTCTGGGACAAATGTGTCTGCAGGTGCCCATAGAAAGGCTGGAAGTGAAGGTCCTGCGTCCTGCGTCCTGCGTCCTGCCTGGGTATCTCCTTTCCCTCCTTTCACAGTGGCCATGGTGTCCCCACCTCCAGGATACTGCAGATTTGCAGGCTGAGCCAAAAGACCACACCTCTATCCCCTACCCAACCCTTCATCCTGCTGCAGGTAGAGCACAGTTGTTGGGGCATGCTTAAGGTGGACGACAGTTCAACTATGCTCACCAAACCAGCCTAGCTCTGGGATCTCCACTCAGAATCTCCGTCCTGGGAGAGATGAGTGTTTGTGGAGTGGAGAAGGAGCACTGGGTCCCCCAACCCCATAGTTCCCAGGTTCCACAGGGCTTATTCCATTGCAGGAGCTAGGCAGAGGAGGCACTTTACCAGGCAGAGGACCTACTCATCCCTCTGATCTCAAGGTGGGCTGCGCCAGCCTCCCTGTCCCTCCTCGGCTCTTGTCCACTTGGTGGATGCCAGCCACACTTCTGCACAAGACACAGAGATTCCACAGCAGTTGAAACCTAGAGGACTTGGGCTTCTTATCAGCCCTGTCTTCTGGGAAGGGGCAGGCCAGGTCTGCACCCAGAGCCAAGAGTGGAGGATGGCACTTGTGCACAGTGAGACGAAGCATCTTCCCAGGGCATCCTGAGGGCTCATTCAGCTTCCACAGAAGAGAGTGTGTGCTCCCACCACCCCACTCTCTCCTCTGCAGAGACCCTTGTGGTGGCTTCTGACTCCCTACTCAATGTGATCATTCCACTCTGCACACACAGCCCCATCGCAGAGCCCTTGTGACGGCAGTGTGCCTACAAAGGGGCAAGGGTCTTAAGAGGGGGTATGCAGGATGGGAGAGGGACTGAGGGCTTCCTGAGCCGGGAGCTTGGGGGGAGAATCAACTGCAGGAGCGCAGGAAGACCACCAATCCAATCACACAGGTGCACTCTAGGTAAGTATTAATAACTCCATGACGCCGGGCAGTGGTGGCGCATGTGTTTAATCCCAGCACTTGGGAGGCAGAGGCAGGCAGATTTCTGAGTTCGAGGCCAGCCTGGTCTACAGAGTGAGTTCCAAGACAGCCAGGGCTACACAGAGAAACCCTGTCTCGAAAAACGAAAAAAAAAAAAAAAGGGAAAGAAAGAAAAACAAAATAACTCCATGACACAGGGGATAAGGGAGAATCTAATCACAAAGACGCCATGCTGTGCCCGCCCCGCAGCACTGCAAGGGAAACCGCACTGTCCTGGAAGCCCAGAGGACTCATAGACCTCCTGCTCCAGGAGGAAACCAAGCCTCTGACTCCATTCCCTCTGACTCTACCTACCCCTGTTCCACCCCAGGAACCAGCTGTAGCCAGGACACCTTGCCCTCAACAGACCTCTGTCTGTCCTTCTGAACCTGATACACACATGGTGCCTCTACTCCTGTAGTCACAGAAAAGAAATGTTTTAGATCTCAAAGAGTGCCCAGTGTCGGAAGCCTCCATCGACTGTCCCTGGGTGGGGCAAGCAGTTGGGCGCACAGCCATGGGATGACATCATCAAATTTGACCTCTTCCCGTCCCTGCAGGAGGTTAGCACATGCACTGTGGGGCTTCAGACTGCTGTCTTGAACATAGCCCTCGCAAACCCTAGAGTTGGGCCTGTGCCTGACCCCTGCCCTGGACAGCTGTCAGCCAACAGGGTCTTTTCTCAGGGGGAAACACAAATTTCCTTAAAACTGGAACTACGATCATTCTTGATGCAGTGGTGATCTTTGGCCAAGACAGAGGGATGAGCTGGGGAGAACAAGGCAAAACAAGCCAGCCTCAGACTCTCCCTGGTCAGCTGATGCAGAGCCTTGCCTGGCTCTGGCTCAGCCTTCGCCTGGGTGCTTGGTGGATGGACCCTGGAGAGTGAAGACTGGGCTTCTGGGCCTGAAGAGTCCCATGGGGGTCACTTCCTTTGAGGTAGACAAGTACCTCCCTGTAGATGCCCACCCCATCACCTCACACCAAGTATTCCGCAGGACAGCACTCATCAGGAGAGCATACTACTAAGTGTTCATTTCAAACCAAGTACTTCAAAGAGACAGGAGGTCCAACTGCCACTGACTGTGTTCCCCAGGAATGAGGAGCAGGGAGCACACTGAGCTCACAGGGTGGCCTTGGGGACCACACCTGCCCTCTCCAGGTCTCAGATGCCACCTTTGTGTAAGGCATAGATCTGTAGCTGCAGCAGCCTCGTGTGTGTTTTCAGAATAATAAATTAATAAACCAAGGTCCTCCTAGGGAGGGCGGTCAGCAAATAGTATCTCATTGGAGGAATGTCACCACCAATATGAACACATGCCAGGGTACACAGATCATAAAAGAGACAGAGATGTGTTGATAAGATTGTCCCTCAGGCATAGAACCTGCCCGAAGACCCCTGTTGGCTGAGGGCGCACCTCGGATGGTAGACAGATATTGCCTAGCACGCCTGAAGCCCTGGGGTTGGTACCCAGTGTACCTAAATGGGGGTGGGGGGGAACTAATCTAGTCTATATAAGACCTTGTTGAGGGGGTGGTGTTAGGAACCCCCATCACCTCCCAGCAGAGTCTATTGGGAGACCCAGCAGACCATCAAGGGAGATGAGGGGACATGGAAGATGCCTTCTATGCACAGCCAGGCCTGAGGACTGTGGCCTGGTATTCCAGTCTAGGAATCTCTTTTGCTGTGTGATCTCAGGCAAGTTGCTTAGCTTCTCTGAGCCTCATAGATCTCACCCACATATGGACAGTGATAGCCCCAAGCTCGCATCTCCAACATAGGGAATGAACCCATAGCTTGTCCCCCTGTGTGCTCAGCTGTTTCGTGGCAGCCTGGGAACTAGAGTCCTATACAGAGAGAGGCTCTACTACAGAGAGATCTATACAGAGAGATGAGGGCTACTACGTTTGCCCCCATCTTTTGCTAAAGTTCTTTCTCAGAGGAAGACATAATGTCTTCCCCTTCTCCCAAGGTCCCAATGGCAAAGGGAGACAGGAACCCATCACCGCTCTCTCTGGGAACAAATGAGTTTATTGGGTTTCCTCAGAGGGCCCAGATGAAAAGGTTGCCTGCAGGGCTGTGGGTGGGTGTACCTCCCACAGAAGCCAGCACTGGGAAGGAGAGTCTCTACTCAGCATGGACAATGACTTTCCCATACCTGCATTGACAGAGCTCTCAACCCTTATTCTATCCTGGCCTATGTACCCTGTCCCTTGCCCTGTACACTTAGGATGTTGCAGGTAACAGTAGGTCACTCAGGTGACCCTACCCTACCCTACCTGGGGTGGGGGTGGAGGTCTGGCATAAACAGCCAACAAGCCCAGCTGAGATGTTCTTTGCAAGAGAGCCCAACTGCACCCCCCAACATGGCTGTCATTTGGCTCAGAAGACAGTCGCACCCAATACCGTCTCAAGCCCCAGCACACACAGCCAACCCTGAGCCTCCATCACTACAGGCTGAGGCAACCTGGCCACAGGTGTGAGATGGGGTGTGACCAAGTGTGGGGGTCTGGAAGTCTGTGTGTGCTGTTTGTCCTTCTTGAATAGCTTTCTGCTGCCTGTAACTCTCACGAGTCTCTCAGATGGATGGGGCTTAGTATGATCACTCAGCTACAGGAGAAGGGGCTCCCGTCCATAATCAAACCATAGCAGGGATGGGGGTGGGGGGCGCTCCTGGCCAGCCAGGGATGAGGACACAGAAGGGTAGAACAGAAGGATATCCCAGACCTAGGCCACAGGGCTCGGCTCAGCCCAGGGACACTGCATACCATGGTCAGCCGCCCTCTATGGTTCTGGGACATTCAGGTCTTCAGTGGCTCAATCCTATGCCCATAGCCCCCTGCTCTGGCTAGAGGGTCTTGGAAGCAAGAAGACCCTGGATACAGACTGGTCCCTCTACTGAATGACCTTGGTTGCAGAAGAGGCAGGGTCTCCGTGCAGTATCATAGGATGTCTCCCCTAAACGGATTCATTCTCAGCCAAGGGCTAGTGGGGTAGGAGTTAGTGATTGGCTTTGATGGGCTGGGGAGTGGCCACGAGGGGAAGGACCTCCCTGGAGCCGTATAAAGGGCTGAAAGGCTCTTAGGAAGAGGGGGATCCCATGTCCTGATGGGAGGGGCTGATAACCAGTGACCCCCACACCGGGGGACGGACAGGCTGGGACCCCAAGCCAGCAGACTGGAATGCTTCAGAGGAATGGTTGGCAGAGCTCGATGGCTGTCAGCCGGCTGCCCCCTCCCCCACCTCTGCAACTCAGAGTGAAGGACATGTGTGCAGCCAGCATCGGCCACTTGCTCTCAGTGAGAACTAGCTCAGGGACTCAACTGATGGCTAGCACTGGCAAACACAGGCACAGCATCCCTGAGGTTGTTAGTCTACAAAATGAAGGTCTGGAGACACACCTCGGACAGTCTAGAACTTAGCTGAAGATTCTCAGTCCTTCATCATGGCCAGGAGAGGGAGAACGGTTCTCACCCCATTTCCCAGATTGAGAAACTGAGAAACAGACTAAGTGAATTGCTTGTGGTTCCACAGCTGTTCTTGACTAGCTGGATCCAAACAGGGACAGGTGTTCAGCTCAATAACAGGTGTCCGGGGAGGAGGGGGGGGGAGACTGACCACACCTGGGACCTAGACCCGAAGGGACAGCAACTTCTATGAGATTACCTGGGACTGGAAGAAGAAATGTGGCCGTCCCCACAGAAACTTGGCCTGGGCTCTCCAGGTACCCACAGATGGAAATGTCCAGATGGACATGAGAGAGGGTGGAGGCCTGCTGTCACTGTCCCTACAGACCAGACAGCCTAAGGGACAGCCTCAGAGAGCAGATCAGTGCAGTCAGATGGGAGCTCTGAGCCCTGGCTCCAAGCTCATGCTCTAGAAATGGCAGCCTTTCCCCATGCCGCTGTTTCCTGTGTTTACTGGACACAAACGGGATAAAGGGTAGTCAGTGTGCGGCTGCCAGCTTAGAGTTGGAGACAGACTCTGGGCTGGTGCCAGCTCAGTGTCCTGACCCCCTTGGGGCACAGGATGTGAAGAAAGATAGACACAGGAATCCGCAGAGCTGCTGTGGAGGATGGAAGGGCCGTCCCTAGTCCCTAGCGTGGTCTCTACTATCTCGGGTCCTTGAACCTTCTGTTATGTTTCGCAATTGGCTCAGGAGGCCTGGCTGCCTTTCCTGCCTCCATCCCTTATCACTGAGACTTCTAACAGAACTACAGTGGCTGATTGTGCTCCTGTTGGTGCAGCAGAACTGCTGGACACCCCCCAGCCCTCTCTCTTTCTTTGATGGCTTTGGGACTATAATGGATCCCATTGTGAGTCACTTGTTCAGGTGACAGTGTGGCCCTTGAGTAGAAGGGCAGTGGGGGCTCCGGAGAAAGTGGCAGAGAAGCCCTCACTCCCACCCTGAAAGTACCCAGGGAGGTGAGAGAGGGAAATCCCAGGGTGTCTGCTGCTTGTGTCTCCTAGAGACGGCTGCTGACTGGCCATGTTTAAAATATTTGGTTTCTTGTTGAACAGAAAAAAAAATTTTTTCTTTTTAAGATTCGGTTTTGATGTAACTGAGTAAGTTGGTAACTTTCGTTCCTACCATGGCTGAGCCTGACTGAAGGACTCTGGGGTGGCAGAGTTGCTGAAGATTCTTCTGGGTGGAAAACTATTCAGATGGCACCCTTGGGGAGTCACCTGCTGCCATAGGGAGCAGCATCCATCCATGTCCTGAAAACAGTGGCCTGGACTAGTTCCTGTCCAGCCCCTGTGGACCTGGGTGCCTCACTCTGAGCATGGCAGCTCTGTAAATAGGTCAGGTGGGATCCAGCCAGCCGTCGAAGTGTGTCCACAGGCAGAAGCCCTGGCAGGGCCTCTCAAGCTACCTCAGCTCACCAGTCTGGCCCCTAGCAAGAGCTCTCCAGCCACCACCCCCTCCCCCCCCCCCGAGTTCTAGGTGCCACCTGCTACTTCAACCAGAGCCCTGCATCACTTCCTGCCTCACAAGGTTTCTAGAGAAAACCCCATAGGGGATTTCTCAGAATGTTCTGCAGTTGCTGCCACTGAAGGACTTGGCAGTGGCCCCAGAGAACTTGGCAGGATCTCTGGTGGCCTGGCCAGAATAGGAAGCCATCCAGGTTCCAGTGCCTGGTATAAGGGACAGAGATTGTCATCAGCTCCTGCCTCTCTGCTCCTTGGTGATGGTCTACACAGGAGCCTCCCCACTGGTTATCCCTAGCTAGCCAGGAGTCTGTTCAGAGGACTTTAACATCATGCCTGAGACAGAGATGGCAGAGGAAACCAACATCCTTAAGGACTCAGTGTTGACCAACTCCTGCCTTTTGTCTGCTGGGCTCACTGGGTCTTCCTGGTGTGCTTACTTTGGAGAAGAAACGGGATTTGTTCATGGCTACCCCAACAGTCAGTTCCCTGCCCACTGGGACATGAGCTGTGGAGGCCTCCCCAAACCCTATCTCTAAGCCAAAGAAAAGCCTGTGACAGATGGGGCAGGGTATCCTCCTGGGTGAGAGGCAGAGGTTTTGGGCTCCTGCTAGGCATGCATTGAAGAGAAGCTTGTATCAGAGAGCACAGGACAGGCTGGTAATGACTCTTACTGAGGGGAATTCGATGGAGCATGCCTGTAGTCACTGCAAGAAAGGACCTGGGAGTCAATGAATGCCTATCCCTGAGCAACGCATCACAGGAAGCCTAAAGAAACCCTGCCCAGCAGACCCAGAGTCTCCCAGGTAACATTGAAGCTCTGAAAAGCCAAAGAGAGCTCAGCTCAGACCTGAGGGAGCTGCTGCCAAGAGGGACCCAGGATTTGAGGGAGCCCCTAGAAGGGCTTGAAAATCTGCTTGTATCACACCTGGTGGGGGTCATTGGCAGCACCCAAGAGCTGCATGAATAGAGCCAAGCAGAATGAGGCAGGGGACTGGCCCAAGTGGAGACTTTGCAAAGTAAATAGCCAAGGATCTGTGACTCCAGCTCATGGTCAAGTACAGGCAGATGGCATGAACAAATTCAGGACTGGCAATGGTGTTCTGAGGACCACCAGGGTGGTGGGAAGGCTTCCTGGGGGAGGTGATCTTCTTGCTGGTGGTAGGGTATCGCAGCATGTTTCTCCAGTTGTGTTTTTTTAGGAGCATGACCACAGACCATCTCTGCTGAGACAGGAGCTGGTGGGCCACCTGGCCTCTGGACAAATGTAGGACAGAAATACCTAAGCAGTTGTCTTAGTCAGGGTTTCTATTCCTGCACAAACGTCATGACCAAGAAGCAAGTTGAGGAGGAAAGGGTTTATTGAGCTTACACTTCCACACTGCTGTTCATCACTAAAGGAAGTCAGGACTGGAACTCAAGCAGGGCAGGAAGCAGGAGCTGATGCAGAGGCCGTGGAGGGTTGTAACTTACTGGCTTGCTTCCCCTGGCTTGCTCAGCTTGCTTTCTTATAAAACCCAAGACTACCAGCCCAGGGATGGCACCACCACAAACCCCCCCCCTTGCTCACTAATCGAGAATATGCCTTACCGCTGGATCTCATGGAGGCATTTTCTCAACTGAAGCTCCTTACTCTGTGATAACTCCAGCTTGTGTCAAGTTGACACACAAAACCAACCAGTACAGGAGTTTTGTCATATTCTTTTTCTATTTTAAAGATTGATTTATCTTGTTTTATGTATGCAGATATTTTGCCCACATGTATGTGGCAATACTTGTGTACCTGGTACCTGTGGAGATCAAAAGAGGGTATCGTATCCTCTTGGGACTGGTGATGTTTGGGAGCCACCAAGTTGGTGCTGGGAATGGACTCCAAGCCTTCTGTAAGAGCAACAAGTGTCCTTAGCTCCTGAGTCATCTCCCAGTCCTTGGAGAGTTCACGTCTGAAGATCATAGTCACCATTTCCAAGAATACGGTAGTAAAGCATTTCTGCACATCCGGGTTGCATGGCCATCACCCGTGTGCGCCCAGAGTGTTCCTATCACCCAGGAGGAAAGTCGTCGACGTCGACGTGGGGCAATCCCACCACTCTGCAGCACCTGTCAATCATGTTCAATCATGTCAATCAGAAGCCTTTGCCATGTCTTTGTCTTGGTTATTCTGGAGGTGGGTGTGGTGTGTGTATGGGTGCATGCTTGTGTATTTGTGCACAGCATGCTGAGGCCACACAGAGATGTCAGGTGTCTTTCTTTGCTGCCTTCCACCTCATGTTTTGTGACTGGAGTTCACAGAATGGGCGAGAGAAGCTAGCCAGCATGACCCAATGATCCTATCTCTGTCTCCCCAGCACTATGATAGGATAGACACCCCATGTAGGCTCTGGGCATCCAAACTCAGGTCCGCATGCTTGCCCGGCAAGCATTTAACTGAGCCAGGTCCTCGGGGCTTGTCCGTGTAGTTTTCGGTGTCTGTGGGTGTTTTACCTATAACAAATTCCTGCCTTGTAAGCACAGAGGCCAGAAGAGGACATTGGAGCCCCTGGAACTGGAGTTACAGGTGACTGTGAGCCACCACATGGGTGCTGGGAATCGAACCTGGGTTCTCTGCAGGAATGGCTCATGCGCTGAACCACTGGGTCACCTCTTCAGCCTTGTTGCTCTTGGTCTATTTTGTGGCTCTGGGGAAGGAATGGGCCTTGTACAAACCAGCAGGCGCTCCACCACAGAGCCATACCCCAGCTCCTCCTGTGGCATTTTTAAAAAAGGTTTACTTATTTTATGTATATGAGTACATTGTTGCTACCTTCAGACACACCAGAAGAGGGCATCAATCCCATTACAGATGGTTGTGAGCCACCATGTAGTTGCTGGGAATTGAACTCAGGACCTCTGGAAGAGCAGTCAGTGCTCCTAACCACTGAGCCATCTCTCCAGCCCCTCCCATAACATGTTTTAAAGACATGAAGAGAGCCAAGAGGAGGCACTTGGGCTCTGTTTGAACTTTATGTTTCCAGATGTGCAGGTAAAGGCATAAGACTGTATCTCCTGCCTCAGTTTCCTAACTGTAAAGTTGACCTAAGAGTACCTTCAAGAGGATCGCCTCTGAGGAATGCTGAGTGAGTATCTGTCACTGGGAGTCCCAGGGCATGTTAGACTCTAGTGTTCCAGAGTCAGGGGTCAGGCTGATGTGGGACAAAGAACATGGACCTGCTTCTCTGGTGGGCACCATGCCCAAGGACAGCTACACACATCACACATCTGTTCCAAGGCTGCATCTGCCCCTTCTAGACTTCAGGACGTTGAGCCTCAGTTTCCCCATCTGTGGAATGGCTTCTAAGAGCCCACAGCTTGGCAGCATGTTTAGCAGCAGAGGGAGGGGTACCCAGGAAGATATCTTGAGCAGTGGGGACTGGGGTGGAGGAGCTGGCAGATCCTCCCGATCAGGGTAGTAGGAAAGGTTGTGCCCTAGGCAGGCAGCAGGATCTGGATCCTTCAGTGTGTCCTTTGGCTATCTGTGAGCTTTAAACACGTGGCTGGATGCCTCCTGTCCTGCCTCCCCTTCTCAGCGATCCATCAGCTCAGCTATTACTGTCCAGAGTCAGCTAGTGGCTATAAACGCTCTGAGCCCCCCTCCGCAAGTCACCCAGATTTTATGTTGTAAGAACACTGTGGGGCATCTCAAACACACCGCTAATGACAGGCATCATGAAGCAATAAAAGTGAGGTGGCTGGTGGGCGGGGCTGGCGGGAAGGGCTAGAACTGCCATCCCGGTCCCGGCTCCCCTGGCGACTGCAGGAGCTCTCTGAGAATTGATTAGTGTTGGACGTGCTGACCTTTTTGCTCTTGAAAAATTGCTTTTGAGCAGCTGAAGCAATAAAAGTAAATTGATTCAGAGAGGGCGAGGATGAAATTTGCGTTAGGTGAGGAGCGGTAGATAAACGCCCGCCAGTGATGTCAGCGCAGCCACCCCCGGACTGGGATCACAGGAGGGTTAACCCTGGGGAAGGGGCAGTGGGCGCTGACGGGGATGCTGGTGGGGCGGGCCCTCTGCAGTGTTTGCTTGTTTGGAGAAAGGAGACCTTGCGAAGAGAGCAGTGGGGGTTGCAGGGGCGGTGACTGGTGTAGAGAAACAGTAAGGAGCTGAAAGAGAAGAACCTGGGCTAAGGGAAGAAGCCAGGGGGAGCTGCGCCAGGCAGCAGAGACCCAGTGCTGAACAGCAGGATGGTTGCCAGTCAGAAAAACACTGTGTGTGTTACCCAGGAAGGCCTCATTCCCATTTCACAGAGCAAGGAAATGAGGCCCAGAGAGGTTAAAATGTCACTCAAAGTCACGTGGAGCCGCAGTCATGCCATTACTGGGGCTTCAGGAGGGAGCCTTCTCTGGGTCACTAGAGGCCTGAAGATTTTCAGGAATAGGAGTGGGGTGGTCTCCAGTTTGTGGATAAGCAGGTGCAGAAGATGGCCACCATGGCCAAGAGATTAGCTGCAGGGGGTGGGACTGGGATACCATCCCTTCCTAACTCATCCTGTGGGAGGATACCATCCTACCAGTCTGAGCCTGTTTATGCCCCTCCCTGAAGCTCTGCCCCTGTCCTTGCCCTGGGACCTTGGGAAAGGGCTTCTGCTCCTGTCTGGGTCAGCTGAGCTGTTCACTATGCTAAGGCGTGCTGCAGGGTTGGAATCCAGTGCAGGGCCCAGCATAGGTTGGGGAAAGCCGTGCCTCCGCCCCGCCCCGAGGATGCCCAAATCCTGCTTCTGCAACTTCCGTGAGGGTGGTTCCCCAAGTTCAGGGACCACACACCTGCACTTGGTACTCCAGATTTGAAATTGCTGATCCGGGAGCTTTTGCAGGTTTGAATCGATGTTGAATAGGTCTGTGTCTCAGCCGGTTTATATCCTGCTGAGACGCAAGCTCTCACTAGAAAGAGAAACCTAGACAGAATGAATGACACCAACAGCCTTGGACTACATGGGTGGTGGTCCCAGGGTCTGGGAGAAACAGGCCCCACCAGGCTTAGGCTATACATCTCTCTCTGTGGCTGGTGGCTTGGTGGCCACCCAGGGGCTCCCCCATCAGCTCCAGTAAGGGGCTTCCCTGACAGCTCTGGGACTAGCCCTGGGTTTCCCCCTTTGCCACCCATACCCTGCCACCACTTCCTTATCATTAACAGACACTGGAGTGCCTGAAACGCACACAGACACACTTGGGCTCCTGGGGGACCTCTCTCTCTTAGGGGAAATGCAGGCACCAGGGGTGGCAGGTTGCTGGGAGATACTGTTGTTGCCAAGGATACATTGGATCACAAGCTCCCCTGGTGAGCTGAGACCCGTGCTGACTGAGGGCAAGCAATGAGGAAGGGTGGGTCTGATCAGGTAGTGAAGACTCTCACTTCTACTCCCAAGTCCCCACCATTTGGAAGCCTCTCTGATGGGATAGGAAAAATGATTAGAAGCCCACCTGCTCTTCCAGGCCTCAGTGGTGAATACAGGGGGTGCTCAGGAGAGACAGAAGGCAAAGGCAGGCATGTACACATTCCCCTTCAACCTCAGCCACCCAGAAATCCCAGGAAGATGGGGAGAAGCATCCTCACAGGGAGGCAGATGTTTCAGGGATAGAGAGGCAGGGTGATTCCGTGCCTCCCATGGGCTTCACTGCTAGCAACCTGCAAGCTTGGGATGGAGCCCAGGCCACTAAGTCTCAGGCTCTCTTGCTCTTTCTCTTGGTAACTTGGCTCCCTGGTGACCAGAAGGGATTTCTCCTCTAGGCAGCTGTAAAGAGGAGGCTGAGGGGGCAGAGAGCAGGACTTGCCCTGTGCACAGCTCCTAGAAGCCACAGCTTCGCCCGCCTCCCCAGAGAGGCCCTGACACCAGCAGTGTGTGAGTAAGGCCTGGTGCAGTGCCACAGGATGGGGCACAGGTCAGCGAGGAGGGGGTGGAGGGGTGACTGTAGGAGGAGACAGGCTGCTAGGTGCAGTTGGACCTGTTCTGCCTAGGCCTTAGCAATTTCACCCCCAACAAGGGTAGATCAGGTTGGGCCCTGGTGTAATGGTGCTTGCTCAGGGCTGACCAGGGCAGGGAGCTACGCATTGTTAGAGCTCAATGCAGTTGCTCACCTACTTCTCTACCAAGCTGCTCTGAGGGCTGGCAGAGGCCACTGTGGGAGGGCCCCTCCTTGTCCTAACAAGTAGCCCCAGCCTGTGGGACCTATCAAGAAATCACAGCAGGTTCCTGGTGTGGATGTCCTGGATGCCAGAGGCCCTAGGCTCTCAAAGGCTGGGCGGAGGGAAATCAGGAGAGCCCTCCTCTCTGAGTCACTCAGCGGTTTCCAGGTGGCTAAGAGCCACTTAGATAAAATACAAATCCCTTGTAGCAGGCTGGAAAACAGAGACTGGATAGAATGCTCTCAGATGGTAGTGGGGATATGGGTTTGGACAGGTTTGTCTCCTCAGGAACTTCTCTTCTTTATACAGAGCTGGGGTCAGAACCCAGGGCCTTCTGTATGCTAGGGAATGGTCACCCACTGGGCCACACCAAAGTCAACTCCAGGGTCAGCATGACCGTCTCCAACCAGGAAGGAAGGATGTCTGGTAGCATTCACTGAGACATGGAAGAGGCATTCCAGACATGCCACAGGCTGAGCTGAGCTGCCGATCTGGAAACAGATCCAGCGGTCCTTGAGCACCTGCTGCCTGTGCCAGGGATTCCCTGCAAGCAAAGTAGAGAAGAAAAACCCTGCTGTCCTGCAAGAAAAAGTAACCATGCCCCTTTCCTGGGGTGAAGCACTCTGTGTCCAGAGGCCAGGTGGTTGCTTGTCTCAGCCTTTATAACCCCTCTTCCAATTAGATCACAGAGCCAATCAAGGCTCCAAACAGCCAAAATACACTGTGCCAAATCACCATGTAGCCACCAATCACCATTACCAGCTAACACGGGGGTTCGCAAAATGTGTGCAGTCTCAGAAGGCCTTTGCATGACAGGAAAATACCCAACAAAGAAGATCCACGGAGATGGGAAATAGATGGGGTTTGCCCCAAGGACCGAGGAAAGCAGGGCACAGGGAATGATGTGCATCATAAAAAGTCCAGCAGGAAATATACCGGACGAGAGCACCCACTCTGTGTGCATAAAAGAATCGTAGGACATTTTATGTGCAAACAGCCAGGGGGCAGGATCCACCCAAAGTCCTTTGGCTATGGTGCCGGCTGAGGCCAAGCCCCTGGACCAGCCCCTCTCTGCCCCAGGCCAGTCCTGTGACTCACAGCAGAGGCATCAGGCAGCCAGGGGTCAGCTCCTCCCTGGGGAGGGAATGCTGCATGGCCGGCAGGGCAGGCCGTGCAGCAAGCAGGGTAGGTGTGGTGGGCAGGCTGCCCGTGGGCTTCACTATAGCCAGCTACCTCAAGGCAGGTGGGCAGAAGAGCAATAATTACCCCACTGGGTGGAGCTTGGCACCCTCCTTCAGACCCAAGCAGGGAGGTGACCTGCCCTCGAAGATTGGCTAGCAGCAGCCTCAGCAAGTTTGCATGTGACTGGCCAGGTGGCAGTACTGACCTAGGAAGACGAGGATCAGGGTTCAGGGTTTGCAGGAGGATCTAGACCCACTCTTGCCCTGGGCCATTGGCAAGCCCTCAGCCGCCACTGCTCCTAGCTTCCTGTCTGTTCCAACCCGCCCCCTGTACATTCAGATGTACCCAGAGGACAGCCCAGAAGACTCCAGGGGACAGCAGGCCCTTTTCCCTCCTCTCCCTGTCCCCTGCCGGCCTCTTTCTTCTGCCTCCACACTGGCCTTTGACCTGACCCTTAACCCTCTCAGCTTCCACTGCCTTTCACTGTAGCCTCCCTGACCCACCACCTAAACACACACACACACACACACACACACACACACACACACACACACGAGGCATTGGCTTTATAGATACATCATGGACAAGTGGATGGATGTAGGACAAGATGGAGTCCTGCAGGTCACCCCTGCTGGCAGGAGGCACTCATGGCCTTGTAAGGGAAGGTACAAAGGGTGGGATCATTGTCACCAGTACTGTCTGAGTCACTGGTTATTCCTGGCCATGGGAGCCTTCTGAGGTTGGAACTGGGAATGGGAGGCAGAGAGCCTGGGGTGGGGGATGGGGGTCTTGAAAGGGAATGTGGTGTGGGCCCATAGCAAGGGATGTCTGCCTTACAGGGAGCAGGAAGGTGTCAGAGGCTGGGGCAGGGCTTCCAAAAGGCAAGTAGGCTAGCCCCAGAGTCAGTGCATAGACCTCTAAGCACAGTGCTTGGAGGTAGAAGGCTAAGGCTGACCTAGGGCTGAGGCCTCTATATTACAGGGCCAGTCTCCTAAACTGGGACAGCTATGGGCAGAGCTGCAGAGAGGCCCAGCTCCTGAAGCCACTCAACACCCACACAGCCACCAGTGAGCCCCTCCTCAGTCCCCTGGTGCACAGGCAGCTAGATGTGACCGTGAATAAGGGCCATTGATTAGTCTGTCGGGAAGACATTACCAGCAGCATCCCAGCCAGCAGGGAAGAGGAACAGCCCTGATGTCCCCAGAGCCCAAGGGAGCCCAGAAGATCACAGACATGGCCAGTGGTATGCACTGGCCCAGGGGAGGTGAGTCGGAAGAAGCTCAGAGAGTAGGTTGGTCACAGGCTCACATCAACACCAGATATAACTAGAGATGATGACAGACCCTGGAAACCAACATCTAAATCTCTGTCTCTCTGTAGCTGTGTGGCCTCGGGGACGTTACCTCCCATCTCTGATCCTGTAAGATGAGGTCTCATGGTTGTATAGGACTTAACAGGGTGAGGGACAGTGAAGAACAGAGCTGAGGAGTAAGCTTGGGGTCTATGCCTAACACCAGCTGTCATTCTTCTGGCTGCTTAATGAAGTCATGGGTGTCACCGACCAACCCTCTGTCCCCAGGGTCCACCCTGAACCTTAGCCATGGTCCCTTTGGATAAGTTGTAACTTCTTGTCAATCTGGAATGTCTGGCCCCAAGCCTTTGTTAATTTTGTAGTAGTTCTCAATGCCCAGGAGTTTCCTCTTCACACTCCAACGCTGGCTGAGCTCCCTCTCCAGGCTTTGATAGTGCTTGCTAGTGTTATGGCCAAGCTGGCATCTTCCTTGGTCCTTGAGGCCAGAACAGGGGTGGCATGAAAGAGTCCACTCTAGCTCTGTCCTTGGGCTCCTTACTTCCTGGGGAGGCCTGAGCAGCAGGAAGAACCAGTGGGAAGACGATCAGGTCGGGTCTGTGAAGTCTGCTATTTTTACCCATTTCCTAAAGAGCAGGGAGGGCCTGGCATGGGTACCCAAGGCCTCAGATCTAGGCTGGGTGCCGAGCTGCTTCCCTTAGACCCAGAGCCTTTGGTTCATCAGGGGAGGATGCCAGAAGCTCCACTACTGCACCTTTCTGCTTCCTTCGAAGTGGGTGCACTGCTGCTCTTGGCGGCACACACCCAGGAGGCCGAGGCAGGAAGAAGCCTTAGAGACCAGCGTCTCGAAGCCATCCTGGGCAGCACAACGAGATTCCATCTGTCTCAAAAACGTAAATAAATGAATAACATGAAAAATGACTGGCTTCTGGGAAGGCCAAGGGAATGGAGCCTCTCAAGGGCTTTTAGCAGAGGACCCAAGGCACAGACTTTAATAGGGTTAGCATGATAGACAGGCCCTGCAGATCCATGCAGGATCCAGTCTCTGGAAAGAACTGGTTATCAGGCAGAGGCTGCTGTGGGGAGCTTGACCTGGAAACCTTGGGTTTCTTCCCAGGAAGGTCAAGAGGAGTCACCTGGCATCCTGGGCCTAGAAGCTAAGAATTCAAAAGGAGGAGCCTTCCCCACTCTGTCTAGTCCAACACAACAAGTGTAGAGAACCACCCTCATTGCCAACCCCACTAGGAAACAGGTGCCAGCGGATCCCACTCATTCTTCCAGTGTCCATGTGAGAAACCTGCAGTGTGCTTGTGGGTTGCTGGAAGGAACTGGTTTGTTGCAGTTTCTTTCTGCTCGTCCCAGAGCTTGCCATGGGAGGAGTCCACTGAGCATTAGGTTTAGTGTCCAGGGGCTTCTGGAGGCACAGGCATGGCCACAAGTTGAGGGGCTGTGGCCTGTGTAGGATGTTCATGGTCATAGACTGGTAGGTGTGGCCTGAGTAGGGTCTGTGTATCTAGTGATGGGGTGGGCAGGGCTGTGGGTGGGGTGGGCAGGGCTGTGGATAGGGGCTTGGCTGGAGGTAGGGTGGAATAGTTATGCATGGGATGAGCATATCTGTGAGTTGAGTAGCCTTGTATCCAGAGCATGGCCTGAGTAGGGCAAGCATAGCTGTGAGTAGAGTAGGAGAGTAGTCAGACCAAGCTGAGACCCCCTTGGAAAGGTCTGCCTATGGGTCTTTGGGGGAGGCCACTAAGGAGACCTATCCAGCTAAAGCCTGCTTTTCTAGACCAAGCTGCTTCCTGCTGCCAGCCCTCAGGGAAGGAGCTGGAGGTGAGGATGGGGTGGGATGGGGTGGGGTAGATGTGAGCTTTGACAAGAGAGCCACAGACAAGGAGGGCACACCTCCTAGGGCAGCAGGCATTCCACGACAGAGGTAAGGGCCTCCTCCCTCAATCAGGACACCTGGCTCTCAGAACTCCACTAAGATGGGGGATCTTCCTCAGGACTCCCTAAGTAGGGTACATCCTCTCCCCGCACAAGGTTCTGCCAGTTCCCCCTCAGAGCCTCCCCTGGCAAGACAGGAGGACTCACAACATTGTCCCAGCTTCCTTCAGACCTGAGATACCGGCAGACGCCTACCTCAGCAACACAATTAGCCTTCAGGATTCTGGATGGGTTCAATCGTGCTCACCCACTGACTGATGTGTGCTGAGAGCCTCAGGAAGGAGGAGAAAGATCTTCATGGGCATCCTTAGTTACGGAGCTGCCACGAGGCCATCTAGGATGTAGGATGAGCACTGACTTTAATGAGCATTAACTTTAATGTGAAGAAGAGTAGGACACAGACCCAGAGGAAGAGTGCTGCAGAGACTAGAGAGGTCAAAAGCCAAGGAACACCCAGGACATTGCAGCTCCTGAGCTGGTCGGAGTGGAGGTGGCTAAGAGAAGCAGAGAACCTGGTAGTCAGGTGGGAGTGGGGGACTGAAAGCCAGGCAGCCAGCTGGCCACTCAGGGATGTGCAGAGGGCCAAGAGCCAAGGCCTCCAGCCCCAGAGAGAGCGGGAAGGTGTCAGAGGCTGGGAAGAGGGGTTCCAGAAGGCAAGTCGACTAGCCTCGAGGGACTTGTAGACACCTTGCTTTTCATGCTCAAGAATATACAGCCAGGGGATGGCTTGTCTGTGGTTTTAAGCTTCCTTGTTTATATGGCAGTTGCAACAGAAGAATTTCAGGGCCAACATGGCTGATGACCCAGTCCTTTGAGCCTACTGGCCACCATCCTCATGGGTACTGTCCTCGGCAGCCCAGGAGGATTATGGGTGGCGGCTGGCAGAGGAAAAGGGCCTCCTATGCCAGCTGTGGGGCAGACTTCCTGGGAAGGTGTTTAGGAGTCCAGGGGAGAGCAGAAAGATGCAGTGGTGTTCTAGCTGGCATCAAACCTTTCCTGGAGGAAGGTGAGGAGGAAGGCTGGGGCTGCAGGACAGCCATGCATCTCAGCATCGGGTACAAACTGGGCACACATCAGAGGGGTCGGTCATTCTTGGGAAAGGCTCACTACTTTTTGGATAGTAGAGACCATCTTTCTTTTGGGTCACCTAGCTTTTTGGGACCACCCCAGAAACCCATCCATGTACCAGAGACAAGCAGCCAGTGCCCTGAAGGTCTTGTGCCAACCACATTGGAAATGTCCTTGTTTGGAGGAGGCAAACCTCCTTGTTTGCTTGGGGCAGTTCTGGAAAAGGCAGCCTCTAAGATGGCAGGAACAAATGCCCCAAACCATGGCTGAGGTTGGAGATCAGAAGGTATAGCAAAGAAAATCTGGGTGTGCTGACACTTAAACAACTTCCTTCTCCTCCTCCTCCTCCTCCTCCTCCTCCTCCTCCTCCTCCTCCTCCTTGTTTTTGTTTTGTTTTGTTTTTGTTTTTTGCTTTGTACAAATGCTTTGTTTAATAGTTGCAGGTCATTCCATGGACTAAGTAGTGGATATCCAGGACCCAGCAGCAAGGTCAGTGCAACCTTCGAGCTTCTCTTTCTGACTCCAATAGGGTGAGCACATCACCTTCTTGAACCAGGCCTTTGACGTTTCGGATGATAGAACGGCTGGTGTCATCCATAAATTCCATTTGTACCTGCGTACACTGTCCCTTCGAACCGGTCCTGCCCAGCACTTTGGTTACCCTAGCCAGCTTGCACGCAATTCGTGTCCATGATGGTGGCAATCTGGAGGAGAGTCTTCTTTGGTTTTTTGAGATAGGGTCTCTCTGTGTAGCACTGGCTAACCTCAAATTCACTCTAGACCAGGATGGCCTCGAACTCACAGAGATCCACATGCCTCTATCTCCCAAAAGGTGTATGCTACCACTATCCCTTAAACTTCATTTCTAACACAAAGATCATAGGGATGGATGGGGCTGAGGTGGTGGCTCATTCAGCAAAATTCTCACTGCACAAGCATCAGGACCTGAGTTCAAACCCCATCATCACATAGAAGAGGTCAGGCACAGTGCTAGACACCTGTAACCACAGCTCTGGTGAATGGAAACAAGCCGAGCCCTTGGGGCTTCCTGTCCAGACAGTGTAGCTGAAATGGTGATCTCTAGATTCAGTGAAAGATCCTTGTGCCAGAAAAGGAGGTGGGGGATGATTGAGGAAGTCACCTGACCTTAGCCCAGTCTCCACATGAACTCATGCACACGCACACACACACTCGAGGTCAGAGGCAAATTTAAAAGGTGACAGAGCATAGCTGGGCATGTTGGTGTGCTTCTGAAATCCCAGCACTTGGGCGGCAGAACAGTGAATAATTAATTGAAGGCTAGCCTTATCTATGTAGCAAGTTCGAGACCTGTCTGGGCTATGTGAGACCTGTCTCAAATAAAAGTACCAGGATAATACGAACAGGAGTGAGCTTGCGAGGAAAGCTCCCGGCTTAGTAATGCCAGCCTTAAGGAAGCAGAAACAGGCAGCTCTCTAGAGCTCACTGGGCATCGGTCTAGCCTACTGCTCGAGCTCCAGGCCAGTGAGATAGCCCATGTCAAAATCAAGGTGGATGCACACACACACACACACACACACACACACACACACATACCACATACCCTGTGGTGACCAGAGCTGCCATGGGGCTGGGAGTGGCCTGTGTGCATCTCTGAGGGTTGCCTGGCTGGCCTAGGAGTGGCCTGCCTGGTCTGGGCGTGGCCTGGGCTTTTGAGACCCCCCCCCTACTTCCAACTCAGGAAACCATCACAGCTGTATCTCTGTTTGCCCTAAATCTCTTCTTTATATTCTTCGCCCGTTTTTTGTGTTTCATTGTCTACTCATAAAACGCAATAGGCTTGTGTGTGCGAGAGTGTACGCTCACACATGTGCGCGCACATGCAGGTGGGTGAATATGGACCTCGGAGATGAAGGGCAGGCCTCTTCCTCGGTTGCTCTTCGGTTGTTGTTGTTTGTTTGTTTGTTTGTTTGTTTTTGCCCTGACAGTGTCTTTGCTGAGCCTGGAGCTTGCTGTTGGCTAGTCTGGCTGACCAAGCTTTGGGGATCTGACTGTCTCTATCCCCCAACCCCCAACCTAGCACCAGATTACAGGCCTATGTAACTATACCTAACCTTTTTTTTTCTTTTTGAGACAGAGACTGGCTATGTAGCTCTGGCTGGCCCAGAACTTGCTGTGTAGACCAGGCTGGCCTCAAACTCACAGAGATCTATCTGCTTCTGCTTCCGGAGTGCTGGGGTTAAGAGTGTGGAGTGTGTGCCATCACACCTGGCCTTTTACATGGCTGCTGAGGAGCTGAACTCACATTCTCTTGTTTGTGTGGCAAGCATTTTACCTACTTAGCCATCTCCACTGTACCTTTTCTTTTTCTTTTTCATAAAAAGAAATGGCAGCATCATCACCACCATCACCATCATCACCACTACCACCACCATCATCAATATCATCAGTGTCAGAGGACATCTTTTGGGAGTTGGTTCTCTTCTTCCACGGTCGGACCAAGAACTGAATTTAGGACTTCAGCCGTGCACAACAAGCACTCTTACCTGATGAGTCATCTCGCTGGCCCCTTTATTCTTCTGTGCTGATGCTAGAGATGGAGCCCAAGGCCACAGATGTCCTCTGCCCTGGGCTCCAGCATCAGCGTGCATGAACTCTTGGAATACTGAGGGAATTAAACATGACATACACCACACACACACACACACACACACACACACACACACATTCCAAGCCTGCTCCATCAATTAACAAGCATGCACATCCACGTGCCTAAATTTGCATCACGGGTGCTTAAACCCAGATGACCATCTGTAAGCATCATGCATTCACACACATGCACGGACATTGTGTTGTGTGTGGTGTCTACACACCTATGCATGCATCACACAGACAGATATGTTTAGGGCACATTCCAGCAGAAGACTTGGGAACAGAGAACAGACAGACGGGCTGGTGATGACATCAGCCCATGTTTACCTTGGAAAGGGGTGGGGGCACCTGCTATGGTGTGTTCTCGACCTACCTTGTGGGACCTTGGCCCCTGCACCTCTCTCTCCTCGCCACACCTATTCCCCTGGGCCCTGTATAAAAGGGCTGTCCCCCACAGCCGTCCGGGAGCAGAGGTGACCCTGCTGCCCTGGGAGAATGCCTCGGGAATCCCACACAGATCTCTTTCTGCCTGATGAATCCTTGGGGCACTGGGGATGCACAGCTTTTGACATGTTGAGAGGGAAATTGCTTTTCCTCTCCTGCTTCTGAGACTTGCTCTTAAGACTTTAATTGCAGAAGGCTCTGGGGTTGGAGAGCCGGCAGGTGTGAGTGATGTCAGCTCAGGGAGCCTGGCAGGGCTGAGCCAGGGAGGGATGGGGGAGTAGGGGTGGGACCTTGAGAGGCAGAATCTGCCCTGTCATTTAAATCCTCTGTGTTCTTTGCACTCCCTGCCTCCAGACCTCAGGCCCCTCTGCAGTATAACACAAGTGCCCATCAGGGGCCTTCTTCATTCTCTCCTCTGCCACCATCATGAACACCTTCCTCTTACCTTGAAGGAGCCCTCGCTGTGAACTGGTGCTAGGTTTGGTTCTACAATCTTGTTCCCAGGTCCTGCTTGTACTGGGCACCATGGGCAGCCAGAGACTCTGTCCCTTCTCAGAGTAAATAGGAGTTATACCTGTCCATATCTGGTGAGTGGGCATCACGGCAGGGGGACCCAGGTAAGGCCCCACTGACCACACAGTAAGTAGGGGACCCCTTGGAACTAACTTTAGCCTGAGATTCCCTTCCCCGACCAAGAGACACCAGGCCTTAAGCAAGGTAATCTCCTGTCTGTTGACTCTGTAGGCTGGAGAGCCCTTTGCCCACCAGATGCATTGTCCTGACTCAGGAACACTCCTGTCTCTTATGCAGTAAGGATTCACAGAAATAAGTCCCCATGGACCCAGACAAACTGCTTGGACTGACACTCATGCAGTTTTGCAGAGATTTGCACTGTGAGCTACAGCCCTTGGAAACTAGGGCTTACTGCTGAGCCCAAAGGGGACTGCTGTTCAGAGGGAGGGTTCAAAGGGGACCAGAGTCTGCTCAGAGGGAGGGCAAAGGGGACCAGAATCTCCTCATAGAGCTGGCTAAAAGACCCAAGCGCTATGACAAAAATCCATCCATCACTCTTAGAAGGGAGGGTGCTTCCACATGAGTGAGGAAACCTGGTGCCGCTGAGGAGTGGAGTCACGGCTGGGAGCTCCCTTGCAGGGAATCAGAGCTCCAGGAGCAGGCTTCAGCAAGCAGCCACAGCCCTCCTGCCATGAGTGGAAACAGAAACTCACCACAGAGTCACCAAGAGAAGAAAAGGAACGGATAACACCAGCCTCATTGTGGGGAGCAGAGGTGGCAGGGGCCAGAACCAGTGACCCCGAGATCCCAGGGAAAAGGCCCAGCGTAGGCAGAACCTGGGAACCAGTAAGCACACACTGCATACTCGGAGTTCTGAAAGCAGAGAAGAACAAATCTGGCAGAATGCTAGGGGAACAGCATGGCTGCACCGCGGGTAAAGGAACTAGCTGCCAAGCCTGATGACCTGAGTCCAATCCCAGGAACTGACACAAAGGAAGGGAGAATTGACCCCCAAAAGTTGTCCTCTGACCTACACACACACACACACACACACACACACACATATGTACACAGACACACAAACACACACACACATAGACATACACAGATATACTACACACACAGATATACACACGCACAAATGCATACACACACACATACATACGTACACAGATCACACAGGCACACACAGATGCACACACACAATTATACATGCATACACACAGAAACATAGACACACATACATATACACTGACACACAAACACACACACATAGATACACACAAACACACACACATAGATACACACAGACACACACAGATGTACACACACAGACACACATACACAGATACACAAAAACACACAGACACACACAGATGTACACACACAGATGCACACAGATGTACACACATAGACACACATACACAGATATACACACACACAAATGCACACACACAGACACACATACATATACAGATCACACAGACACACATGGATGCACACATACGCACATACATAAACACAGACACACAGACACGTATATACACAAACATACAAACACACACACACACACATGAAAATGACAAAGGCCAGAAACATGAACTGCACAAAGCCTTGCCACTCCACTCCAGGCAGAAAAATGTCAGCACAGTCAGTTGCCA
The DNA here is from genome assembly GCA_019843965.1 of Rhynchomys soricoides. Lineage (NCBI taxonomy): Eukaryota > Metazoa > Chordata > Mammalia > Rodentia > Muridae > Rhynchomys > Rhynchomys soricoides. The sequence continues at coordinate 6,951,932 of JADRCH010000053.1, read as the reverse complement.
ACAGTTTTGTAATACCCAGGGCCAGGTATGTAGCTCAGTGATAGTGAGCTTGCCCAGCTGGGGGGAAAAAAATCTGGGTTCTAGCCCCAGCACCAAAGGAGAAAAGACAGGAGACTCAGAAGAGCCATGGAAAGACAAAAGAAAGATTCAAGGTCATCCCAAAGACATGAAGATGGGCTGGGGTGTGGCTCAGTTGCTGGAGGGTTAGCCTGCCCTGCCTAGCCAGCAGGAGGCCCTGGGATACAGCTCAGCCACTGTGTTAACTGGTCACAATGCTTCACGCCTGTAATAGCAGTACAGGGAGGTGGAGGCAGGAGGATTAGAGGTTCAAGGTCATCCAAGTTTGAGGTCAGCCTGGGATACATGAGAGCCTGTCCAAAAAAAAAAGGAGGGAAGGATGAAGGAGGGAGGGACAGAAGGAACAAACCAGGGTAGAAACCAGGCTTAGTAGCTCATGTCTGTAACTCCCACGCTTGAGAGGTCGAGGCAGAAGGATCCCCACAGCTCTGAGTCCAGCATGGGCTACATAGCTAGCTCCAGACCATTCTGGCTTCAGAGCGAGGCCATGTCTCTCAAAATAAAAATAAATAAGATGATTTACTTCTTCCAAGAAAGAAAGAAAAAAAGTCAAGATAGAAACTTTAGAAATCTACAGGTTTTTATTTTATTATAATTTTATATATGTATATGAAGTTTTGCCTCTATGTGTCTGGGCACCACATACGCAAAGTGGACTTCAGGTCCCCCAGAACTGGAGGTACAGATGGTTGTGAGCAGCCGTGTGGGTGCTGGGAATGGAACCTGGGTACTCTGGAAGGCAGACAGTGTTCTTAACCATTGAGCCATCTTTCTGTTCCTTTGCGGGGGAGGGGGAGAGGAAGAAGGACAGCGGGAAAGGAAGAACAAGAGAAAGACATTTCTAGGGGTGCTGTACAGTAGTTACAAGAGATTATATCTTTTTTTAAAAGTAGACTTTAAATTCTCTTTTTATAAAAAACATATTTTAAAGATTTATTTTTATTAATTTTTTTATTTATATGTATGTGTGCCTGTATGTGTATGTTGTTGTGTTGGAATCATGGCTTGTGTCCGGATGGACCACACCAGGCCAATGCAGTTCCATGTGGCAGATTGCGTGGGGCAGGGGCAAAGATGGGGTGACGGAGACAAAGTGGAAAGAGAGAGAAGAGAAAGGGGTGAAGGTCAGGAAGGACCTGCCTTTTATTTAGGCTGTGACATAACCGCTCTCAGGTAAGGGTGGGAAGTGGACGCTGGGAATGTGCGCGATTGCCACGGCAACAGATGTGAGGGTCCCTGTCGCCTATAGGTGACGTCACTGGGTTCGGAGGAGATCTGCCAATCCGGTTCCTGATACCAACATATGTTACATATAAGCATTGCCAAAAGATGCCAGAAGAGAGTGTTGGATCCTCAGAGTTGGGGTTTTAGTGTGGGTTCTACACTTGGGTCCTCTAGAAGAGCAAGAAGTGCCTTAACCACAGAGCCCTCCCTCCACACCTCCGTGTCATGTGTCACTACAGCAAGTGGATGTACAAGTATCTAAACAAAAAAGACGAAACTTTAAAATTACGTTTGTTCGTGTGTGCACATGTGTGTGTGTGTGTGTAGGTCATTAAACAGCTTCCAGACCTTGGTTTCTTGCTTCACAATGTGGGTCCCAGGGACTGAACTCAGGTTGTCAAGCTTGGTGGCAAGCTCACTTTTACCCAGTGAGCCATCTTGCCAGCCCAACACTAAATGCTTTTGGAGACAGGATCTCATGAAACCCAGGCTGGCCTTGAGCACAGTGTGTCCTCAAGGATGACTTTGAACCCCTCATCTTCCTGCCTCCATCCCCCACAGGTGTAAGTCACCACCCCTGGCTCTGTTTTTTTGTTAGGCTTATTTTTGAGTTATGCAGTCCTGGCTGGCCTGGGACTTGCTATGTAGACTAGGCTGACCTGGGACTTGCGACTCATTGTAGACCAGACTAGCCTCATATTTCAGGTTATCTTCATGTTTCTGAATCCTGGGGAGGGGCATTCTCATACATTTTTTTTAATAAAAAATGAGAACTGGAGAAAACTGGCTGCTCTTCCAGAGGATCTAGATGTCAGAAGAACACTCCCTTGGAGGCTCACAAGTGTCTATAGCTCCAGTTCAGAGGATCCAATGCCCTATTCTGGCCCACACAGTATGATGCACAGACATACATGTAAGCAAAACACCCATGTACATAAAATTAAGATTTTAAAGATAAAAACTTAAAAAATAGTAATAGACACGGACCTACTGACACTGCGCCACAGAACTTTACTTCAGCTACCTGTCTTTACTTTGTCTGTCTGTCCATTTGTTCCTAACTGCCACCACCCACATAAGGGACAAAGGTCCCTTCTGATTCCTTTGTTCCCTACCCATCTGGCCTCTGTGGCCTACAGCATGTCACTAAAGTCAAAATCACTTTCCCCTGGATTCTTCCCAAAAGGAAGCCTACGATGATGCTCTCTGTACGGGCAAATGCCTCTTTAGAAAGTGGCTGCAGGAGCCCGAGTTGGGCGGGCAGGAAGACAGCAGCAGCCAAGATGATTCACAAATGAACGGGTTGCCATTGCTATGGCAACAGGTACCCAGCCCTCAGGGTCTCCTGGAATGTGTGGCAGCAGATCTGGAGGAGGCACTTTCTCATCTCGCCTTCTCCCTGCCCCAGGTGCTGGTGATGTTACCGCTGGGTCCCTCTGAGCCTGTGAGTGTGGCACATGCCCTTGGGAAGCGGCATGGAAGCCAGACTTTGAGTGCCAATGAGAGGCTGTGTTCTTCCCTGACTGAGCCCCATCAGCGTCACCCTTGCAACATCTGTTTCCTGTGGCCAGGCCACATCCGAGGTGCGAGCAGTTCTCAGGTGGGGTTCCAGTAGGATCAGACTTGAGGCACATGGTCTGTGTCCCCAGGACCACTCACTTCAGGCTGCCCTGGGCCTGGGCTCCTGAAAAAGGCAGGGACAATATTGAGGTTTGGTCTGCTCTGTGTAGTGTAATGCTAAATACTGCCCCCCAAGGCACAGATCCAAATAATACTATGTTATCCCCCCCCCCCCCGCCAAGTTACCCCAGATTGGTGAATAAAGAGGCTGACAGCTTATAGCTGGGCAGAAGAGAGGTAGGCGGGGCTTAGGGATATGAGGAGACCAGGTGGAGAAAAGAGAGAAGAGGTAGAGGAGAGAAGTCACCATGGGGTAGGTGAGTCATGAAAACATGGCCGGGAGGGCTGGCCAACCGGAGTTAAGAGCAGCCCAGATGAAACATGCAAGTTATAACAAGGGGTTATTGCTAGGGAAGTAGATACCAATAGCTTAGAGGGCAGATATCTGCACAGTTCTAGGGCGTTAAAGGCTTATAGTAAACATAAAGGTTTTGTGTCTTTTTTCTGGGAACTGAATGACACAAGGCGGGGTAAGAAACCCCTGACTGAGATTAAATATTTACTACAACAGGACACCCAGAGGGCTCCAGAACCACCTTGTCTCCAGTTTTCAGTTCTAAAGTCACTGAGAGACAGAAGGTTCATTCACCTGGTTGATGGCCGATGCAGACAGCATCTTAGGACTCCAAGAAGCTGGCAGGGCCTGGAGCAAGGGGGTGACAAAGTGGGCGACCGGCAAAGAGCTGGTTATATCCCAGAGGATGAGAGTAAAGGGTCCTCTGTGGCTCTTGAAGACTGCAGCTCTGTGCCTGAGGATGCACTCAAGCCAGAGCCTGAGTGAGCTCAGATAGTAGGACCCAGTGTGTGGCATGCACTACCTGGGGTCATAGCCCATAATAAGTGACACAGCCCAGAATAAGAGTACAGGAACATTGGTCTACAGACCTTGTGGCCACAGAGGACAGTGCTCAGGATGCTGGGCTGCTTGGCAAAGATGGTTACCCTGTGCCAGAATTCACGCAGGGAAACTACCAGTGTCTAAAGACCGAGGTACAGAGAAGTGGAGACCTCTCTACTTGGAAACAGAAGCTGCCATGATTTCATTTCTGCAATATCAGCATGGGTACTGCTCCTTGGACTTAGGAAGCTGAGGAGACCTGGCCTGGGAGCTACCTGAGCCTACTTCAATAGGGCAGTCCTTCTTGGTACCTCTAAATCATATCTCCCCCTGACTATGCCCTGGAATGATTTTGATAAAACCTTAAGCTAGGGCTGGGGATGTAGCCTGGGTGGTAAAGTGCTGGCCTAGTATGCAGAAGTCCTGAGTTTGATCTCCAGCGCTGCATAAACTAGGCATGGTGGTGCCTATAATCCCGCACTTGAGATGGGGAGGCAGGAGGATCAGAAGTTCAAGGTCATTGTGGTGGTTGGAATGAGACTGGCCCATTGGCTAGTATATTGGAAAGCTTACTTCACAGTTGGCGGAACTGTTTGGGAAGGGTTGGGGGTGTGGCCTTGTTGAAGGAGGTGTGTCACTGGGAGAAAGAATTTGAGGTTTAAAAAACCCACACTATCCCCAGTTAGTCCTGCAGCCCGCCCACCCTCTCCTACTTGGATGTAAGTTCCCAGCTACTGCTCCATCACCCTGCCTGCCTGCCTGTTTCTGTTCTCTCCATGATGATGGTCGTGAACTTCAAACTATAAACAGGCCCCCAGTTAAATGCTTCCCTTTATAAATTGCTTTGGTCATGACATCTCTTAGCAGAAATAGATTAATAACTGGGGACTCAACTATAATCGAGTCATCCTCAATTATATAGAAAAAAGCCTGGGTACATGAGACTCTGCTTTAAAATTTTAAAAAGGTAACTTTACAGGGGCTGGAGAGACGGCTCAGTGGTTAAGAGCACTGACTGCTCTTCCAGAGGTCCTGAGTTCAATTCCCAGCAACCACATGGTGGCTCACAACCATCTGTAATGGGATCTGATGCCCTCTTCTGGTGTGTCTGAAGAGAGCAATGGTATATCCATATACATAAAATAAATAAATCGTAAAAAAAAAAAAGAAAAAATAATTTAAAAAAGGTAACATTACTGTGACTCTGACTGGGGCCTGGGCATAAAATAAATTTTTATTTATTTGATGTATATGAGTACACTATAGCTGTCTTCAGACACACCAGAAGAAGGCATTGGATCTCATTACTAATGGTTGTGAGCTACCATGTGGCTGCTGGAAATTTAACTCAGGACCTCTGGAAGAGCAGTCAGTGCTCTTAACCACTGAGCCGTCTCTCCAGCCCTGGGAGGCAGTCTTAATTAGGGTTTATATTGCTGTGATTTAAATACCATGACCAAAGCAACTTGGGGGAGAAAGGGTTTACTTCAGTTAACCCTTCTATATGGCTGTTTATCATCAAAGGAAGTCAGGACAGGAACTCAAACAGGGCAGGCACCCAGAGCAGGAACTGATGCAGAGCCCATAGACGGGTGTTGCTTTTACTGGCTTGCTCCCCATGACTTGCTTGGCCTGCTTTCTTATAGTACCCAGGACCACCACCTAGCCCAGGAACAGCACTGCCCCCCCCATACTGACCACTAATTAATAAAATGCCTACAGCAGGATGTATAGAGGCATTTTCTCAACTGAGGTGCTCAGTATCTGATGATTCTAGCCTGTGTCAAATTGACACAAACCTATCCAGCACAGGTACCAACTTCATGGTCCCAGCCCCAGCATGGCAGCATTTTAGCCGTCCCCTATTCTATCCACCCATCTCCTGGGGGAGAGCTGGAAGAAGGGATGAGAGGAACGGGTCAAGCAAGCCTGATGTGCTGTTTTGTTGCTGGCTTCGCCCACGCCATCTATCCCTAGGTGGAGATGCTCAGAAGGCATGGTTGTGCCTAATAGGTCAGGAGGGGTGGACAGGGGTAACCCTTCCACCTGCTTCCGCCATAATGGCCACAGACTCTGCCAGGCCTGGACTCCCCTGAGATCTCCTGAGACTTCTGTTCCCAGGATAGGGAAGGGTGCATCCCTGAAGAAATCTTGTCTACTTCCTTCTTTCTACCCCCTTGACAGGGATGGTGTAACATGGGTCTCAGGACCTCCCTGAGACACTCAATGCCTGGGATCTATAAGCACGATCACACCCAAGACCCTTGGAAGAGATAGCCAGAGGCTAGCAGCAAGGGCCTGGCAGGCAGGGGAACCAGGAAACAGCAGCTGGTTCCAAAGCCTACCGTAGGCCCCGCCCCTAGCCAGGCCAGCACTTAATCCCCGGCTCAGCTACTTAACCTCTCCATGGGGACCAGGCCCTTGAACTCCTTCTGAAGAATCCTTTGAGGGCTAGCCTGTAATGCCAGCAGTCCTAAGGTCCCAGCCCCAGGGGCAAGAGGGGCTTCTTATCCAAAAGCTTTGTGTTCCAATGCCCCTGGAGGTCTCACCACATCTCAGAGACCTGCCATAGAAGGCACACCAAGCTAGTGGCACTGGAACCCCAAAACCTGCCTGTCCCAGGCCTCACATGCTGTCCATGCTGAATGCTTGGACAAGCGTTTTTTTCTAATTCTCTCAGGTAAGGGAGCTCCAGTCAAGCAGAATGTATTCAGAACTTGGAGTGTGTGTGTGTGGGGGGGGGTTTGTGTGTGTGCACATGTGTATGTCTGTGTCTATGTATGTTTGTGTGTGTGTACATGTGTTGTATATGGGTCTGTGTATATGTATGTGCGTGTATACATGTGTGTGAGTATATATCCATGTGTCTGTATGTGCACATGTGTGTAGAGGTCAGAGGTCAACCTTAGCTGTTGCTCCTCAGGAGCCATCCACTTTTACTTTATGTGTAGGTGTGCTTTGCCTGAATGTATGTCTGTTGTCTGTGCACCATATACATGACTGGTGTCTTTAGAGGCAGAGAATGTTGGGTCCCCAGAACTGGAGTTGCAGACAGTTGTGAGCTGCCAAGTGAATGCTGGGAATTGAACAAGGTTCCCCCCCCCCCAAAAAAAAACCACCCAGTGCTCTTAATCACTAAGCCATCTCTCCAGTGCCCCCCTTTTTGAGATAGGGTTTCTCACTGGCCAAAAGGACTATGGTGGCCAGTGATCCCCAGGGGCCTGCCTGTCTCAGCCTCCCTTGTGCTGGGATTACAAGAGTGACCATCATTCCTAGCTTTTTGTGGTTTTGTTGTTTTGTATTTCCTTCTCCCTCCCTCCCTCCCTCCCTCCCTCCCTCCCTCCCTCCCTCTTTCCCTCCCTCCCTCCCTTCCTTTCTTCCTTTTGCACTAGTTCCCGGAACTGGATGCTCTGTATACACTTTACTCCCTGAGTGTCTCCTTAGCCCCAGAACCTCTTCTGGGTTGAACAATCCAAGACAGGATGAGCCTGGGGCAGAGTTTGCACTCTCTCCAGAGGGTTAAAGGAATAACCTGGCCTGCTGCCCAGCAGGTAGCAGGAATCAATCTGTCCCCACTGAGGAATTTTAAACACTATCCCAGAGTCTTCCCTGAAGGTAGGACACTGGCCTGAGGCCCAGGGGCTTCCTCTCAGCTCCCAGAGGGGCAGACCCTTGTACCATCTGTAGGCTGTAACCACAGTTGAAAGCTAGACTGGTGATGGGACGCTCTAGCACAGGTGTGTCCCAGTTCTGAATCTCAAAGTGGATGCCGGGCTTTTATTTGATAAACCGTGCAAAGGTAGCCCCACAAGTGTCAAGTAACTAGGGGTTTCAGTTTTAATTTTAGTCACTTAAAATCTTCTGTGGTAGAGAGGAGACATAGAAAAGCAGAGTGTGGGTGTCAGCGTATTGTCACCATCAATGGGTTTACATTTTAATGTGTGTTTGCACAGAAAGAGAAAACTTGAGACCAAGCAGACCTGAGATGGAGCTGGGGGAGATGACCAGAGACAGGAAGTCTATCTTCCCTTCCTGTCTCTCCCTTTCCTGTTCTGTCTGTTCTCTCTCTCTCTCTCTCTCTCTCTCTCTCTCTCTCTCTCTCTCTCCCATACACACACACACACACACACACACACACACACAATTTTAAACATTTTTAGTAAGCATGTACTTTATAATAAATATCTTTAACCATACATATGGAAGGGACACCTAGAAAAGCTGAAGAAGAGACCCGACTCCAAAGTTGTCCTCTGACCTCTACATGTTCACTGTAGCATGGTACACACTTCATGCCCACCTGCAATAATAATTACTTTTTAAAGAATTATTTATTAATCTTACGCATATGAGTACACTGTCACTGTCTTCAGACACACCGGGTCCCATTGCAGATGGTTGTGAGCCACCATGTGGTTGCTGGGAATTGAACTGAGGACCTCTGGAAGAGCAGCCAGTGCTCACTGCTGAGCCATCTCTCCAGCCCAGTGATAATTATTTTAATTAAAGAAAAAAATTCATCTATACGAAGAACCTCTTTTAAATGTTTTCCTGTCATGAAGTGAGCAGAAAACAAAACAAGCAAAAAACAACACAAACCAAACCAACCAACCAACCAAGCAAAACAAAAACAAACACAGAAAAACATTTCACAGGACACCCTCCCTCATGGAGCCTCTTTCACGGTCTGTCAGTGACCCAAAGACTGTTGGCTTCCTCTACCTCCCTGCACCTGTACCATGGGCAAGCACAGCTCCCCGCATTGGGCAGATGGTGCAGCCAATGCTCTCAATGGCTGAGGGGTTTCCAGCCCCAGGCCTTGAACTTTCAATCTTCCTTCTTCAAGTACTATGGCCACCCTCCTTTCTTTCTTTCTTTTTAAAATAATTTATGTGTATGTTATTTTGCCAATATCTTTGTATGTGTGCCGTGTGTGTGCTGTGCCCTCGGAGACCTGAAGAGGGTACCAGATGCCCTAGAACTGGAGTGACAGAGTTGTGAGCAGCCGTGAGGAAGGTGGAGGCTGTGAACTTGTTACATTAATATTCTTGCTGCATAAGAGGCTCTCCCTAGAGCTCTGATGGGGAGTGAGGAGGGACCCTGGGGCACTTCCAGCCAACCATGTAGAGACTCTTAGAACCTGGGTGCCATGCTCTAGTCTTGAGCTCCTCTCCTGGTGGCAGACTGAAGGTCTTGTAGTGGTACAGGGGAGGATTAGAGTCTGCCATCTTTCCTAATCTCAGGCACCCAATCCATGAGCTCGCCTTTTCTGAAAATCGTAGCCAGGGAGGCCACCTTGCCACACCTCTTCAAACTGGCCACCTTTCCTTTTCCAAGGTGGACGGTCATGAGCTCCCGCCACCCCTTCCCTCTGCTCCAGCCCACACCCTGCGGTCTTCCTTGTCACATGCATCCCTTTGCTGGCCTCCTGCCCAGCAGACTAACTCTTTCTCCCTCTGTTCTCTGTCCACACTGACATAACCAGTTGTTAACTTCAGTCCGATGCCTGTGTGTAAGCTCGCATGCGTGCCTATGTCCATCCCTTCTTCCGTGGTTCCCCACTACCCCAAACTGGTCTATTCAAGATCTACTATTCCATCCCTAGAGCCTTCTTTGTACTCTGAATGGGTGTCCCTAAAGTCCCCCCATTTCCTTTCTTCCATCTGCCTCCTTTGCTGTGTCCTTGGGGACGTTCTGGCCTACATCCATCCCTTCTGTGACTACCTTCCTTAGACATTCCCTGAAGGCTACCACTGGCCTTCTGCTGGGTTTTCTCTGGGTTTCCACAGACAGCGACTCAATCCACACCACGTTCCAGACAGCCAGCAGTAGGACAGAGCCTCACCAGGACATCGAAGGCACATCATCCTTCAGAGCCCCAGAGTCGGCACCGTGTGTTGGGCTTTATAAATGACTGTCACAGTCCAAGCAGGGACTTAAGATCTGGGCCCCCTAACCGGGCAGTGGTGGCGCACGCCTTTAATCCCAGCACTTGGGAGGCAGAGACAGGTGGATTTCTGAGTTCGAGGCCAGCCTGGTCTACAGAGTGAGTTCCAGGACAGCCAGGGCTACACAGAGAAACCCTGTCTTGAAACACCAAAAAAAAAAAAAAAAAAAAAAAAAAAAAAAAAAAAAGATCTGGGCCCCTGTGTGCATCTGGGGGAGAGCCAGGGCTGCAAGTCAGACCATCTGATTGCTGTCCTATCCCATCCACTACCCACCCACCACCCAGGCCCCTCTACCTGTGCCTGTGACCACAGCCCTCACAATGCATTTCTTCATTCAGGGGCATGCTCTCTCTTGCATGAGGACTAGATCTTTTCCTTCTAGCCCTGCCACCACCTTGACTCCTGGGTTGCATGCTGAAATTGCAGTAACATGCTCTCTGCTGCCTGTTCTTGTCCACCGCACCTCAGCTGCCAGGTTAATCTCCCGAGAATGCCATGAGGACTGACGCCTTGATCACCTCACTTGTCAAATTCTGGGTTCCAGCTCCACAGATCAGCATCTTTACAGCTCAAATAAATCCTTTGGAATCCTGAAGACCATCATCCCCCAAAATTCGTGTGGCTCAGGGAGACTGCTGGTGGAGCTGGTGTCAGCCCCAGCCTGCCGGGGCTTTGCAGTGCTCAGCCAAGAAGCCAGGCAGTGTGAGTCAGTGAGGGGGCGGGGGAGGTCAGTGTGTGTGGGACGGTAATATTGGGGGGGTGAAAGGGGGAGGGTCAGTGTGGGGGAGGGTCAATGTAAGAAAGTCAGTGTGAGAAGGTCAGTGGGGGAGGGTCAGCGTGGGGAAGGGTCAGTGTGGGAAGGTCAGTGGGGGGCATCAGTGAGGGAGGGTCAGTAGAGGAAGGGTTAGCAGGGGAGTCTTCCCTTGCTCACAGGGCAGAGTCCAGGGGAGAGGGCTACCTGCAAGTTCTGGGTTGCTATACAAAACAGCCACACCAGTGATGTGCTGTCTTGCCCTTTGGAGCCAGTGGTGTGTGTGTGTGTGTGTGTGTGTGTGTGCGCGCGCGCGCGCAC
>JADRCH010000053.1:6826953-6941082 GCA_019843965.1 Rhynchomys soricoides | reverse complement strand
ACTGTCAAGATCTGTTTGGGGGAAAAAAGGCAGAAGGCAGGAGGGGCACAAATGGGAACGTACCTTTGGTAAGAAAACAGGAGATGAGAAGAGAGCCACTGCAGCCCAGTGTGGGAGGGAGACTCCTCAGCCTGGCTCTGTGTAGGGAACAGCTGTGGCTGTCTTTTAAAATTCCAAGAAAGAATGCTCCTCTACACCAGCTCCCACGGAAGACTTCTGTGGCTCTATACAACATTCCTTGGCTTCTACAGTACTAATTCTTGGTCCCCGGGGTGAAAAAATAAAATCCAGCCATCACCAGCAGGTCGGAAATTCGAAGTATCTTGTCTCTCTATGGCACTCCTCTTGTGAGTCGACTGCATTCTTTCTAATAGAAGATAACACCAGCTTCGGGCAAGGGGGTGGGGGTGGGAGGTCCATTCTGAACCTTTCAATTCAAAAAGAGTCAAAGACTGCAGAATCACCCCGTTATAACCATTACTGTCAAATCACAGGGCAGTCAGCTCACTGACACAGGCCAGATGGACATCCAGGAGAAATTGGTACCGCCAGAGCTGCTTCTGTGGAAAGAAGGGAAACAGCAGGCTTGGGGCTTCTGTTCTGACCCCATCTGCTGCTTCTACATCCCCCATATCTGCTGCTTCCACAGCCTCTGTAGCCATAGTGTTGGAAAGTGCTGTAAGGAGGGGAAATGGTCAGAAGATGTCCACGTTCCAGGCAGGGGTCCCAGCTCTGCACCTCCCCAGAGATGTCCTTCTGAGGCCAGAACTAGGGTTGTATTCTGACCTTCATGGAATCCCGGTATATCAACCCTCATGAAACAGTACTAAAAATTATATATCTTCAAGCTGGCCTAGTGGCATATGCCTTAAATCCCAGAACTCAGGAGGCAGAGGCAAGTGGATCTCTGAGAGTTGAGTCCGGCCAGGGTTCCAGGATAGACAGGGTGACACAGTGAGATCCTGTCTTTAAAAAAATGACACCCTCAACCATGTTAGCATAATGACTAGCAGGCAAAGAGTTTCCTTTGACCTTGTTTGTGTTCCTGCTTTCAATAGTAAATATATCTACCTGTGGTGGAGTATTATTCAGCCTTCCTAAGGAAGGGGATTCGGACACCTGTTACAACATAGAGAGCGACAACATAGAGGGCTCACATATGGGCCCTGTGAGCAGGAAACAGGAAGGCAATGCTACAGGATCCCACCTACAGGAGGACTTACAACAGTCAGGTGTAGGGCTAGAGCCACAGCCGCTGACAACGGGAGTGAGGGCTTGGTGATTGACAGAGCAACACTTGTTGCCCTTGCAGAAGACACTGGTGGGTATCCCAGCAACCACAGGGCAGTTCGTAATCATCTACAATTCCAATTCCCGGGGATCCGTTCCCTTCTCCTTACCTCCAAAGATACCAAGATACTCAGCGCATGCAGGCGCAACCTACCTAAAATAAAAAGAGTCAAGCTCACAGGAGGCTTGAAGAATGGGGGCTTTGAGGGTTTAATGCAGACAGAGGGGAAAATGGAAGGTTCTACCAGTGCCTGAGTGGCCTGCCTAGCATGAGCTTAACATAGCTAAACTAAGCACTAAAAGACTAAAAGGGATCACCCTTGTGCCTACCACGTTTCCCCCCGCTGCTGGGATAGAATGCAGGGCCTCCCACACACATGCTAAAAGGGCCCTGCCACGGAACTATGCCCTCAGCCTATTTGTTCATGTGTGTTAGTGTATTTTATTCTTTTTCTATTTTTATAACACTTTTTGCTTAATTTCCCAAACTGGTCTTGAATTTAAGATTCGTTTGGGGCATTGGTGGTACACACCTTTAATCTCAGCACTCGGGAGGCAGAGACAGGCAGATCTCTAAATTGTAGGCCAGCCTGGTCTATGGATGTATAGATCTACAGATCCAGTTCCAGGACTGCACAAGGCTACACAGAGAAGCCCTGTCTGGGGAGGTGGAAGGGGAAGAGGAATAATTTAAGATTCTCTCCCCTCGGGGACTGGAGGGATGGCTTAGTGGTTAAGAACACTTGCTCTTCTTCCAGCTGTTAGCCAGGGTTAAGTTCCTTCAAGTGACTAACCACTTCCTGTCACTTCAGCAGGAGGGATCCAATACCCTCCTCTGGCCTCTGTGGGCACTGAACATACATATACATACACGTAGGCACACACACATACACATAAAATAAAGAAAAATAAAGAAAGAATTCTCCTGCTACAGCCTACCAAGTAGCTGGGATTGCAGGCATGTACTACCACATAGAGATTACCACAAATTTTAAATATATAATTTTTAACAATAAATTATGACCCAGTATGGTGCCACACACTTTTGATCCCGGCACTCAGGAAGTAGAGGCAGGCAGAGCTCTGTGAGTTCAAGGCAAACCTGGTCCACATATCGAGTTCTAGGCTAGCCAAAGCTACATAGTGGAACCTTGTCTTGACCAAACAAAAACCAACGAAACAAAAAATAGTAAAGAAAATTAAGATTGGGGATGTAGCTCAGCTGGTAGACAGCTTTTGTAGCACACACAGAAACCTGTATTTGATCCCCAATCCTGCACACAATCCAGGATGGTGGTACACAACTGTAATCCCGATACTCAGGAGGCAAGGGCAGGAGGATCAGGAGTTCAAGACCACCCTCAACTAAAAAGTTTGAGGCCAGTTTGAGCTACATGAGGCCATGTCTGAAAAAAGAAAACATTTTCAGAAATCCCTAAGCATAGTGGGCACTGCACTGGAAATGGAGAACTGCCCAGAAGGATTGCAGAATAGCTCCATGCAGGAGTTCCCTCCAACAGGAATTAAACTCACTGTATTTCTTCCAGCCAACGACTAGGGGCAGAGGCATGGAGCTTTATCTAGACTGTCACCCCGGTGATTATAAATACGAACTTTTCAAGACATAGTCTGAAGCTGGATATGATGACCCAGACCTGTAATCCTCCTGAATTCAGGAGGTGGAAGGAGATGGGTTAGGTGTTTGCAGCCTAGGCTACACAAGACCCTGTCTTTAAAAATAAAATAAAATAAAACCCAGAGAGATACAGTCTGCCCCACCCCTTATCTTTCTGAAGGTGAAGGTCATTATAGTTGTGTTAAGTCTCTTCCGCTACCTAGGGTATCTCTCAGGGCTCTAGTCTCAGTAATAGTCACCAGGAAGCAGCCATCAGTAAGGAAAATACAAGCACTTCACTTTGAGATGGGGGTCTCGTGTAGCTCAGGCTGACCTTGAACTTCTGGCTCTTCCTGCCTTTCTTCCCAACTGCTGATATTAAAGATAGGCACCACTGTATCCTGTACGGCTTCTCATGAAAGGCCATGTGTTTAACAGCTGACCTTTTCCAGTTCTCCCAAGACCCCCACTGCTGACTGTAAAGCTGGCGCACCTTCTTCATAGTTCTTTTGAGAACCGAACAGGGTGCCTTGAACTCTTTTAAAGGTGTCCAATTTAACAATGCATGCTTGCCTCTCAGAAGACTCCTGTCTGAGAGGAAGGGCACCGAGCTTGGGGTGGGGGTTGTGGGTAGGTCTCAGAGGAAACAATGGCCCTCACCTAAGATATATTTAGTCCTGGGTGTTCAGGAACTCCTAGGGTTCAAAGTCTCTCAAAGGATGGCTGTTTCTATCCCAAGGCTCAGGAGTACGAAGGCGGGGTTGAGCACAGGAGGCAGGGCCTTTAAAGATTGCACGGCCACCCCAGAGACAGGGAGACACCCCTACAAACACACTGGGCCCAGCATACAGTCAAAGAGACTAAGGACAGCCGGGGCAGTCTGGGAGCCTCGTGCCAGCCCGAGAGGAGCCCGCCCCCTAGGGGAGGGCTCAGCAAGTGCAAGCCTCTGCGCCCCTGCCCCAGCTCTGACCACTGAGCACTGGAGCTGGCAGGTGAGGGGCCAAGCGGTTGTCTCAGGAGTCCTCAGGGACCACCCTGGAAAACATCTTGGCGAAATGAATTGAGCAAGGGGACTCCTTGACCGAGACTATCTTTCTGGAGGTGGAATCAAGGGGACACCCACACATTTCAGGATTCAGGAGGGCCAGAAGGTTGGACTGAGTGACCACATCCCACGACTTCGTCATCGCGCGTGTGGGTGGGGCCTGGACCCGGGATGTTAGGGGCGCTCCACGGGGAAGGACGAAGTTGCACCGAAGTCAGATTAGGTTGTAGAAATGTCCAAAGCCCAGTTCGACACACACAATGTAGAATTGGGGGGGGGGGGGGGCGAATGCCCAAGGCGTTATGTGCTGGCCAGGCAGCAGGCTGGGCCTTACCAGCCGCCATCCACAGCCACAAGATCCCCGACCACCATCTTCGTTCCGCCCTAGGTCCTGCGGGGACAACCCCCCACCCCACCCCCAGGTGTTCAGTGTAGCTTGCGGCGCTCCCACCCCAGGGGATCGATCGGCTGGCGGCGACGCGCAGCCCGGGCTCCCAGCCTTCGCCTCCGCCCCCTCCCCCGCTCGGGCTGCGCAGGACGCGGCCTCCGAACAGCGTCCTCGCGGTTCCGGGCCGCGGCCAGACCGGGCTCCCGGCCAGCCAGGGAGGTGGAGACGCGCCTTGGCCTTTCTGATCCGACCCGCCCCTCTGCCCAGGGTTTTGGGGGAACCAGACGAAAGCGAGCCCAGCTACTCTGCCTGCTGAGGCCGGCGCCCCCTCTTCTCCCACCCAGGATCCAGATACCCCCTCGGGCGCGCGCTTAACCCTGTGCGCGCCGTGAGGCTTGAGCTGGGGAGGCGGGTGGGGGCGGGGAGGCGGTGGCGCCTAGGCTGACGATCTCTTCGGGGTCCGCCGGAGCGATTTTCATTTCATTCGGGGCTGGCTGCAGCAGCTAGCTCTGGTTGGGGGTGTGGGGGAAGAAGAAAGAAAGAAATCTGGCTTGTGTGTGGGCCCTGCTGGGTTTGGGCGCGCGACGGGGGCACCCGAGAGCAAAATACAAGGGGCGGGCGTGTCGGGGCGCACCTCCAGGCCAGAGGGGACCCTCGGCCAGGCCGTGGGCTAACGAAACCCAAATAAAAAGCACAGGGTTTGCCGAGGCCGTTGTGCGCGCGTGCTAGCAGCAGCGGTGGGCGATTGTGTCGGCTTCAAAGATCATACATGAAATATGGTCCCGGGGGCGCGGATCCCCAGGCCGGCGGCGCCTCGCGATTGAGTGCGGGGCACGAGGCGGGTGGGCTCCTTCAGGTCAGCCTGGGGAGGCCTCTTGACGTAGGGAGAGGATGGGCCAGCGGACGTCGCAATCCCCCACCCGTCCCACTTCGGCGCCCGCAGACCCCTGCGTGCCGCAATGCGGAGGCACAGCTCTGCAGGGCCTGTGTGGCCCCAAGGGTGCCCAGGTCCTGCCAAAGGGCCACTGCCTCACTGTATCGCTCTTCTGAGCCCGCTGGCCCGCCCGTGTACCCTGCCACCTCTAGTTTATCTGCACCACAGATCCAGCGCCACGCGGGTTCTTGGAGTAGGACCTGGGGACGTCGTGGAGGGGGCTTCGCGGTGCAAATGAAAACAAATCCTTTGTGGGTGGTGTGACAGAGGGCAAAAATGGGGGTAGGGGACTTGTCGATGAGATCCCTGGTAAACAAAGCCGGTCTTCCTGGACTGTGCAGGGGAAGGCGTGTAGGGCTCCCTCCCTCACGCCCTCTTGTCCACCCCACCCCCCAGCAGTTTCACAGGGTCAGCTCCCCGAAGCTAGCCGCCGCTTAAAAACGGTTTTACTAACGTCAGCTCTCAAGTCAAAGACAATTTCCCTACTAAGGACGAGGCAGTGAAAGGCGCTCTTGCAGTTTGGTGGTTATGCCCACTAAAATCCCCTTGGCTGTCTGAAACCCACCCGGGGCAGCTGGTCCGGAAAACTTCAGGCCTCCTCTTCCAAACAGAGCTCAGAGTTGGGGTCAGAGGGCGGCGATGGCAATCTCCCGTGGACCGAGAACCCATTCACCGAGACGGCTCCTTTAAGAAGTTTATTTTCCCCTCCGGTCGGTGCGGGTCACGCTTGTTCCAAGACTGGATTCTCAGTAACTATTCTCCACTCTTCGGTCATTAAAAAGTTCCCAGTCTCTCCGGGATTGGTTCCTTTGCCCTACCTTTCTAAGCCCGAGCCTACCGCCGGGCGAGGGAATATCGCTCCTCTCTTGGGGCCCCTGAAGGCCCCTGGGGGCCCCAGCCGGTGGTGGCATCTGTTGGGCTTCTGTTTCTAAGCAAAACTACTCATCCTGTTTGGAAAGGGGCGGTGTCAAATGCACTGGATTAAGGAGTCTTATAAAGGTTCCCGAGGGGCCCCTGGGTATCCCCGGTTGAGGACAGGGGCCCCAGTAGAAGGCTCTGGGAATCCCGGGTTTGGAGTCAGTCTCTCCCGTGATTCCCTCGGAGGTGCCGAGACAGGGGGTTAGGAAGGTAGGGGCCGCCCCAAGGGAGGCTTCCTAAGAAGGGTTTGGGCACATCAGGTGACCTCATTGGCCACCCTCAGCTTCTGCCCGGCTTTCTCCCAGCCTCGTATTCGGGCTGGTGGATCTGAGCTGTCCCTATGGTAGCAGTCACAAGAGGGTTGGTCTAGGACTTGGCTTTAGGTTAAGACAGAGATCCGAGAGTAAGTCACTTTCTTCATCTGCCCACCCTCCACAAGGACAAATGACAGCCTGAGAGAAGAGAGTTGCTGCGTTGGCGGGTACTTCTGTGTTTCAGCCACCTTCAGAGCTGTCCACGAAAAGGCCTTTGGAGGGCTAGGCAGTGGCGGGTGGCTTTCGGTGTTTGAGGTGATTCCAGGAGGCCCCCTCCGCAGTTAGGGAGCCCGAAGGTTCCTCTAGTTAGATCATGTGCAACTCCAGACAAGATCCTCTGGGCAGGAGAGTGCCAGCTCTTCTTTCCAAGCCTGACGAATGTTTCCTGCGCAAACTCGGCGTCGGTGCACCTAGTTCCTTTCATCGGCCCCTAAGGTCCAAATCTGGGCCCCTGAGGGCCCCGGACCCAGCGAGCCGAGCTGTCTGCTATACAGCCCAACGCCCCTGGTGGCGGGTAGGCTGCAACGGCTGCCTCCCCTCCCCTGAGCCGGGGTTCTGGATAACGCAGGAAACACCCAGAGTAAACAGATTTTCCTGGGGATTTTTGAGTAAAGAGACCGGCATTGTCCGGAAGCTCAGCTTCCCAGACTGAGGGACTGGCCTACACAAAGTTGCTCCAGACCTCGTGAATGACGGGCTGTGCTGATGACCTGGGTGGCTGAGGGTGAGTGGGTGCTGTTGGACAACAGATCTTCACCCCATGACCTTGAGGACCCCTCTTTCTGACTGAGCTGTCCCGAGGTTTCTCCACTTGAGCACACGTTAGGCACGTTTTGTGTGTGTGTGTGTGTGTGTGTGTGTGTGTGTGTAACATCCAAATACAGTAGGGGTGACCCTTTTCTAGTGCCCTTCCAGCCCCAAGAGTTGGGGCAAGGGTGGTCACCCACAACCCATCTTGCTGCTCTCCTGGGCTTGGGGACTCTTAGGTTTGGGCCTCATGACAGTCAGAGACCAGCCGTAGCACAGAGTACTCTCTTGTCTCCAGAAGACGACCCCCTCCACCTCAGCACCCTAAGGAGTAAATACCGAGAGAGCTGCCGCTAAGCAACAGCCGAAGTCACAGTGTTGCAAAGTGGAAGCGCGTAGAGTCAACGTGTGTGTGCTACAGCAAACCGGCTGAAGACTTATCCTGTATTCCTGGGGAAATACAAGCCCTGGCAGGCTTTGGGGGTTCACTTCTGCACCTGGCCCTTCGCAAGTCACCTCAGCTGTGTAGTCCTCACCAGGCATTCTGAGACGCAATAAAAGCAGGGACAGACACCCGGACGGCTCCTTGCCCTCCCCCTCCCTCGACCTACTCTCTTCTTTTGCGCTTTTTCTGTCTCTGTGGACGCTCAGCCAAGGGATTGCGCAAGCTTCCTGCTCCATGTCCTTCAGGAGCCCTGAGCTGGGGCCCCGGACGCATTGCAGGCAAGGCACACCCTTACCCCTCCTACTTAGAATGGCATGTTCCCTGTCAGGTCTACCCACTGCGACCCCACGGATCTGGCAGGCCCACCGGTAGCGCCCTCGGAAGGCCTCGCCTGGAGCAGCAGCTCCCCCAGCCGGACGCTGGACCTGAATACCCCTGAAAGAGCGGGGCTGGCCGGCTCCGAGGTGCTAAACTTCACACTCCAGGGCTCCAAAGGCCGCGTCAGCAGAGCTTGGCTGTCAGAGATGGGGGGGGGGGGACGACATGGGAATTCAGGAAGAATATGTGGCTCCCTAGCCATTCCATTTCCCCTCCCTTTCTTGCGGCCCACTCATCCACCACCCCTCAGCCTCAACCTCTACTTGGTCCTCCCCACTCTTTCTTTTGAGGCTTTTCCATGAACCCCCACGAAGTCCCATATTCTCATTTTCATATTCTCCTCTCCTCTCCTCCCCTCCTTTCCCCTCTCCTCTCCCAGAAGGGGGCTTCCTAGAAACTGCCACTTCCCCGCGAATGAGTGAGCCAAGTGTAATTTAGAAGCCGTTCAGAATCTTGGGTGGGATCGGATTCAGAGCCCCTTTCTGCTGAGGTTCTTGAGTGTTAATGCCCCGTGGCCAGCTTCTCCTTTGTCCCTGTCTTCGCCTCTCCGTGCTCCTCGACTTGTCCAAGTCCTCAGTCTTCTGGTTCTTTCTCTCCCCATCTCGCCGGCCTAAAAGCTGGGAGCCTGGCGGGGCGGGGCGGTGGGCACCGAGGGTGGGGGCCTGAACTGCCCCCGCCTCCATTCCGCCCCCTGCCGAAGAGTCCCCTGTGCTTCCAGAGCCCTGCTGGACAGATGTAGTTGGGAGCAACTGTAAAGTGCAGCGGGTGCTTCCGTGGCCCCCAGCAGGGATCCCCGGGGCTGTGCACAAGCAGAAACGGCGGCCGAGGGTGGGGTCGGGAGAGTCCCAAGTGTCCGGCTGCGGTTCAGAGTGGGCCCCGTCGAGGTGCCCACCCTGGCCGCCTAGGCAGACACACCTCTATTCCGCGGCCCCAGCTCACTTTCCCGGCTCTCAGATCCCTCCCCTGCACCTCCCCGCGCCCTCCTCCTCCCCAACCTCCTCCCGCGCCCTCCTCCTCCTCCCTGCCGCCCAGACCGGGGGCCTCCGGTAGGCCGGGCTGCGCCAATCCGAGGCGCGTCCCGCCCCCTGACGCCGAGCTGGGCCCTGCGAGGCCCCGCCCGCTGACGTCCGGGATTTGCATGAGTTCTCGTGCAGCGGCGGCCCGGGCTCAGTTGTCTGAGCGAGCGCGAGCAGAGAGCCGGCGGGTGCAGGCAGCGGCGGCGACCAGGCTGTTGAGGGGCGAGTGGCGGCGGCGGGGGCCGGGCGCGTGGCGAGGTCCACGCGCAGGGCCGCATCGGGGCGCCGGCGGGAGCCAGCTGTGTCTGCAGCCGCGCCGGCCGCTTGCGCCCCTGCGCGCTCGGCTTCGGCCATGGAGCTGCCAGCTGTTGGCGAGCACGTCTTCGCGGTGGAGAGCATCGAGAAGAAGCGGATCCGCAAGGTAGGGGTGGCGCGCGGCTGGCGGCGCCGAGGCGCGGGAGCAGCGAGCGAGAGGCGCGGAGGGGGTGGGGAGGCTGCGGGCCGGAGCCCGGGATCCCGCGGAAGCTGATGGAGTGCTGTCTCTTCCCCCCTACAGGGCAGAGTGGAGTATCTGGTGAAATGGAGAGGCTGGTCCCCCAAGTAAGTGGCGGCGGGGGCCGGGTGCCTCCGCACCAGGCGCCCTGGCCGACGGACCCGTGGAGCTGGTGGGGTGGTGGGGGAGCGGACGGGAGGCGGGGTGGAGGTGGGGTGGAGAGAGGAGGGGGTGGGGAAGTCGGTGGCAGGCACTGGGAAGCGGAGCAGCCGAGCCCGAGCCGGGCGCCCTGTGTTGTGCTCCGCTCTCCGGGAAATGCCATCACTAATTTATGCGCTAAAAGGAGCCGGAGGAGCTGGAGAGACGCGGGGCCGAGCCCGGGAGGCCGGCGGAGGGAGGGAGGGCGCAGGCACTGACTGATGTGCAGCAGAAAATGGCTCCTTTCCCCTTTCCCTCCACCGAACGGCTCCATATTGCAAAACCAAAAAAAAAAAAAAAAAAAAAAAAAAAAAAAAAAAAAAAAAAAAAAAAAAAAATGTGCGACCTCCCTTCTGGTGGTGCAGGGTAGGGAAGAAAAAAGGCAGAAAATGTTGGGAACTGTCACTGCAGCTCTTTGGAAGGCGAATTTTTTCTTTAATTTGAAATGCGAAGGCACCGGATGGAGACAGGCGCAGGCACACACACACACACACACACACACACACACACACACTCGGAGAGGGAGAGAGAGGCATATTTTTGTACTGCTGAGTATTTGGGGTTTGCTCGCCAGTGACAGCGGTCTCCTGGGCCTTGAGGGGGTGGGGGGGGCGCTGAGCTGTGAGTTATCGGATTAGGGGTCCAATGCAGACCAGCTGAAGCCCTACTGGAGACTTGGGTTGGGCATAGGAGGGGGCCTACGACTTTGCTTTTGGGTTGCTTTGCACGAAGGGTTTCTGGAGAGGAAAGTGGCCTTGGAACACGTCACAGTAACATGCTTAAAATTCTTGACGACTGCAAAATAAAGTAGTTTCGTTTTCCTCACCCCCCCCCCTTTCCTCCTGCCCTTGTGTGTTTATTTTAACTTGGGGGGTAATCAAGGACCGTGTTAGGCCTTAAGAAACCTACTGTCAATCCTCCATATCCACAGCGTTTGATTCAGGAAGCCGCATAGGGCCTTATGTCATTCCCCAACCTGGCCTTTTTTTTTTTTTTCCCCCTCCCCCCCCCCCCCCCCTTTTCACTTGCAAGATATAACACGTGGGAACCGGAGGAGAACATCTTGGATCCCCGTCTGCTGATCGCCTTCCAGAACAGGTGAGCATCCTCTAGCAGCCTGCTGCCCTGGTCATAGGTGGGAATCGGAAAGTGGATGACTGCTTGCAGCCCTAGGAAAGGAGGAAGGGGTGGGAGGGGGCAGGCAGGAGCCCCACCCCCAACAAACCCGGATGGGCAAGGCTGCGGCCTGGGCTTCTCTAACCAATGTCCTTGGCGGTTGCTGCTGCTTGGGAGTGGGGGCAGGGTAGGGCTGGGGAAGGTAGGCTTGCGTTTCGGGAAACTGCTGAAGAGTGCGTGGGGATGACCCTGGATCTGCCTAGGAATACTGTACCTGAATCCCCGTGGCCCCCTCCCTTGACAACCTTGGAGCCCCACCCCCAGAGCCTAGGTGTTGCTTTCTGCAGCCACTGCTGGCTTGGCACGGGCACCTCGCGGGGCAGCTCTGAAGGAGCTGGCATTGTGAAACCGCCCCGCACGTCATGGAAGTGAACTTAACCTTTTGGCAGCCGGATAAAAGTTGACAAGGCCTTATGCCCCCGAGACCCGGGTGGGGCTGGGGTGGCAGTAAATAGATGCTGTCCTGAGACTAAGTTTCTCACAACCCTCGCTGCTGTATTTTGTGGGGTAAATTGCTCTATCAGATCAGGGGGAAGGTTGGCCCGAGGGCATGAGTGAGCGCTGCCTGGTGGTTGGGGGATGCCCATCCTCCTGCAAACAGATGCTTGCCACGCTGCAGCTGCTGCAGCTGGATTCACCACTGGTGGCTGTGGTTCGGCGTTTCGTAGAGGGGAGAGGGGAGAGGAGGGGGAGGAGGGGGAGGAGTCCCCAGAGCCGCGCCACCCCCAGCCTTCCATCCCTCTTTTATTTTGAAGTATTTCCTGTGGAGCATTTGCCACTAAAACTGTAAACTCTAGACCCTGAGAGCTAAAGTTGGTCTCTGGGAACATCGCGGGTTGTAGGACAGGGAACTCTTACGGACTTCACCTGGGACTTCGCCACACTGTAACCATGTCAGCGGCTGATGCCATGTTGCATAATGGGTCCCCGAAGAATTATAATCCAGGCTGTTGCAATGCCATGCAACTTTGGAATCAGACCCCAGCCCGGCCCCAAGGCATGGCAGAACTCCCCCGGGTTGGCTCACGGGCTTTGGGGTGGGGGTGGCGACTCGGGTAGCTGGAGATTGGGTCTCTGATCCAGAATTTGACAACCTCTGGAGGTTGCCTCATAGAGAGCTGGGCAGGGCCTGGGACAATCAGCCACTCTTTGGGTGGCCAGAGCAAAGGAAGTTTGCTGGTGGTGATCAAGACTCTCCCACCCTTGAACTGTTTTAATTTGGAAATCCGGGTAAAAAGGATCTCGCCCCTCTGAGGAGGCGGTGCTTCGGCCAGCAACCCCGCCCACTGGCTGGGGGGCGGGTAGTGCCACTTCTGGTTCACCAGGTGGCTGAGAACCTGGCTAGACCCTAGCTAGCCTCAGAGGCAGTCCCCATCCCCAACCCCTAATTGGCTTATTTGCCACTATGTAAACAAGGGCTCAGTCCCTCCGTTTGATGCCTGGCCATTTAAGAAAAGGAGTCCTCCCTTTCAACTTCGGCTCTCTTTATCTGAATCTTAATGAGGTAGTTAGCATCCACGCTTCTGATCGGGAAGGGTCCTGAGGTCAGCATGCACCTCCTGTTCCCTGCATTCCTAAACCCAAAGGCTCAAAGCTGTGCCCAGTGCTGTCTAGTCAGCTCCAAGCAGCAATCTTCTGGACACCAATACAGTGTTGCGGCAGGTGGGGGAAGGGAAGGAGGAGAAAGTTTACATCTGAGTGTCACGTGGGGGACCCCTTCCTCAGAAGCAGGAGTGTTATTGAGGACATTAAGAGGGGTGTCCAGCAGTCACAGGCCATCTCCTCTCCAGCTGATTCCTTTCTGTAGCAAAAGGAGGGAGGTTTGGAGAACAGGGCGCTACTGACCTCAAGGAAAACTGAGAACTCTAACCTTGCCGTTCTCTTCTCTCCTTCAGGGAAAGGCAGGAGCAGCTGATGGGATATCGCAAGAGAGGGCCCAAGCCCAAACCGCTGGTGGTGCAGGTGAGTACTCTGAACTGGTCCTGGGATCCCAGCATAAGCCCTTCCCTAACCATTGCTTCGAAAATTACTTATAGTTCCCGGGGGAGCACCCAAATTGCACTAGAACTTCTGGCCCCACCCCCTATGATGCAACCTTTCACCCGTGGGAGCTGGAGCATTCCCGATGTTCCCGGCCTGCCATAGGGCCAACCTTACCCCTTCTTTCTCCCCCTTAGGTACCCACCTTTGCCCGACGCTCCAATGTCCTGACTGGGCTTCAAGACTCCTCGGCTGACAACCGTGCCAAGCTGGAGTTGGGCACACAGGGCAAGGGCCAGGGGCACCAGTATGAACTCAACAGCAAGAAGCACCATCAGTACCAGCCACATAGCAAGGAGAGGTCCGGTAAGCCGCCCCCACCAGGGAAGAGCGGCAAGTATTACTATCAGCTAAATAGCAAAAAGCACCACCCCTACCAGCCAGACCCCAAAATGTACGACCTGCAGTACCAGGGCGGCCACAAGGAGGCACCCAGCCCCACCTGCCCAGACCTGGGCGCCAAGAGCCACCCTCCTGACAAGTGGGCCCACGGAGCTGCAGCCAAAGGCTACCTCGGGGCAGTGAAGCCCTTGGGGGGAGGGGCAGGAGCTCCAGGAAAGGGCTCGGAAAAGGGTCCCCCCAATGGCATGACATCAGCCCCTAAGGAGGCGGTGACCGGTAATGGCATTGGGGGCAAGATGAAAATCGTCAAGAACAAGAACAAGAATGGGCGCATCGTGATCGTGATGAGCAAGTACATGGAGAACGGCATGCAGGCTGTAAAGATCAAGTCGGGCGAGGCAGCCGAGGGCGAGGCGCGCTCCCCCAGCCACAAGAAACGTGCTGCTGAGGAGCGCCATCCCCAGGCAGATAGGACTTTTAAGAAGGCAGCCGGTGCTTCTGAGGAGAAGAAAGCTGAATTGCCCTGCAAACGCAGGGAGGAGGAGGCTCTGGTGTCGGGGGACCCTCAGCCCCAGGACCTAGGGTCTCGAAAGCTCTCCCCGACCAAGGAGGCCTTTGGTGAGCAGCCGCTGCAGCTCACCACCAAGCCAGACCTGCTCGCCTGGGACCCAGCCAGGAGCTCACACCCACCCGCCCACCACCACCATCACCACCACCATCACCACCACCACCATACGGTAGGCCTGAACCTCTCCCATGCGCGCAAGCGCTGCCTCTCCGAGACCCATGGTGAGCGTGAGCCCTGCAAGAAGCGGTTGACCGCCCGCAGCATCAGCACGCCGACCTGCCTGGGGGGCAGCCCGGTCTCTGAGCACCCTGCCAACGTATCCCCCACCGCAGCCGCTCTGCCGCAGCCAGAGGTCATCCTTTTGGACTCAGACCTCGATGAGCCCATAGACTTGCGCTGTGTCAAGATGCGCAGCGACGCCGGGGAACCGCCCAACACCCTCCAGGTGAAGCCCGAGGCTCCGGCGGTGGCGGCAGTTGTGGCGCCTGCCACTGCAGCGGAGAAGCCTCCTGCTGAGGCCCAAGAGGAGCCAGCGGAGCCCCTGAGTGAATTCAAGCCCTTCTTTGGGAATATAATTATTACTG
Source organism: Rhynchomys soricoides (assembly GCA_019843965.1). NCBI lineage: Eukaryota > Metazoa > Chordata > Mammalia > Rodentia > Muridae > Rhynchomys > Rhynchomys soricoides. The sequence goes on along the minus strand of JADRCH010000053.1, from coordinate 6,926,591 downwards.
ACGTCACGGCGAACTGCCTTACCGTCACTTTCAAGGAATACGTGACGGTGTAGTGGGGAGGAGTCTCACCCACTGGGACTCAGCACCTGCAATCGCGCAGAGGTTCCCAAGGAGAAGACGCTCCAGTCACGGTGGCCAGGCCCCTGCTCACTCCCTGGGATCCCGACTGAGTTGTCCATCTCTCACTGTCTCCTTCCACGTGGTGCCTGCGGTCTCGCCGCCACCTCCCCTTCCCTATAGGAGAGCCGAGCCTTCCCTGCGGACCACCAGAACTGACCCCGCAGCCCCGAGGCGGTCTCAGAGCTATAGTATTATATTTTAACCGTGCTAACTGTCAAGTGCTGACTCTACTCCGGTTTGTACGTGGTGTTATTCTTGAAATGTATTGTTTGAGCTCAGAAGGCCCGACTTACCCCACTTCGGGCTGATATATATATATATTTATTTGTAGGTATTTATATATTGAAATATAAAAACCTAGATTTATGGAGTCTCCTCTAGATCATGTTATATTCTATATCAGACAGACTATTTTAAGTTGGCCTTTTCTTTCCCCTTCATTCAGTATTTTGATTTTATTTCCCCTTCTCCAGCAACTGCGACACCAGTAACCTTGGTATATATTTTTTGATACTGTACACATGGGTGTGTTGTTTCTATGTGCAAAAAAAAAAAAAGTTTGTTAAAAGGCTAAAGAGCTCTCTAGAACCTGCTGCTATAGAAATGTCTGAACTATAAGCTTCCAATTATTACCTGCTTGAATGTAAATATTAAATGGAGATGTTGAAGGTGCAATCCGGTGTCCGAGATTAGCTCCAAGGGGATATCGGAAGTTGGGAGAAGGAGGATGGACCCTCTCTCACCCCACTTCCACCTAAGTCACATGGATAAAGACTGTCTTTCTGAAGCTAAGTCTTTGCGCAAGCCAAGCCTGTGGGGTCTGGTGTCTCCAAAGCGGTTCCTTCAGAAAGGAGAGGTGCTGGCGTGGAAGGGTGGAGGGGGTTGGGGGGATGTATCAGAGTCATCCTAGTCTCCAGGGCTTTCTGGCTGGCGATGCCTGATGCCCACGAAGCTGGCAAACCCAATAACTTCTGGGTTGTGGAGGGGCGAGCTACGGGTGCGCTGCACCCCCCTTCCTGGATCCCGACTCTTAGGCTGGTGGCCCTTGCCCCGCCCCCCCACCCCAAGCCAGGCCCTAGAAAGTTCCTCAGCCCTCCCTGCTGTGGGCCAGGATACAAGTGGAGTGGACCCCAAGTCTTTGGGGCTGTCCTGCGCTGACACTGTCGGCCCCGCCCCTCCAAGGAAGCAGAGGAAGCCGAGGAAGCCCTTTCTCTGCCAGGCTCTCTCCCCGGAAACCACCAGGCCAAAGGCCGGGGCTGGAGCAAGTGAACTGCTGTGTGGGGTACTGAGGGCCTTTTGCTGGATGGTTTGGGGGGGGGGGGGCGACAGTGCGCAGAGTCTAGCCTGCCACCCTCACTTCCTTAGCTGCATGAGCTGACACTGGCTGTCCATCCCCTTGGTGGCTAGGTGTGGTTGGAGGAGGGAAGAAAGGGTTAATGGCCCCTAGGCTAGGGGTGCGGCTCGGCGGGCCAGGAAGCCACTAGCGGCCAGCTTTCTGCAGACACAGCGATCTTCCTCCTGGTTCGGTGGCTAAGCAGGCCCTGGGGCCTCCGGCCTGGGGAATCTGGTGAGCTCTAGGATTCTCCCGGCTTGCAAAGCCTCAGTTCGGAACCGAGGGCCGAGCCTATTGTGGCACCAGGGCAGAAGATGACAGCGTGTTTCAAAGTGTGTGTGTGTGTGTGTGTGTGTGTGTGCGCGCGCGCGCGCGCGTGTGCGTGTTTTGGGGGGGGGATGCTGAGGTAGTTCGAGGGGCAGAGTTGGGAAGGCTGGGGAAGAGATGGAGAGGAAGGCCTAGAGGGCGGGAGGCTGGATGCACGGAGTGGCCAGTGTTGGCTGCAGGCCATCAGCGGCTGGGGCTGGGGGAGGGGCGCGGGGCGGGGGAGGGGAGGAGGGAAGGAGGGAAGGGAACCGCTTTTTTAAAAAAGCCTTTGGGAGTTTGTAGCCCCGGCTTTTGTGAATTGTCCCTCCCACTACCCCATCCCCGGGAGCCCCCTTCAGAGTGAGTTAAACACCCCTCCCCCTCTGTGTAATGAACGCCCTTTGCCACCCTGTGAGTGGAGGAGGCTGATCTTGCTTCTGGCAACCGGCCTGCTCAGCGCTAGAATTGGGCCTGTCCTTCACTGGCTGGTGCACAAAGGCCCGTGCCAGGCAGGAACCTCAGCCCCTGCTTTTCCAGTTCATGAGAACTGAAATCTCTCAAATGCTGCCGATCAGACCCAGCCTTGATAGTAAATCTGGCCCCTGAGGTGGTCCCTGTTCTGCCAAGCTTGGGGAGAGGACCGAAGAGGCAGAAGATGGCACTCCTAGATGACAACTAGTTCACTGCTCTTCCTGGAAAAGCCTGGTCTACAGGTGCCAGGAGTCCTTGAAAGCTGGGTATAGGTGCAGGGACTGTGGGGTGACCTGAGCATAGCTGGAGGGTCAGTCAGAAGGTAAACAGAGGGGTAGAGATCTAAGGGAACAGATAAGGTGCCCAGCCTGGTTTTCAAGACTCCCATCTGTCCCCAAGGGGACAAGGGCTTGTCATTTACTGCATTCCTTCAGTGTCCCATGTGCCATCTGAGCATCTTGGCCTATGTAGTCCCTAGAAGGACAGCTCTCTGTGACACAGGTTTGAGGCCCTGATGGGCATTCTCTACTTCTTGCCTTGATTCTGGAACCAAACTGGCTGATCCCAATCCTGCAGAGAGGACCCCTAGGACTCTGCCCTCTCAGCCCTTGGTGCTGGTCTTAGAGGACAAGTCTAAGGGGTAGAAACAGATTTCCTCCTCCAAGGGGCATTTGGGCAGAAAGGGTTTAGAAGGCCCAGCTCTCCTAGTGTGGATGGTCTCTGACCAGCACTTTACAAGCAGCTGGTCACAAACTCTCTCTTTGAAGGAGAGAGTTCAGATTCTAGGGTGAAAAGGAAGGCTTTGCATTTTACACACACTCAAGCTGTCCAAATGTCTTCTTTCCCCCCAATCAAAATGAACCAAGAACCGTTCTCATATGGTTAAGCCTCGGACACAGAGGCAAGAGCTAACAGTACAAAGGCCCAGGTTATTTGCAAAGCCTCCCATCTGAGACAGGCTTGACTGCAGCTCTGGTCTAATAGTAGCCTGCCCTGACTGTCTCAGCTCACTTCCAGAAGAGCCAAGTTTATCCCACAGTCTTTGCTCCATCCTTGGACACCACTAGTTGGTGTCATTTGTTGGGGATGTCCCACAGATCCAGCATGGTTTGGGTCCAGAGTTGTCAGGCCAAGCAAATAAGAATCTAGGGTTCTTAGTTCAATTTGGACAGCATATGCATGTAAATCAATCAATTAGCATATGCATGTAATTGCTTGTAAATAAATAAATATCTTAAAGGTTGATTTATTTTTCTTATGTGTATGGGTGCTTTGCCTGCATGCATAGATGTACACCAGCTTTGGGCCTGGTACCTGCAGAGGTCAGAAGAGGACATTAGCATTGAAGTTATAGATGGTTGCAAGCTGCCATGTGGGTGCTGGGATCCAAAGCTGGTCCTCTGCAAGAGCAATAGGTACTTACAAGGGCAATAATACATACGTTTCATATGTATATGTGTACAGCATATGTATGTATAAGTGTATGTATACATGTATCTATGGCAGAGCATGAGGATGACTCTGAAATTCTGTTTCTCCTCCTTCTACCTCATGAAAGCTGAGATCACAGGCATGTCTCATGCATGCACAGGCATGGTTTTAGGCAGTGCTGGGAACCGAACCTGGGGCTTCTTGCTTGCTAGACTATACTCTACATCCTCAGCCCTATAATGAATCATATTTAGCTTATACATATGTCCCAGGAAACATTTGGGACGTACTTCTAAAGCAAAGACAAATTTTGCAATGTTTTAAGTGAAAATGAAATTTAGCTGAGTACCCTAGATTTGGTCTGGAAACTATTTCAATTCCAAACAGTCACCCTGTCCATCTCTACGGAGACATCTCAATAGAGAAGCGCAGAGGCCTGAAAACCACCAGCTATGTAAAGGTAGTTATGGTAATGACTTCGAATCAAGTGGCACGGAAAGGTTGCTGAGTGACACAGGGCCCTCGCCTGTGATTGGGCTGCGGGTGAAGTGGGAATTCTCTGAGCTTGTGATAGTCTGAGACAAAGAAATGGGGGAAGGCCAAATTCAACACTTGGCCTTTGTCAGCGAACATCGAGGACATTCAGGCAAACAGGAAAGATCTAGTAGCAGTGTCTCCTGTCTTTACCCAAACTTCACCAGCCTGTGCATTTTTCTGGTCATCCTGAAGGCAGAGCCATTGAAGGGAGATGGTAGACTACATCAGGAGGCAGCCTTGAACACCTTGGAACACCCCTACCTTAAATAAACACTCAGATCCCTTTTTGCCAGGGAACAATTAAACACCCCATGTCAAATGCAAAGTCTCCCCACAGCTTCTGGGCCACAGTGCTGGCTTGACCAAGTGACAGGTGAATAGAGATGTCCATCTCTACACCACAGTTGTCCGAGGCCATCTCTCCTCTAAGCCAAGTCTCTCAACAACATTCCCAGTCCCTTCAGCATGGAATGATGAGGTCCAGGGGATTTCAGTCCTCTGGATGTCTGGGAGGGATGCTGGGACTGCAGTGTCAGGATGATGGCCTCACAGCAAACGCATCCTAGAACAAAGCCGAAATCTCATGTGTTTGGAAGCGAGTGGATTCTGTGATCCTATGACAGGGCTTGCTGTGTGTCTGAGGTGAAGACGTTAAAGAGGAAATTGTTATTGAAGACTGTTATTCTTGGATACAAGTGTCTACTTCCTGTGGTCCCTGGTTCAGAAATCTACCTGCCTACTGCTGTCGTGTTCCTTCACAGTAAATGATAAGTTAATATCGGTAGCTTCTAGGGGATTATCGTACCAGCTTTCCTCGTCTCCGTGAAGTGGATCCTGTTACTGCTTTGCAGGTGGTACTGTGAAGGCTTGGTGGCTAACCTGGGCTAAGTCAAAGAGCCAGGTAGAGGGTTAGAATCAACAAGCTGCACATCTGCCTCTCCAGAGTCCTGTTCCTCATCTCCTGGAGTCTGCCAGTGGGTGCTTCAGAGGCAGGCACAGGTCCCATCACCTCTCTGAAGCTGTAGATTTTTCCAACATGGCGCCTGCCTGAGGAACACCTAAGATCTTCATCATTTGCTGTAGCCCGTCTCCTCTGCACAATACTCACCGTCAGCTGCACTTGCCAACAGATGTGTGTCTCTGGGCCTTGAAGCCCTAGGGCAGTAGCTCACCCTTCCTAATGCTGCGACCCTTTAATACAGTTCCTCATGTTGTGGTGACCCCCCAACCATAAATTTACTTTTGTTGCTACTTCATAAGTGTGATTTTGCAGTTGTTATGAAGCATAATGTGAATATCTGCGTTTCCCAATGGTCGTAGGTGACCCCTGTGAAAGGGTCATTTGATCCCCAAGAGGGTTGAGACCCACAAGTTGAGAACCTTTGCCTTGGGGCACTGAGCTCTTGGAGAGTTGGTGATGTTACTCCAGGCATTTTTTTCAAGCTGCTGCTACTGCTGCTGTCTGGCATCTTCTTTGAGACAGGGCCTCAGAGAGCCTAAGTTGGCCTTGAACTCACATAGCCAAAGTGACCTTACACTTCTGTCGTGGTCCTTCTGTCTCTACCTCTCAAATGTTGGGATTTCAGGCATGGACCATCACAGACTGGGGGCGAGATTTGGGGTTTCTGTAAGCGCTCTAAAAACTGAGCTACGTCCCCAGTCTCTGTGTGTAGCTCTTTTAAAATTTTATTTTTAACTGCGCGTGTGCGCGCGTGTGTGTACATGCACTTGAGTGAAATTGTTTGCCAAAGACAGAGGCATCAAATCCCCTGGAGCTGGACTTACAGGCAACTATGAGCTACCCAAGTTGGGAACTAGTAATCCAACCGAGACCCTGTGCAGGAGCAGTAAGTAGGTGTTCTTGACTGCTGAGCCATCTCTCCAGCTCTTGTATATAGTTCTTAGATTCTGGTACCTCAAGCACTTGTCTATGTGTGTCAAGTTCTGCATGTGCATGTGTATGTGACAGGGCTGCAGATTGCCAACCATTTATAGCATCCTAAGCCAAGGGTTGCCCAGGAGCCCTGATTCAGGCAGCTCACTCCCCAAGAACACCAGGCCCATCTCCCACCCTCCTCCCCCCCAGGAACCAAGCAGATATGCTATGATCAGCTACTCTGGATCCCACCACCCCCTCACTCCACCTGAGTGGTTTGTGAGGATTTCTTGAGGCTCCAGGTAATTATGTAGTAATTGAATTTAAAGAAACAGACCCTAAGGATAATCCTAGAGAAAGATGCAAGAGGAACCGTGGTTTAATTTCTGCACAGCGGGACAGCCATCTCATCCTTATGGATGTAGTTTGACTCAGGATGCTGGACTCCCTGTCTCCTTCACTGCACACATGCACACACAGCCTTTGGTTCCCAGGCAGGTGTGCTGAGCTGTGGGCATAAGGCCTAAAACACAGAACCGGCTCTACTGTAGCTACAATTGTCTGCACGATTTCATATCTAGGTTGGAGCATGGAGCTGGCATGGATGCAGCATGTTCTAGGAGAGTGGGGATGTGTACATGTGTGTGAGCATGTGTGTGTGCACCTGTGTGTGAACTCAGGGCTGGGGGAGGGGGACAGTGCCACCACCTGTGGTAGCAGAAACACCTCTCCCCTCACAGCCCCAGTGATAGACCCTTTCAAATCCATCACACCACAGAGCTTAAAGTTTCGAACATGCCCCCCCACTCCCCCCAACACACACCCCTGGAGCCTTTCAACCTGAGCCAGGTGCCCTGTAAACCTTCCTGGATTTCCTTCCTTTCCTGTTTCATCTGAGAAATTCTTCACTAATTCCATGGTGTCTGGTTTCTCATTGTTTCTCTCTGCTTCAGACAGCCTCTTGGGGGTGGGCTTTGGAAAGGTGTGTTTAATGCTCTGGTCCTTCCAAAAGGATGCTTGTGTCCGCCCTTGCTTTGGCTGTCCTTGGAGACACTGTCAGGGTACTGTGGGCCATCCTCTCCTGTGGACAGAAGCAAATAGCCATCGACGGTCAGAGAGGGTTCCAGCCAACTCAGTTCCCTAAAGCAGACTTCAACCTGAAGAACAGCCATGGTACACAGTTCCCTTGGATTATAATGCTGTGAGCAAACAAAGGGTACAGATAAAGGTGTGCTCTCTGCTCTTTTAGGTGGTATGCTGCTGTTGGTTGTGGACAAGGAAACTGCAACCTTTTGGGAGGAAGCCTAGGCTTCCTAAGTGTTCAGAGGACCATCTGGTCCTCCATGAAGCCTCTAAAGGTGGCACAGCTTGAAAAAAGACAGGAAAAAGCTGGGGGTAGCGAGGGAAGACTCTAGTGAGCAGAGGCCCTCCTATGGACAGCATAGAAGCACCAAACCTTTAGTGTGGGTCTGCGATTTCCTGCTTTGTGTATGCCGCTCCGCCCACCACCTCCCACTAGAGCTGGAAAGGGCAGAGGGAGGACCCCTCTGGGTGAAGGAGACTCCAGACCAGCTGTGTTCACCTCGACCTTCCATGCTTCTTCCTGCCGGCTCCTCTCCTGGCACTGAAAATTATTTATGTCTGCAAATTGCTTTTGATTCACGTGAGTTATTCCTTTGGCCTGCCAACAGGTCTGAGGATGAGAATTATCCAGCTTGCGAGCTGGGAATCCAAGGGAGACAGATGAAGACGCAGTGAAGTGGAAGTTGAAAGCCTTGGGATTTGGTCTCCGCTCTGAAGCTGCAGAGGCCATAGCAAGCATAGTTTCTTGCCTGGGCCCTGGATTACTCGGCTGCAATGCAAGAGACTGGTGGTTTGTGAGTTTTCCTGGCCTTTGTGGTTCTTGAGCCCTGAGTCACCCAGAAAAGCACAGCAGAGGGTCTCCTCGCCTTCTGACTGTTTTCTGATAAACCTTTATTGCTATGCAGCCTGAGGCTGCCCAGCCCTAGACCAGCAGGAAGGACTAACTGGGTGGCCAGGAACGCTTCTTTTCTTTGCCTCTTGTTCTGCACTGTCCCGTTCCATAGGCGAAATCAGACGTCTGCAGGGGAACAGGAAGGGTGGAAAGTCCCCGAGGCTGGTCCAGGAGAGAAACACACACAAACACAGAAATAATCATTGTATTCCCAAGCAGGCCAGAGCAAGAACGGACCTGGGCTGCTGCCTGGAAAGGGCCAGACTGTGATGGTGAAGCTTAGAGAACTGAGTTCGTAGAACTTCTGCTTCAAGCCCATCACTCCGCAGATGGGGAAACTGAGCCTCCCCAAACCAGAATCCACATCAAGATGAACTATTAATATCACCCAAGAGATCATTCTGTATGTACAAGTGGCTCTCTGGGTTGCAGTATAGAGCATGGTTCACTCCCCCTCACACTGACTGTGTTGCCAGGAGTGATCCTGAAGGACTCAAAGTCCAATGTCACGGTGGGAGTGAGTGGCCACACGCACCTGGAGAGCACTGTGGTCTGGATTCCCTTCCCCAGATTGTGGTTTGGGCCCTAAGCTAGAGAGAAAACGTGCAGGGCTGGGCTTCTTCTAATCTCCTGACCACCAAGCAGTTCCTCGAGGTCGGGAGAACTCTCCTGACCTTGGAATCTTAAGTTGGTTGGCTTTGGCAGAGATGAAATGTTTACTCAGCCCTGACTAAGCAACGGTGAGCCTTAGCCCCAGCCTAGGAGTTGGGGTTCTGTGTGCCCTATGGGGTTCTGCATCTATGGGTGGGCAAATCACAGCTGGACTCCGGGAGAGGGCCTTTCCCTCAAAGCCTGTGCTGGGAGGCAGGGCCCTCATTTTTTACAACTCCAGCCTCAGGCAGGTGTGACACCACTGAGGCCCTGTTGTTTCAGGGAGCTCCCATCCCACTTTGATAGTCACAGGAAAGAGATACAAACAAGAGACTGTACTTACTGAAGAGGCCAGCTGCTGTCAGACCGAGGCTTGGGCTAAGTGACTTTTGGCCTTTGGTGGGGCGTATTTTGGAGAGAAACTGGAAAGAGAGATAATGAGACCAAAACAGAGAGAGGAGAGGAGGAAGGAGTAAACCAAGAGGGGTTCAGAGAAAGAAGCAGGGAGAGGGGAGATAAGTGATAGGGGAGGAGAGAAGAGGGACGGAGTGTTGGCGGAGGGGGGAGAGGGAGGGCTGGTGAGATGGCTAAATAGCTAAAAGCGCTTGCTGCCAGGCCTGAAGACCTGAGGTTGAGCTCCGTGTCCAACTTGGTGTGTGTACGAGTGTATGTGTGAGCGCGTGCGCCCTTACAAACACACACACCCTCGATAAAAATATACTTAAAATTGTTTTATAAAAAGAGGTGGGGAGAGAATGAGTTGGGGGACCCAGGACAAGAAATGGTGTGTGGTGTGTGGTTCCGGCAGACAGAGGTGAGAGGAGAACCCTGCTGCAGGCAGGCAGCAGGTCCAAAGGCTGAAGCAAGGTGGGGAGAAACAGAAGGACTCAAGTAAGCTGAGTTAGGAGGGGGACCTTGTAGTGGCCAGCGCCCTGAGTGGGCTCTGTCAGAAACGAAGATCTTGTGAGAGGGAGGAAGACAGAGAGCAAGGCCCTGCCCAGTGGAGGGAGCTGGGATCCTCTCCTTCCAGGGCTGCCTTTGGGAACAGGGAAAAGAACTAACAGCAGCACATGCTCCTAAGGAAACTGACATATTTTAAAGATGAACTGGGCTGACTCGGGAGCACAGGGTGGATGCAAACAGCTAGGTGCTAATAATTGTACCATGGTCCCCTAGGAGAATGCCCTGAACTTTGAAGCCACTAGGCACAAAGGATCGAAAAAGTACTCAACTGAAGAACAGATGTGATGCCACACACCTGTGATCCCAACCCTAGGGAGGGGGAGGCAGGAAGCTGAGATTCCCGGACCAGCATGGGCTGTATAGCAAGAACCTACCCCAAGTGAAATGAAGCACCAACAATAGTCAAGTCCCAACTACTTCAATATGTGTGTGTGTTTGTGTGGTTTATGTGTGTGTGTGTGTGTGTGTGGTGTGTGTGTGTGTGTGTGTGATCAAAAACACACACTGGGGCCAATGGCACATCTCAGTGGGCAAAGATACTTGCCACAGATGGCGGTTTGAATGAGAATAGCCCCTAGGGTCATATTCTGAATGCTTAGCTCCCAGTAGGTCAAACTGTTTGGGAAGGATTAAGAGGTGTGGCCTTGTTGGAGATTTGCTATGAGGGTTAGGGTTGAGCTCCATGGGGGTTGGGGGGTGAGCTTTGAGATTTCAAAAGCCCGCCACAGTCTCAGTGTCTCTTTCTGTTTGCTACCCGAGGATCAGTTTGTAAAGCTTTCAGCTACTGCTTCAGGGCCATACCTATCTGCCTCCCATCACGATGATAATGGGCTAACACTCTGAAACTGTAAGCAAGCTCTCTCAATTAAATGCTTTCTTTTATAAGAGTTGCCCTGGTCATGGTGTCTGTTCACAGCAACAGAAGAGTAGCTAAGACAGCCTACCAGGTATAGCCTGAGTTCAATCCTTGGAATCCACATAAAGGTGGAAGGAAATAATTCGTTTTACAAAGTTGTTGTCTGACCTCCACACACATGCTGCGACACATGCGTACATGTACACACACGCGCGCGCACACACACACATACAAGCACACACAAAATAAAATCATAAAAGGAAAACAAAGTACACATTGGGTATAGCTCAATTGTAGATCACTTGCCTAGCAAGCTTAAGGCCCTGAGATGCCTCCCCAACACCTCAAAAACAAAACAGTATATAGAAGTTGGGTTTTTTGTTTTGTTTTGTTTTTTTTTTTTTACTAATTTTGCATCTTTTCTATCAATTAGCAAAATATTTGATGAGATTCCTTATTCCTCCCTTCCTTCCTTTCTTTTTCAATGGAGGGTTTGTCTGTGTAACATCCCTGGCTGTCCTGGAATTTGCTTTACAGACAGATGAGGCTGGCCTCAAATTCACAGAAATCTGTCTGCCCCTGCTTCCTGAGTGCTGGGGTTAAAGATGTGTATAGTCAAGCCTGGCTATCAACTGATCTTTCTTTTGTTTTGTTTTTGTTGTTGTTGTTGTTGTTGTTGTTGTTGTTGTTATCACTGTTATTGTTTGGTTTTTCAAGATAGGTTTCTCTTTGTAACGTCCTGGCTGTCTGGGAACTCACTCTGTAGACCAGGCTGGCCTCGAACTCAGAGATATGCCTACCTTCATCTCCTAAGTGCTGGGATTAAAGGCATGTGCTACCATCACCAAGCATCAATTAGACTTTCTGAGAATTTGTTTTGTTTTGTTTTTTTGAGACAGGTTTTCTCTGTGTAGCCCTGGCTGTCCTGGAACTCACTCTGTAGACCAGGCTGGCCTCAAACTCAGAAATCCCCCTGCCTCTGCCTCCTGAGTGCTGGGATTAAAGCCATGCGCCACCACTGCCCAGTGAAATTGTTATTAGTATTATTTTTAACATTGTGTGTGTGTGTGTGTGTGTGTGTGTGTGCGCACAAAGACACACACCATGAAGTCAGGGGTGTCCAATCTCCTGGTGCTGGAAAAGGCAGGAAATTCAAGTTCTCCGCCAAAACAATACAGGCTCTTAACCACTGAGGCATTCTCCAGTACTGGGCTGTGATTTTTAAGGAGTCTCTGGGAGTGGGAATAGGCGCTGGCCTGGGAACCTCACAGACTGAACTGGCAAAGTCATTAAGGTATCTTTACTTGGGAGAAGCTAAGAATCCAGAACTCAGTGGGTGTCAGTCCGACACCACTCCATAGCTCCCAGGAGCACACTCCTGCCCTTCACCCCATGACTTCCACACAAATAAATGGGGGTCCTCAAGGTGGGCTGAGTCCAATATCCAATATCACTGTAGCACATGCTAGCTCTTCCCACCCAGCTGAGCCCAATGTTCTTCTTTGTCCTAGGGAAGAGGCAGGATATGGCAGAGCAAATATCAGTGAGCCAGGTGACAGTGCAACCTTCTCTGCTCTTGGCAGCTCTGTGCCCTGTGGCTGGTGACTCTGGTCCCAGGAGCTTCCTAAAATTGACTCACTTCTTGCTGTCTTGTCTCCAAAATTTTATCTCTTGAGAGAAATTGTCTGCTCTCCTGGCCTAAAGTAGACTTGTTGGGTTTTTTGTTATTTTGTCTCCCTCCCCACCCCCCACCCCCAGCTGAGGACCGAACCCAGGGCCTTGCGCTTAGCTAGGCAAGCTCTCTACCACTGAGCTAAATCCCCAACCCCGACTTGTTGGGTTTTTATTTCCTTCTCTTTATTTCAGTTGGAATGGGAGTCTTTGTCCTTCTTTCTGTTACTATGATAAGCAGAAGCGGCCAAAAGCAGCCTTGAGAGGAATGGCCTTATTTGTCTTACAGGTCTCACTCAAGGCAGGAACTCAAGCAGAGGTCATGGGGAACTCTGCTTACTGGCTTGCTCCCCATGGCTTGCTCAGCCTGCTCTCTTATAGAACCCAGGACCCCTGTCCATGGGTGGCACGTGCACCGTGAACTGGGCCCCTCTCCCATCAATCTTTTTAGAAGGAAATGGCCCATCTGCCTGGTGGGAGAAATTCTTCAGTTGATGCTTCCCTTCTTGCAGGTGCCAAACCCTGGCCCTCACAGCCCTTGACATATGTGGTCAGTTGCCCACCTCCCCCGAGAACATAAACACCAAGAAAGTAAGTCCCTGTATGTTTCTTTTAGGAGTCATTTCTCAGAAACTAGAACTTCGGAGATACTATGAGCTATTTGTTGGGGAAAGGAATTGAGAAAGGAAAGGAACGAGATGGAAAACCGGAAAGAGAGAGGGAAGGAGCGAGAAAGAAGGGAGGGGAAGGGCAGAGGGAGGAAGCAAAGGGGGAGGGGGAAGGAGGGAGGGAGAGGGAGAGAGGGAGGGAGCCCTTAACTCTCTCACCAGACTCCTAACACACAGTCATCCTGAACAGGTATGAAGACCTTGACCCAGGATGGGTCGTAGCTAACATGTTCCTGCTTGCTGCTGGTGCCACCACCATTAATGTGACCATTTGGTCATTTTTTAAAATTTCATTTGGGAAGGGGTAAGTTAATTTTGTTGTAATAAGGTCAACTGTGGGTCCAGTTCCCAAAGATGGCACAGTTCCCAGAAATAAATGCCCTTGACAAGTAGACTCTAAACCAGAGCTCCTGTATTCCCAACTCCCCAGCCCTGTGCTCAGCAGGGTTCCCTCTGGTCACAGGCCACCCTCCACTCTCTCACTGACCTCCTGTGATAGGGAAGAGGTAAGGACAATGGGAACAATCCTGCAAAGGTTGCTGGGCCTCTGAGCAAGCTGAGCACGCTGGGCACACTGGGCAGCTGCAGCAGGAGGAAGGAAGGCTTGCCAGCCTCTGGTCTTCTGGGACACAGTGGTTTCTAGTTAGGCTTGTCCTTAGACACATGGACTGTTTGGAAACATTGAACAAGACCTTCATCTAGGCCTGACCTTGGGGTCCCAAGGAGGAGCTGGCTCCTCCAAAAAGCTCCAGTTTTCAAATCCAATTGGCCCCTCCCCCAAGCCAGTGAGGACCCCAGAGAACCTAAGCTAGGGAGCTGCTTAGAGCTTTGAGGTCAGAAGCCTCTGGGTACACAGGTTTGTCCTTGACTGCAGCAGCCTCCCCCTGACGGGGTGGAAGATCTGAACACGCGAAATCATGGGTGGCAGCTTGAGCACATACAGAAGTGCCCGTTTAGCTCATCAGAGCTTGGCTCTCTGCAAGTAGGAGCCATATTAACTCTGAAACATGGAAGGATCTTCAGAGGTCTGCTCTTGCTGCCCTGTCTGCCCCCCTCCCCAGTTGAGCAGAAGAGCACACCAACACTTCTCTTGGCCCAGCTGGACCCTGAATACGCAAGCTGTCTCTGTGTGGTCCATGCCATCCAGCGTGGTAGACATGAGGTTGCTATGTGGAACGTACAGCTGACAAAGGAAGCCACATAAGACTGGTTTCCCGAATTCTGTCCTCAAGATTACAGATGGATCAGCCAGCCTATGGATGTTGTTTTCTCCAGTGGCCTTCGCAGAGTGCCCTGGAGACTCTTGGGTAACAGTTTCCTCTGAGATTAAAAAAAAAAAAAAACATTCCACAGCAGGGCAGAGGTGACGAATGTACTCACACACACCTTCAGTCCCAGCACTCCTGAGGCAGAGGCAGGTGGATTTCTGTGAGTTTGAGCCAGCCTGGTCTACAAAGCCAGTTCCAGGACAGCCAGGGCTACACAGAGAAACTCTGCCTGGAAAATAGCAAAAAGCAAAAAAACTCAAAACAAAACTTATACTGTGAGGGATCTCATTAAGCAGGGAGATAAACAACTAAAAAATGGTGTCAAGAACTGGCTGCCGGGCAGTGGTGGCGCACGGCTTTAATCCCAGCACTCGGGAGACAGAGGCAGGGGGATTTCTGAGTTTGAGGCCAGCTTGGTCTACAGAGTGGGTTCCAGGACTGCCAGGGCTACACAGAGAAACCCTGTCTCGAAAACAAAACAAAACAAAACAACAACAACAACTAAAAGAACTGGCTGAAACTGACCAGATTCACTAGGCCCCTCCCTGCCAGAGTAAATAATAAGAGTTCAGCTACAAAGAAGACTATCCAATGAACTGAGATGCCAAGATATTGAGCTACAAGATCCTGAGACAAGAAAAACCGCTTGGAAGCAACAGGAACCTGCCCTGCTGCCTAGAACTTCAGACCAACTGAGTCGGCTGGAAAGGACACTCTGAACCTGCCTGCAGGCTGTGCAGTGCTCTCCAGATTCTCAGCTGTCATCCATATTGGGGTGGGCCTTGATGACGCAGCTGTCTTGAGTCTTGTCTGCTCCTGTAAGTGACCCTTCACCCATACTCTTGTAAGTAACTCCACTGAAGCTCATTGGCTCGCCCAGTTGGCCTTTGGTGATATCTTATCTATACTTTGGTCTCTCCTGGGCTCTCTACGTGGAATGAGTTGCTGAGTATTTCATCTCCCCAGGAAAGGTTTTGTCTCACAACATAACTGGTACCTGAACAGGAACATAACCACGGTAAGTTGAGGACTGAGAGCGTGGTCCTGGCCTTCCCTAGCAAGGCAGGCAACTGTGATAGTGTGTCTTACTGCTATGACAGCAGCTGCATGGTGCTCCCCCTTCCCCCCACAAACCCTCTGTTTCTCTGTGTAGCCCTGGCTGTCCTGGAACTCCCTCTGTAGACCAAGCTGGCCTCAAACTCACAGATCCACCGGCCCCTGCCTCCTGAGTGCTGGGGTTAAAGGCATGCGCCACCATGCCTGGCTGTTGCGTGGCTCTTGTTATGGTTTGTGAGACATACAACTAAGGCCATCAGGATTCGGAGGAATACCCAGATGCCAGTTTAGAGGAAATTTTGCAATCCTTGAGAGTACTGCACAAGAGTTAAGATTGTTGGCAAGCAGTGGCAGAGGTTGCCCAGCCACTGTTTCATGTAGTTGGAAATGCATCTGAGACTGAGAGGGTGGCCAGGCAGGAGCTTGTTTGTGTGAAAGAGCAAAGGCAACAAGGCAGGGGGATGTCTGTGGCAGTGCCCTCCGCCCTCGCCCTCTTGTTAGCCTCTGGTCTGGCAAGTAACTTAGATACACATGAGGATGCAGTGGAGGTGCTGGCTTGCTGCTTCTTAGGGTTTGGACGATTCGAAGAGAGAGTACAAGTTAGATCTGAGGTTGGAAGATCTGGAGAGTGACTAGAGAAGGAGAGCAGGTAAAGAGATAACAGATGCCCTGAGGGTCTGGCGTTAAACAGAAAGGGGGAAATCTGTAATCCAGCTGCAGATGGGACCTTAACACTGTTCCAGTGCAAGAAACTGTGGAAATAACAGGATAGTCAGTGCCTGTGCTGCTGAAATCGGGGAGACTTTTAGGTAAGTAGAGAAAGAGGCCAGCACGGCCTGGCTTGTGGCAAGGCCTGGCTTGTGAGGCTGTGGGAAACGGGAGCAGGTGGGTTCCCTCCTCAAGGCAAAGGCTGCATGACTGAGGCAATGTGTAAGAAATCAGTCCCTGGTGGACTGGCTCATGAAAGCCATTAGGGACACCTGGTTATCTCTGTCTGAGTCCCCACAAATATCAAGGAAGAGGGACAGACATTATTCAAACTGTGTTTGAAGCCCAGTTCACTGGGTCAGAGAGAACTGTGGTCACGGAGGAGTTAAGGGGCTGATCCAGCAGGGACCTCGAGGCTGAGACCATTCCTGGGGCAAGATCTTTATAAAGCAGGAAAGGCTTTGGCAGACCTCAGTGACTTAGAGCAGCATGGGGGAGGGAGGGAGGGAGGAAGAGAGAGAGAGAGAGAGGCCTAGAGGAGACAGTAAAATCATAAAGCAGAGGAAGAGGTCTGTCTGCATTATTTGAAGGCAAATGTGGTGGGATTTATGTTGAGCTGGAGTTTCTCAGGAAAAAAAAAAACTGAGGGAAAGCCAAACTGTGTGCTAAGGAGCATCCGGTCATCTTTAAAGCCTGAGGAGCCATTCCCAGAACACACCCTAGATAGGTTCTTCACATGGGTGAAGATGATCAAGCATGTTCCAAGGGTGGGTCAGTATCCCCCAGAATAAAAAGGGTACATTTCCCTCTTGCAAAAGATCATACCAGGGGTAGACATGGTTTGTCCCTGAACAACCAGGTCTGCTGAACTGAGAGGCAACAGCCACTGTGTCTACCCAGGGCTACCCTGACCCAGGGAGAGCAGGGCCACGTTCACCTCTGACCTTGAGTAGGTATGAGAAAATTAAGTCCAACCCACCGAGCTCATCAGTAATGGAAAAATGTAGAGCCTGCATGAACTCCAGGGGAAGGAACCATAATGGTTCAGAGGGAATGACTGAGGTTTACCAGGAGCTAATTAAGTTAGCATTTCCTGTCCATGCTTTTTACCCAACCTTGATCCGTAGAGGAAGCAGTTGATACAAGTGGATGGAACCTTTCCCTGCTGGGTTAGACCTTGCTTTGACTTTAATATCTTCTTAGTTGTGAACCTCTGGGGTCACCCTAGACAGCCAAGAACAGACAACCACAGACCTTTGTAAATCTCCGTCAAGGTGATCTTTGTAACCCATTGTTATGGGACAGTGGTTTGGGATATCATCTTGTCCTGCCCATCCTCTGGGAAAGTTTTTATGATGTAGATGGCATAATGCTAACCTCTGGGTATTTTGCAGACTTAGAAAGCCCTTGGAGAGACAGACCATACGATGGTTCTTCTACCTGCCTACAATCCTCCTGAGGCAATTAAGAGGAAAAATTGATTAAAACCATAGTTTAAATTCAAACAGGACAGCCTACATGGGTGGGAAAGGACACTCCCGAGGCCATAGGCCATTGAGTGAAAACCCCAGTGCCAGGAGTGGGGGCTACCTCCTGTGAGTTGGTGGCCAGGGAAGTCCCTGAGGTCACACACAGACCATAAAGGCTATTGCTGCTGTGATTGGTTGCATTCCCTAACTAGATGATAAGACCCAAAGATGCTACATGAGCGTGTTTTGACTGCCAGACAGGGAGAAATTAAGCTGGGAGTGAACTGGAAACTCCCACTCTGCTGGCTGGCTTTCATGGAGCGGGCCATGCAGGCTGCTACTAGAGAACTGTCTCCAACATCCCTACTAGGCAACAGACCCCGCATGCTAAATAAAACTCTGTCACCCAAGGCAGGATGTGCCTGCTTGTGCAATGGTGGCCTGGCTGTCATAGGTAAGTCCAATAGCCTTCTTGCTGGATTTAAGGCCCACTCCACGTGAGAGAGTTCACATCTGGTATGATAAGCCAAGACAAAAACCTGTGGCTTGGGAGATCATAAGTCCCAATGGGGAATCGATGTCTGTGGTTGTACTAGATGGATTTGATGTGCCTGTCAAACAGCCCTCCGAACACATGTTTACACCCATAGATCTCTGGTGTTATCAGTGTCAACTCATAATCACTGGGGAAGTGGCCATGGACAAGGGCTGCCACTGTGGCTTGGTGGCCTATTTCTTAGGGTGGCGTCTATAGTCACTCCTTCAAGGCTCACATATCACTGAGGGGAGCAGATGTAAGAACTGGAGGAAGGGGCAGAGTGTTGTGTCACAGTTTCCTCTGAGATCCATCCTTCAGGGGAACTCCTCTGGCAGGGAGATGAACAAACAAGAAGATGCACCAGGAAGTCCCTGAAACTGACAGGATTCACTAGGCCTCTCCCTGTCAGAGTAAACAATAAGAACACAGCTGCAAAGAAGACACAATAAGACCTATGGATGGATGGCTTCTCTCTGTCATGCATGGAGCTGGCTTGCACTACCCAGTCCCCTGGAAACCCATTGTAGAAGAGTCTGGCTTGAGGCGACAAATCCTGGACACTCCACATCCACTGGACTGCTTCTCTTGCTCCCAGTGGACCCTGTAACCATATATCTGCTCAGAAATGGCCCAGTGTACCTCCTACAACTGTCAAACCTCTACCTACAAGCTAGGAAAGCATCTAGGATTCCACAGGCTCTGTGCTTGGGAATGTCCTGCCTCATCACCCTCTTTCCATCCAGGGAACTCGTCTCTCTTAGAGACTTCTAAAGCCAGTATCCTTCACTGATTGGGCTGTGTCTTTTTCACCATAAAGCCAGCACAGCACAGTCTGTAGGAAGCCTGGATACAGACAGAATAAACGAGGCACATGAGTACGGCCTCTAGTCCCTGTTGATGCCTCTGGAAAGAGTAGAATCCCATGGACTGGGGACTGCCCGTGGCAGACAGAGCCAGGGGGGCACATATCTATCAGGGAATCTCCTGAGGTCTTCTGGTAGGTTCTCTCTTCTATCTCCTCTGCTTTATGCTTTACCCTTCCTGCACTTGGGGACCAGCTCTTGGAGTCTTCTGTTCCCCAAATCATTAATTTTATCCTCAGCTTAACAAATTCGACCAAGGCACACTCCTGCCTACAGTTCTGTGCCTGCTTCCCACCATCACTGCAGGTGACCCGGCTCTCTCTCTTCCAGTCCTGGCAGCAACTTGAAGTTGTATGCATTGGTGTCCCAGCCACGAGGAAATGGAGGTGTTGAGGCTCTGCACTACCAGTGAACAGTACAGCTTGGGGAACAGGGAGCTGGCTCCGAACCATAGTGGCCCATAGCTGCCACTTGGAGTTCATATGGGAAGGATATGTTGGCCGTGATGCCTCCCTCGCAGGAGAGACAGCACAGCCAGCCTTAAACTCCTACCTGCTGGAGGCTTCTGCTGTGGACCAAAATGAGCTCCACACAGGACATAGCTTTTCTAGAGCCATAGGGTCAACATAAGAATGGAGCTGATGGTGTGTGTGTGTGATCGGGATGTAAAATAGATAAATTAATTAATTAATTAATGGAGAAAACAAAGCAACAACAAAAGAATGGAGCTAAACGGGAGTCTTGGGGAGGAGGCTCCTTTTACAGAGGAGGCAAGAGTCTGCTGCCCCATAAGCAGCTCTGTTCCCTGAGGCAGGAGCCATGATATGGATAGGCAGAAGGCCTGGCTGAGACCTAGGTACCTTGATCTGCTTCAGAAAGCAGATCAACAAGCCCCTGGAACCCTCCCAAGGTGTGCTCAACTTTAGGGTGTCCTCCAGAAGATACTGCAAGCTGTCTCATGTGGTACACGCCTTTAGCTGGCCATCTGCTTATTAAGACTAGAAGTTGGTCCTTTCTCATCTATGAGGGGGTTTTGCCTGGCAGGTGTGGTGCTGGGGACTAACCCAGGGCTTCAGTACACCTAAGCAGGCAGCTGAACTGCACATTTGGCCCCTACCTGAGTTTCTTTGCAGCTGATGAGAGTTTTCATGTGGCCATCTTGACTACATGGTCAATTTCTTGGGCTATTCTCCGAATGCTGTGGTTGGGTCTGTACTGGTGGGCTGATCTTCTGGCCCACAGTTCTGGCCAGACATCTCCTACCTTCCATATGCCCTCCCCCCAAATATCTCACCTATTCTGTGCCTTCAAATGCATCTAGAGTTCCCCTTTGATGGCATTTCTGTTGCAAATGACATAGCATGTGGCCTCTGTTCTCCTCCCAGCCCAGGGAGTAAGATACGGGCAGTTCATTTTATTTGTGGAAACACCTCTAGCCTAAGCAGAATGCCTGGCCAACGAGACATTATCTAGGAAGTCTGTAGATGAATACCTACATCACTGGACAGACTGACAGCAAAGGAGGGGTGGAGGAGGAGTCTGGGAAGAGAGTGGGTCTGTGCTTTAAAAAGTTTTCCTGATGCTTCCTCTGTGCTGGTGGCACAAGGGACCCTGTAGTCACATCCTCCACAGCCTCGGTGTAGCAGCTGGAGCAATGCCATCAGCAGAAGTAGGATTAGTGGATAGAGGTGGTGCTTGTCCGGGTGCGATGCCCTGGGCGTAGGGCAGGGATCCTGCTCTGTGGGAACGAGGCTCTCCCCAGCCACTTAGCCAGTGTCATGCCTGCTCAGGTGTCAAGAACCGTAGTGTCATTTCATAGAGCCTCCCTTATGTCCTCTACACAGATAAGGATAGAAAAGCCCAGAGAAGCCCAACCCTTGCAGGGTGATTTTGCTCCTGGAACTGTGAAGCCTGGGATGGAGTCGCCAGGAGCCAGGTCAGCCTCCTACAGAAGCACCAAACCCTGACATTTCCCATTTCTGCCTAGGAGAGCCCAGGGCAGTCCTAGGGATTGCTTGCTCTTTCTCAGCCACTTGCTGCTCCTCTGCACCTCCCCTGTAGGTGTGTCCCCAGCCAGGCTCAAGAACTCCCTGGGTGGTTGGAGGAGAGGGCTTTGGCAGGTGACACCAGCCCTCACTTGGACATGGCCTGTCAGGTTTCATTTCCTGGCAACCATTTCAGAAGGAAGAGTAGCCTCTACCTAGCATGAAGTGAGAGTACCCTGGCTTTTCCTATTTTGCTCCACTCCCCGTTGCTTCTTAAAGAACTTTGTCCCTGCCAGCAGAAGGGTGCCAGCAGATGGGAGGGCTGCCTTGATAGGTATCTCTCTTCTACACCTTCTCCAGGTCAAGGGGAGAGGGAGGCATCAGCAATAGATCAGAAAGCCTACACCAATTCTGTCTTAGAGCTCAGTCTGTTCTCTTGCCTCCAGAACAGAGAGGTCCAAGCTGGAGGAGGCTAGAATTCCGGGCAGAGGAAGCCCACCAGTAGCGTTTGGGCCCTACCATCTAAGCAGGACTGGTCTCCAGGGTCCAGTGGGATAATGGGAGGTGCAGAAACCCTGTGGATGAATGCTAGAGAATAGCGTCCCTCCTCTGGACACGCCTGCCTGTCCTCCCGCGGCCCTGGCGACTCTGGCATCCAGCCATTTTGCTTCTTGGCCCTGGTGGCGCCAGAGCTCAGACCCGCTCGCTGCTGCGGCCGCCTACTCTGCACCTGGAGACCGCAGCTCAGGGGCCACGCACCATCCTATGGCCCCAGGGAGGGCTAGTGAACTATGCACACAGTCACAACGTAGTGGGTGCGCCCAGGCAGCTTGGCCTCCAGGGGATTCGCGTGGACAGGAGCCTCCTACTGGACGTTGAGGCACAGTTGCGTCCTTGAAACGACTCGCAGCATCGCCCGCGGGCCTTCAAAACACGTGCACAAGTGGCTGCGAGGCGACATGCCCAACCTCCCACTGCACTAACAACTGGGTTTTTCCGCCTCTCTAGCCCGTGGTCCCTCTCGAGACCGTCCAAGTTCGGCGGCCCGGAGCTCAGTGGAGCACTCTGGATCCACGCACCTTCCCCAGCGTGTCTTGACTCCCTGTAATGACCCACCACTCTGCTCCCGACTCAGCTCAGTGGCCCATGCCTACAATAAGCAGGGCTGGAGCAGCCGAGCTTCTGCAGGTGCGCACAGGACATTGAGCAAGGAATCGCTTGGCACTGACTGTGAGGGGAAAGGCGTCGAAGGTCGGGAGTGGAGCGGAAAATCGTTGTTTTTCGTGATGGGGGAGCGGCCCTAGGCTCCCAGTGGCGCGGGCGGGCGCGTCTCTTTGACGCCAGTCTTCTGGGCAAACCCATTCAGTGCTGGGCAGCCCAGGCGAAGCCGAGCTGGGCTCACCCCACCCTCTGCTGAGGCTTGGGAAATAGGCGAAGTGGTCAGACTGGTTTCCGGGCCAGGATCAGGATCCACGCGGGCTGGCAAGCATTGGTGGGGAGGACCGAACCCCGAGGGTGGTGTACAGACAGGCCACCCCAGGGCGCTCTCTTTTCGACTCCTTGGGGTGAGATGAGTGCAGACATGGAGTTGGGGAAACAGTTTTCAACTGTGGGTCAGTAGACTGGCCGCTCCCCACACACGCTGCTGTGCCCAGCCCCCGCCAGCTGGGCTCAGCAGTGTTGGACATGCGTTCTTCTAACATTGGGGATCACCACAGAGTCTGGGCTTTTTGATCTTGGGGGTTAGGGTTGGGTGGAAGAGTCAATTCTGTCTTGCCCTGCAGAAAGACCTCACACTAGCCTCCTGCATCCCCTCTTTCAGCCTCAGTTTCTTCATCTATCACTGTCCCTAGTAGTGGATACTAGGGAAAGCCAAGGTGGATGGGGGATGGGGACTCCCAGAGGGTCAATGGAGGAGGAAGGAGGGTCTCCAGAGCGGGTGTTCATGACACCCACTGTTCCTCGCTAGAAGAAATCCAGCGAGGAGCTAGGAAGACCCGGTGCTTCCATCCCATTGCCAGGCTCGGGAGACCTGCAGACAGGAAAATGGAGTCTTGAGGAGCAAATTCCCTGTTCAGAAGTAGCTTAATATTTGACTCATAAAACTGGCAGGCGCCAGGGTCGTGGATGTTTCTGGACGGAGAAAGGTGTCTCTAACTCCCCTGACACACCCACGAGTCCTAGGTCTGGAGTCCCAGTGTAGGTGCGTCGAGAGAAAGGGCTTAGCAGGCAAGAGACTGAGGCGATGATATTGTTATCCCAGAAAATGGAGTTTCTTAGGTCTGCAGGGGCCACTGAGCTGGGGTGAGAATGATCTGGAACGCCGTCCTTGATGTGATTTTATTTGGGGAGGAGGGGCAAAAAACAACCCGGGGACCGGAGTTTGTTTCTACTACCGGCTGGAGGGACCAGTGACCCACTCAACCCTATCAGAAAGCTTTGAGGGTGACGAGTCCTTCTTTCTGTTTCGCTATGAGACCTCTTTTCCCCAACCCCATTGGACTGGGGCTGGGATGTGGGTCCAGCAGGGCTAGCTGGTGTGGCTGGGGGTGAATGGGATGGGGCGGCTTTGCCACCCTCGGAGGCTGTGCCAGTGGCCAGCAGCACGCGGACCCTCCCTTGGGCAGGGGCGCCAACCACAGGGGAGGGGTAGGGCAGTGTGCTGGCTCCGGGGGTCACCAGTCTCGCCTGCAAGCCTGGGTGGGCTGAAGAGGCCCCCGCCGGGCCGCCGCGGCTTTGTCTGCGCAGCTAGTCTTTGGGAAGGCGCCAGCCGGGGTACAAGATGGCGGGGAAAGGGTGGGATCGCAGCCGCTCTGCACGCGTCGCAGCCCGCTCTACACGCGCCGTGGCGGGGGCGGGCGCCAGTCCCCAGGTCTCTTAGAGTCCCGGGCGCCCCCCTGCCTGCGACCCTGCATTGGCTGGCCGCCGCCTGCGCCTCGCCCAGATCAGCCCGGACCCAGGCAGCTGCAGAAAATGGCTGCCAAAGCGGCGCCAGTCGCCACGCTGCCCCGGGCGGGGGGCGCGCCGCAGTCCTGCACCCTGCTCCCCTGCCTCTGCAGGGTACTCTCCAGAAGCCCAGACCCTCGAGGGCTAGGGGGCTTAGGGGAGAGATGGAGGGGGAGGGGCTGCTACCTGCAGGCGAGGGCTTCCCAGGTTGGGGGTGACGGGAGACAGTATTGGAAGGGCACTTTCCGTGTCCCCACCCCCACCATGTCCAGTGTCCTCTTGAGGTCGCAGCGCCCGGGTGGGAAATGTTAATGGGGCGTTGACCTGGGTGACCGCTTGGACCGCACCCATCTAGATATAGCTACTTCCCCCACCCCCACCCTCCAGACCCTTTGCGCGCCCCTGGTGTTGGAGAGGTCTGGCTAGTTCAAATGCTGCCCGGAGAAAATAAAAATAAAAACATAAATAAATAAATAAAACAAATAGAAAGATGTGTGTGTGCAGACTACAGAACGATCCAAGCCCGGAACTCAGCCGAGAAGATCCGGGTGGATCTCAGGGCGCCATGAAACAGAGCCTCGGCGGCGCTCAGCAGGTGCGGAGCACCCACCACCATCACTGCGGGCGGCCGCACCCGACCCCGGCCGCCTGAGCACCGAAGAGAGCCGCCTGCCCCCAGAGCCTTTGGCCATGCCACCACTGCCAGCAGCCAGGCTCAAACATCCTTGTTTTGCACCAAGGAAGCCCAAATCTCGGGGAGGGGCACTTAGGTTGATCTGGACGCCCCAGCTAGGGCACGATTTCTGGGTAGCATCTAAGGCTCACTCAGGAGAGGGAGAAAAATGCTCCTTGAGCTACAAGACTGAGGTCTCAGAGAAATAAACGAAAAGTGTGAATAGAGGCTCGGTGGGTGGGGTTTGGCTACAGAGTTAGAACCCTTTGGCCTAGCCCCGCAGACCTGTAGCCCCCTGTTTTCCTGGGTCGAAAGGACCCAGGCTCCCAGCGGGCCGGACCGCACTGGCCTGGCAGAGGTGTGTAAATTTGGGTGTTTTTTCCCTATCTGTAAGTTTCTCCTACTACCCCATCCGGCAGCCACTTTCTCCAGGTCTGTCGATTTCACCTAGCAGCGACTGGGAAATTAAAATTCCAGGAATAAGAAGGCCAGGACCAGAGAACAGGAGCCAACAGGTTAGGGACAGGCGGTTCTAGAGTCGGGAGCGGCTTTGCAGCTGGATTTTTTTGGGGAGAGGGGGAGAAGCGTGCTTAAGAGAGCACGCCCTTGATCAGAGAGAAGTTGGAGGACATCTGCTGCTCCGTACTCTCTACACACCTGCACACCTGCGCGTAGTGTCCAGAACACAGACACGTGGGTTTGGAGATTTAATGTAAACGTCTTCGCTAAATGGGCTTGGACTGGTGTGGGGTGCCGTGGTTTGTGTGCGCGCGGGGTGGAGGGTATTCAGAAGATACGATCCAGGTTTCCAGGGTTCGAAGACTTCCTTCATCAATGGTAGGGGTCCGAAGCTGGACACAGACCTGAACCCTCTGTTCAAGAGCACCCCTGGTCTCTCCTTAGCATCGAAGCTGCAAGTCACCTGCAAGGTCTGGGAGAGGCAGGGATAGCACCGAAGCTGATGGGGACACAGAGCTTCCTTATGCAGAAACAGCCAGGCAGTCACGGAGGGCCGAAGCTAAGATCCAGCAGGCAGCGACCTCCTCGTTTCCGCACTTGGGTACCCTGGCCGTGCCCACTCCCACCATCACCTTCTGTCCAGAGCGACCAGGTTGAGGGATTTCAGATGGAATGGAAATGATGTCCCGAACCAAGAGGTCAGGCAGTTCGTCTTTCCCCAACCCCACTGCCCATTTTTCTCCCTTAGAACACCACCTGCATGGTGTTCCTAAAGCAGGCTGTCCAGTAGGGGGCATCTCTATAGCCGAGCTCGGTCATAGGCAAAGTCCCCAGGGCGCTAGGGCACCCATTGTTTTAGCTGTCACCTTTAGGTCCCTTCTGTTACCAAGACAGAAGTCTTAGGATCCCCAAGGGGTAGTTCTGGGACCTCGGCATGCCTTGAACACCCGCAGGTACATTAGCGACTGCCCTGGAGGGGCCAACCGGACACCTGTACGTGCGTGCGCGTGCTCGCGCTCCTGCGGATGGGGGAGGGAGCGAAGCGCCCTTGGATCGAGGTCCTTTTTCTGACAGAGTTTGAGGTGATTGGGTGTCTTGTCCCTAGAGAATTAGCGACATAGCGACACCTTCTGCCTCTGACAGTTCCAACCCCACTGTGGACCCAACGCTGGGCACCTGACCCCTAGCCCACAATCACTGCACCATAGCACTCGGCCAGCAAATCCGAGAGTCCCTCTTCCAGCCCATTTCCCCCCATTCGCATGGTTTCTCGCCCCCTCCCCCGCAACAATTCTCAGGTTTTAAAAGTAACCTTTAAATGAGACATCGATTTATCATTATCATGATTGTATTCAGAAATCCAGCCCGAAGGGACGCCCTGGGAGATGCTAATTTGGTGGTACCCACTGGCTGTTGTGGGTTTGCACATCCCTAGCCCCGCAAGCGTTTTTTCTTCCGAAGCTAATTGCTCTGATTAACGGGTGGGGGCAGCGTCTGAGAGAGGGGCTCTCGGACTGTTTCCAGAGCGCGGCGCGTGTGTGCATGCGTGGACCTGATGCTGCAGAAGCTACTGCGGCAGCGAGACACACACACACACACACACACACACACACACACACACGTTAGCTCCTCTCCCGCATCCGGGCCTTCCCGCCCATCTCTATTGCTCTCTGGGTTTGGGGAGGGGGATTCGTGGGGTGGAGATGTGAGCAAAAGGATGGGGGGGCGAAGAAAGGCCTAATGGACACAGGAGGAGAAGTGACAACGAGGGCGAAGGGGAGGGGGTGATTAGGGAAAGAAAAATTGGGAAGAAGGTGCAAGCAAAAATGGGGGCTAGGCAAGGAAAAGGGGTGCCGAGGCGAGATGCCGGGATGCCAAGGGAGAAAGAATGGGAGGGGGCGGGGAGCGGGCGGGGGCGGCTGGCTCCTTTCCACTCGTGAGAGCCCGGTTGCCGAGAGACGCGTCGGCCAATGAGAGTGCACCAGCTCAGCCCGGCGCCTGCCGTGTGCCCTTATATGGTGCGGCCGCTCGGCTGGCGCTCGTGCACATCGCCATATAAGGACAGGAACCTAAATACAGGCTATACCTTGTTCTCCGCTCCCGGCCTGGGCGATCGATGAGGGCGCCGCCGAGCGGCTGCGGTGCGCAGACTCCCGGAGCTGACGGCGTGAGGCCCGCGGTGGCCAATGCACTTGGCCAGATGTGGCCGGCCTAGTGGCAGCTCCGCCAGCTGTGGTGCGTCTTCTCCTTCCCGCCAGCTTTCCCTCCCCCACTGGGTTTCAGAGGTGCAAATGCAAATGAATCAGGATTGAAATCTAATTGCTTTTGTTTAAAAAATAAATAAATAAAAGGAGCGCATCTGTATTGGGTTTGAGTGCGGGGTGGAAGGTGGGGGTTAAGGATCCCAGGAAACCTGCTAAACGCCTGAAGATAGGGAGGGCTAGTTCTCTATTGGGCAGTTCAGGGTCCCTCCAGCGGTCTTCTGAGATTTTGCTTGTCCCTCCGTCACGAGTCCCAGGATCCCACCTTTCCTGTCCCTTGGCTCCAGGCCTATCTGATGTCCATGGCCCAGGTCCAAGGACAAGGGCTACACGTGGCTGTTACCATAAGGAGGCTAGACGCTGAGCAAAGAGCTTGGAGCCCCAGCGGTAGGGAAGACCTGAAGCCAATCAAGCTGTGTGTAAGGAAGAAGTAGGAGGCGTGGCTCAGTTGTGGGGCTGGCCCTGCTTCCGGGTGACAGCTTGCTGCGGCGGGCTAGGCTCCCTTGAACCTCGTTCAGGGAGTTGGCCACCTGGGTAGGATGGGTGCTGGGTGGGGATGAAGAGGCAGTTGGCCCACGTGAACCCGGCTCACACCCTAGTCATCCTTTGAGGCTGCTTTGATGGCTGACCCCAGTGCTCCAGCAGGTTTGTACTACCTGTGTTCTCCCCATTCAAGCTGGAAGAAATCTGAGGGGAGGGTGTGAACCCGGAGCCAGGATGTCCAAAAGCAAAAACAAAAACAAACAAACAAACAAACAAACAAAAACCGGTGTTTAGGCAGAAGTCCTTCTAGCTGAGCAGAGTTAGCCCAGTCCCACCCGAACCCCAGTCTGTGCAAGCTAGAAAGTATTATATGGTGATACAGATCTAGGTAGCTCAGCCAGCACCCTCACTACGTGCAGACTGAGGGCTTTCCTTTCCGCTGTTCACAGGAGACATTCCTGGAATGTCCCAGCTCTCCAGTCCCCACTGGTGGGCGGTCTGAGAAAAGTCTCTGCGTGAGACTAGTACTGGTCCTCAGGATGTGGTCCCTGGGTGCACATCCCAGAAGCCCTGCAGGTTTTCCTCTCTGCAGTCTTGTCTGAGCCTAGCTGGAGCTCCCCGGTGCCTGGAGATGCCTCAGAGAGAGCCTCACCCTCCACAGAGGCCATTTCCAGTAGCAGGATGCCACCTATAGCACGTACCTGGAATTAGTCCGACTTGAAGCTAGCCGCCAGTAGTGGGGAACTGGGGTGAGGATCTATCTCTCTGAGTTGTCCTTTCTGAGCAGGTGGTCTGGCCGCCTAGAACTTCCTACTGGACTCTTCCTCCTGCCTCCTGAGCCCTTCAGTAGCTCTTGGCTAGGCATCATTGCATTTTGGAAAGTGAACCCTGTACTTGGTACAACTTGGACAGGAGTATGTGGTTCCCGTAGGAGTCTCCACGTTTCAGTTTTTGCTGTTCTGTGTGCCTCTGTGGTTAGCAGTCAACCATCAGCAAATATTCTTTGGAAATTCTGGAACACCAATAAACCTGTCTGAATGCCCTCTTGATGCACATGGAGACCAAGCTGCCCCCAATAGTGATTCCTCGAAATGTTCACTTCCGAGGGAGATGCTGCGATCAGGACCAAGTGATGTCTTCAAAACACCTTAGCAAGCCAGGGACAGAGCAAGCCTGAGCAGCCCAGGCTTGGTCAATATGGCATGTTGGCCCACCCAAGTCCTATCTTAGGGACTGGAGGTGGCTTCTGCCACAGTTCTCAGCCAGTCACTCTCTCAGCAGCCCTGGAGAGGAGCTCATTAGCAAGAAATCCTTCTATGCCTGGTCCATACCTGTGAGAGCCATCTTGAGCCCCTCCCTTCACTTCTAGGTGTCAAATTCAAGTCAACCCTGCCCCCTCAGCTTAATATGCTCATCAGTGAGGCACTGGCCACCCTGCATCTCTCCTTTTTTAACACAGTTAACAAGCTCCCATCAAAGGGCGACGTGATGAGGAATAAAAGCTGAGTCCAAGATGCATTAAGCACAGAGCTTATGATGGTACAGCCCTCATTCCAGGGATGGGAGCTATAGACACCCACTCTGGCACACCCTCTTATGTCAGAATACATGCCATGTTTGGGGAGTAAAAATGTGTGGGCACTGGAACCCAGCACTCCCTAGAGGCTCCCCTGGCTAGTGTGATATCTGCTTCAGCACTGCTCCACCCTTGCCCTACCTGGGCCCTCCCTCTCCCTGCTGGCCCTTCTAACAGTCTACACATACCCATGTGAGTTCCCCAGAGCATTGGAGCAGCTACGACAGCCCCAGGAGCCTTCCAATGAAAGGAGTGTCTGAGAGGTAGTAGCAACTTTGTTGCTTTAGGGCACTGAGCCTGGGACCCTTTGGTTCGGCTTAGGAACTTAAAGGTGCCTGTGAAGGGTCCTGAGTTCCTGGAACTCAGAGCACTTACATCCAGATGTGGAGGAGGTCCATCCCGGTGGCAGAGTGGAAGAGAATCTGCTTGTCTCAGAGATGGGAACTTGACCTGGTGGCTCAGGAACCTACGTGCTTCCAGAGTATGTTGAGCTTTGAACCCTACAATTAGGAGGGGCCGCTAATCTGCAGAGAGGTACTGGGGAGAGTTCTTAGGCTAGAGGGTTAGCATACAGATTCAGAGAGATCTGGGTGACACACTGACAGGGATAGAGAAAGTGGCTTTGTCTTGCTCCTCATGCACACACACACACACACACACATACACACACATACACACACGCACACACACATACATGCACATACACACGCACACACATACACACACATACACACACACGCACACATCACACACACACACACACTTTGGTATCTTTTACTTCTGTCGTCAAAGCTAACACTTTTTGTCCTGGAATCTCAGGGCACCCTCATGAATCTCATGGATTGTCTGTGAGCCCCCATGGCTTCTGGTGCCCCTCCCTCCCTCCCAAGAAAAAGCACCTCGGAAGGCAAATCTAGTCTCTGTCAACCAGAGTTTGCCTTCTCCTTCTCTGCTGGACATCACTGCTAAGCAAAGTTGAGCACAAACTTTTCTCCTGACAAGACTCAGGGATTTGCTCTGAACAGTCCTCGGCTGCTGAAAAGAAAGCATACCAATCCCTTTGCCTTCTTTGGGACCTGCAGAGAGAACTAGTGTTGAAGCCTTCTAGCCCCCAGCCCTCAGTGGGTCAACCTTTGGTTTCTCCACCTCCTCCCCGTGGGGTGCTCTTTCTTTTCCTCGGACTGGGTCTGAGTTAGCTTCTTTTCAGGGGCAAACGAACCCCTTGTCCTGGTCCTTCTAGGTTGGGTGGCACCCACAGACAAGGACAGGGTCAGCCCTTGGGTTCAGCCTGATGGAGGGAGGGAAGATGGCTCTGGAGGTTCGGGGAACATTTAGCTAAGAGAACTAGGCTGTGTGCTGATGTAGTCTGGCATCCCATAGAAGTTTCTGATGCGAGAGAACAGAACCGTGCAAAACTCTTCTGTCTCCTAACTTCTTAGTTCCTTTACAATGGGGAGAAACTGGAAGCTGAAATCCCATCAGCCATCCAGTTCACTCAGCATTTTTCTGGGCAGGTCAAGACTTGGGGGTGGCTTGGAGTTTTTGCTTCCCCAAGGGTACTAATTCTCAGGGCGACTGTGGTAATCAGGTTTTAGTGATCTCCCTCCCTCCCACACCCCCCATCATACCCAAGCTATCAAGGTAGGGCTTCGCCAGCCAAGCAGGCATCAAGAAGTCACCACAAAGATGTCCTAAACTGTCAGGCGCCAAGTTGGCAGCCCTATTTTTCCAGGGATTTACTTGCTCTGTGGATAACCTTCACACGGTCCTTTGGCCACTCCAAGGACTCATCCTCCCCATGGGCCTCATGTCCTCTGCCCACTTCCCTCCTGCCTCCCACCTCACCCTGCACTGTGCCCTTCCACCCAAGAATGACTTCCTTGGCTTACTCTTAAGATGAAGTTAAGAATTATCTTTGATTTCTTGAGTTGTGGGCATTCCCTTCATTAAACACAAGACTTCCATCTTTTCAGTAGAAGTAGGGGATCGGGGAGTCAAAATGACTCTTCTGCTCTTTTCCCCCTCCCGGTATTTACTGCAAAGGGGAAGATGGTGGCTGTGGTGGGAATGCACCACAAGGGACAAAAATCCCTTGGAGCCTAGAATCACCCAAAGTGGCCCTAATTACAATTCTGGTCCGAATTCATATTTATTTACAGATTCCACCCCCTACCCTTCTTCATATTTAGAAAGATCAAGAAGGTTTTTAATGTGTAAAAGATGTTTCTTCCCATAATGCCCCATCACCGCCCACACACCCGTTTACTCCGCGACTTCTGCTGCCTGGTGGAAGAGGTAACTGTCCTTGAGCAAGGAATGTTCTGACCTAACTGTTCAAAGACTGGGTGGGGAATTGAGCTCCGTCCCTACACACAGCCTTCATCTTTTCCTGACGGACCTCGGGTTCGTCCCTCCACTAGGCCATTTTCACTCTCAGTGTCTAATGACGACACCCCCCCCACCCCCCCCTCCACAAAGCACGCTAACCACGTCTTGGGACCACACCAGGATTAGAAACTTCCACCTTAGAAGGAAGGGGCAATGGACAGAGGGTCATAGGCAGCTCTTACAGTGGCTCCACCCTTCACCATTTGTCTCGGGGAACTGAGCTTTGTAAGGTAGAACCCTGAAAAATCCTGAAGCCGGAGTGTATCTTGCTTCTAAAAGTCTTCTCTCTCTGGTTCTAAGAACCTGACATTTTCTATAAAATCAGCTTTCCTAACCCTAAGCCTGATTCCAGAATCTCACGGATGAATCGAAGAAAAAATTAATTTGCCTGTTTGGTGTGGTGTTCCAGATAAGCCATTAATATGCAAATCAGGGAGTTGGGCTCGCGGAGTGAATGGAAACCGCGCTGGTAGGCGCGCAGGACAGCCCCAGATGTTTGCATAATTACTCTGCCCCAACTTCGGGAGTGCAAAATGTCAAGGGAGGAGGCTGTGAGCGTAAATACGGTGCTACGCTCCCTGAATCTATCTGACTGAGTGGAGGAACCCAGGCTTCCTTTCCTTAGAGAAGAAGCGAAGCATTGGGCGTCTCTGGCTAGGGTCTTCTTCTGTCAAGTAGGGTCTTTTGGGGACAGAATCACTGGGAGCTGTCGGGAAGGGTGGGAACAAAGTCATCGCTGCCCCCCCGAGTTCTGGCAGCCCCGGAACTTGCGTCTGGGCATGCTCCAAGCAGCAGAGCGCTGACCTCGACGCCCGCCAGTGCCCCTTCCTTCTAGAACAAGGCTTGGGGCCGTCCAATGGAAACCCTGTTCCCTGGTGCGGGCAACGACGCTGAGTAGCGTGTCGGAGGTTTTGTGAAGCCTTCTGGGATATCGTTGCATTTTTTCCGTGGACTCACGCACTGCTGTCTTGGGAGTTGCCGCCAGCAGTGCCCACCCAGAGTTGCCCACGCCAGCGCGAAGCCGTGGGATCCAGCTGCTCCACGCGTTCTCGGGAAAACCCAACCTCATACGGTCTACACTTGCTTCTCCGAATGACCGGTTCCAGCACCTCGATTTTTCTAAAACAGGAAACCGGACTAAGGCTGTCTGTGCAAACCACCTCTGGAGGCAGTGGCACTTGTCTGGAATGAACTGGATGGAGGTTTCCGACGTCTGGGAAGCGGGTGGCGGGGGTGGGGTGGGGGGAGAAGTCACTTCAATTCCTTCCGCTTGGGGGCGGGATAGGAAGAGAGAAAACCTGAAGCTGCAGACCGCCGCGTCCATCTCTGAAGCTTTTTGGGACTACACACAGCTTGTGTGGAGACTGGGAGTGAATGGGGGTGGTGTTTGGACAGCACCGTCCAGCGTAGTTAGCGACTGAAGTGTCACCCTGGCCAAACTCCAGCTTGAGGCTCAGAAGGCTAGGCTTCTTGACTGAGTTCAAGCTCTGATGCCACCATCCCTTGCCAGGCTTCCAACTCTGTGTTTTCCCATGGGATGGTGGGATTTTCCTACTTTCCTAATGGGCACAGTCACCGGGCATAAAGTGCGCGCACTGGTCCTGACGCATACCAGGGCCAATGCTCACTCTGCAAGTCTACATTTAAAGTGCCTTGAGCTCAGGGTGCTGCCAAAGGGTTGTGTCGTCCGGGACAGCCTAAGAGTCTATCTCGCAGGCGGAGAAAGCAGCTTCAAATACATCCCTGATGTTACAGGGGACTCCTAAGCACTGTATACCTGTTAGGCCACCCATTTGTCACGAACTGTTTTGTCACCTCACCTCGCTGCCCCACCCTCCTCGCCTCACGGTTCCGCCCTGGACTTGGCCCTGCAGAGCCGCGTCTAAGCGTCCTTCCTAGCACGTGGGTGGTGGTGCAACTATTTCATTCTCGGGCTCACAGCCGAGCCGCCTCCCCTTCCAGGCCAAGAGAGCCTCCGACGTCCCAGGGACGGCTTTCGCAACCACCGCCAGCCAGCCTGCTTTCCCGGGAAAAGGCTGGGGAAGAGGGGAGAGGGTCCGCCCCACGTCGCGCATGCGTGCTGGGTTAGCCGCTGTGCGCGTGCTCCAGCCACCAGGCACTGGGCGCGCGCTGGGCAGGCACTCGAGGAGAGGAGCTAGAGTTTCTCAGGGCTAGCCACCATCCCGGGCGAATCTCAACTGTGGCCAAGAGATGCGCAGACAGATTTCCAGGAAGGGTGGGTGTCCCTCATTAGCAACTAGCTGCTACATTGGCCTTAGAAAAGCAGAGACAGCTACAGTTGTAACAGACATAAACATTTCTCGTTGTATTTCCTTGCGCTCTTCAGTGTAATCCAGCCTTTACATTGCATCCTGAGGATTCTGTTCTGCAAGCATGCTAATATACCTTTTAAAAACCTTAGTGAAAGCCAGGATGTGTGGGCGTAGGCCTTTAATCTCAGCTCTTGGGAGACAGAAGCAGGAGGATCTCTGTGAGTTCGAGGACAGCCTACTACATATACCTAGGGAGGGCTATGAAGGGAGACCTCATCTCAAAAACAAACAAACAAACAAACAAACAAAATGTAAGTGAGAGTCTGTAAATAGTGGTACACACCTGTAATCCCTGTATTTGGGAAGCTGAGGCAGGAGGACCACAAGTTTGATTACAGACTGAACAATAGCAGAGCCCTGTCTCCAGAGGTAACTGTTAGAAGTCCAAACAGACCAAATAACTTGCCCATACAGTCATGCAGCTAGCCAGCAGGCTAGTCTCGGAGACCACAGTAGTTGTGACTATGAAGATTTCCACTCACATCCAGCTTCCAACCCCAAATGGCTTCCTAGAATCTCTCAACTTTCTTGCCAAGGGCTCTGTGAAGGGGCTTGTGCTACCAGCCTGGGACCCAACCTCAAGCCCTTTCTTACCCCCAATTCTTCCTTATAAGCCCAAGGGGAATGGAAATGTACTGAGAGTTTTTAAGCCCCTACTGTGAAGGGCCTGTGAACCCTGCTTTAGGAGTTCCCAGGTAGAGCCTTCGCTGCTTGGTCTGCTTATGCCTCAATTTTACCTATAGGTAGGGACAGGCTAGTTGACCTTCCTTGGATTCCCTGAGTGACTGGGGCAAGAGTTAGTCCTCAGCAACTGCTTTATAGATGAGCTGAATTTGGGGTACTTTCTTCCATGGGAGGCTTTGTATGTAAGCGTGTGCGTGCATGTGTGTGTGTGTGTGTGTGTGTGTGTGTTCGCGCTCACGCTCACGCACACGCGCGCTAAGGGGGAGATACCAAAGATTATGTGGCATCTGGTGTGTGGAGGCCCGGGTATACAGGTGGTCAGTCCTTCTTGTCCTTCACTGCCCATTCTTCATCCCTAGGAGGGAGTGAGAGGAGACCGTTGAACAGAAAGAAGGGCTGGGAATGCTCTGAGAATAACTAGCTATTACAGTCAGCCTGCACAGTCTAGGCCTCCGACTTCTGTCCAGAGTATTGCGTCGCTGCTACCACTTTCCAGCGGCAGGCGGCAATCCACTCAGCAGGCATTCTGGCCTGGCCGTGGAGTCGAGGAGTGGAGGGTGCAGGCAGATCCAGCTCCAAGTCCGCAGGAGATTAGCCACGGGCCACATGCCTTGCAGAGGTCATGGTACACATGGCCACTCCTCGGAACCGCTCTTGCTCACTTCACAGCTCCAAATCCGCCCGCGTGCGTGACCAAGATTGGGCAGGTCCGACGCCCGCCAAGCCGCGCAGTTGAAACGTACCCAAAGAACTAGCCGAGGCCTGGCCTCAGCCTCAAGCTGGAGGACGCGCTGGGGCTTGCTGGTCTGGCCGGATACCCAGGATCCGAGCGCCCAACCAGGCACGCTCATCTTCCCTGGACCGTGCTGACCTCAGGCTCCTTTCCCGAGAGGCTGAGTCCATGGGCAGACCTATCCAGGCCTAAGTGGCCCCAGACTCAGGCCTGCGGTGAAAGTCGGGCTCCGGGACAGTCTAGGCACCTTCGGCCGGCTGGGGCAGGAGAGGGCGGGCAGGCAGGCGCCCTGCTCCTAGTAAGAGCTCTTGGCAGAGAAGAGCAGTGGGTAGCCCCACGCCCTGGTCACCTAAACCGGCCAGGAATCGACCCGGGTTGTGGGGAAAGGTGGGGGTTGCGGTAGCAGGTGTCCCCCAGACAAGCGGGTGCCTGCATTTCCGTAAACAAAGAAACCTGGTAGTTTGTCGGGGGGGGGGGCGTTAAGAGAATTGCAGACAATCTCCTTCATAAAAATGCGATCTAAGAGCATTTGATTTCCACTTTCACTCCCCCTATGTCCCCCCTCCCCACCCCTACACACTCACTGTCTCCAAAGACACTCAAATTGCAGCCATATGGGCTAAAGTAATAGGAAGCAGTTACCTTATTTACTGCAGAGGCGGCGCAAGCAAACCTGGTAGCGGTGACTGCTAGAAGTGGGATTAACAGTCTCCGGTTCTTGTTTTTAGATACTTTTGTTTTATTTAGTTTTGGGAGGTGCACAAGGGAACAGCCGGTTATCTAACTTCAAAGAGGGGAAGGCCTTGTGTGGAAGAGAGAAGAGGTGTGGAGAATTAAGCCGGTGGGCAAGGGAGGTTTTTTTTGTTTTTTTAAAGTGGGCTGTGGGCAAGCCTCCTTTTATTGGTTCCAAGGACTGCGTTGAGAGCCGAGCGGCCCAAATCCGCTCCAGACTTGGTTGAAATGTGGGCAGTTGCTAGTGCCCCCTCCTGGAACACACAGGCATCTTCCCGTTCTGACCTAACCGGACCCCAGCTCTGGGCCTGTGGAACTGCAAACCCATTCCTCAGAGGTCTCCTCCCCCTCAATATTTCTGAACTGTCCATGGGAGAGGCCACCCGGAGGTCTGAGTTGACACATTTGCAACACTGTTTTAGCTCCTGCAAGCTTGGAAAGCACTTTGAGTATGTGCAAAGGTAACATCCCACCCCCTCCGAGTTGATCTACTGAAGCACCAAACTCCGCTGAGACAGGAACCAAGTTCAGGACCTCTGATTGTTCCGTTCCTTTCCTTTGCTCCTGAATCCACCTCCAATTTTGCAAAGGGTTCCACGGGAACTCCCGGCCTTTCAAACTCAGCTCTCAAACACTAATTTTGTCTTGAGCAAGCTAGTAGAGAAGAATTACCATCAGGCATAAAGACAGGAATATCGAGCTAGAAAGCAGAGACGATCACTAACTGCTCCATCAGAGGTAGCAAGCGCCCGCTGGGACTGCCTTTCTTCACTTAAAACTTCCCGGGTTAATTAGGCAAAGAAATAAATTCAGGGAATGAGCAGAAGAAAAGAAAGGAAGGAAAGGAGGGTGGTCGCTGTGGGGACAGGAGTGGAAGAGAGCTGGATTTTTCGGTGAAACTGAAACCCTCAGTTGATGACCCTCACCCAAAATCCCTGGGT
This sequence comes from Rhynchomys soricoides, assembly GCA_019843965.1. Lineage (NCBI taxonomy): Eukaryota > Metazoa > Chordata > Mammalia > Rodentia > Muridae > Rhynchomys > Rhynchomys soricoides. The sequence goes on along the minus strand of JADRCH010000053.1, from coordinate 6,889,637 downwards.
CCATGAAGACTCTGGAGGGCACACACAACTTAGGGACAGAATTCTCTTCAAAACCCAAGCTGAAGGGAAACCACCATCTTTCTCTTGACCGGCAAACTTCCCAGGGATGGGAAAGAGAGGAGAAGAGCTGATCCCCACCTCCACCACCAACTACTCCACCACTGGCTTCAAGGTGGCCCTGAAGCCGGCTTTCAGAGCCGCGGCCCCCGCTAAGCTCCGGGTGGCCCGACATCCAACGCCCGCGGCGGGCAGCAGATTCCAAGCGCGGGCAGGCGGAGCGACTAGAGCGAGCCGGGCGGAGGGCTAGGGTGGGCTTTCTCTGGGCGGGGAAACCAGACACTTATAGGCGGCTGAGGCCGACTTTATTTTTACTGCCCAAACTGTTGGAAAGTATTTAAGCTTAAACAGAAACAGCTGTATCGCTGGCACCGACCGACGAAACTATTTGTTACCAGGAATGACTTTTTATGATTAAGGACCCAGCCGTCGGCGGTCTCTTGAAGGCGGCGGGCGTAGGTCGCCAGGGCGATCTGGGCATCCTGAATCCACTGTTCGTTAAGAACCCAGAGGACTCGTCACCTGGAGCACACCTTGTAATGTCTAGGAGTGAAGACAAAATCTGGAACCCGGGACTGTTGAGGCAAGAGGAGGTTTGGGGAGTACCAGCGCAGCGGGCCCAACTCGGCACTTGCCACAAGGCCAGCACCGGTGCGTGCAGTGCGTAGCGCCTTGGACCCCAGGCCAGCTTTGCGCTCTGGGCTTCCTGCCTTTCGAAAGAGACTCCTTAGCTCGCTGTTTTCCCGTCTTGGTCGTTCTTTCTCTTTCTCTTTCTCCCTTTTTCCCAACCCCTTCTTGGCCAGGGGAAACTGCTTCCAGCCAAGTTGATATTGTGATTTAAATAAATTGTGTATTCCAAGGAGTCGGGCTCTGTGATCTGGAGCTTGGGTGGTAAAGGGGAAGTGTGCGAACAGTTGCTGTTGAACCATCGCGCCTCAACTGGGGTTACCACGAGGGGAGGAAGGAGAGGTCATTGAGTGTACGCAGGTGTGCGAGGGACTAAGGCGTTCTGCACGACCCTCGTCCCCTACCTGGGACTTGTCATCTTCGCGTGGGGGGAACCCTCTCTTCCAGGCCTCACTAGATACCGCCACACCCCTCAATTTCCACGCCGATGTTTGTCAGATGTCCTCCACTTCGTCGTCCAGAAGAGCCCCCGAGACAGAAAGTGCACTAGCTCCGCATCCAGGTCTGGAGCAGAGCCGCGGCGCCCCCAGCCGCTCACCTCCGAACTAGCCAGGCGCTAGGCTCTGCCTGGATGGCCATAGGCTCCCCAAACCTACCCAGGTCGGGACAGACGTGGACAGGGTTGACTTCTCTCAGGGCCGAGGAGTGGAATGGACGGAAACCACAGGCTGGGTCTGGGACAGAAGCAGGGGCAGGGCAGCTGAGACTTGGGGACAATGAGGGCGGGAAGAGGAGGCTCGCGACCTTTCCAGTAGGGTCTCGGTCCAGGATGGATTCAGGCGGTAAACACCGGCCTGCACCAGTCTGCTTTGGGTTTCTGAGCCCGGAGAAGCGCCCACGCCAGTTAGGCTCGCAGGACCCGGAGGGTGGACGCGGGCAGCGTTGTGAGACTGGAGACCAAGAGCAGGCTCATTGATTTGTTAGCAGGATGGGACTGGTGATGGAGGGAGGAGGGGGCGTTGCCATGGAGACCCAGGGTGCGCGGCCGCAAGGGAGGGGTCAGGGAATTAGTAGGTTCGGCGCAAGCGACCTAGGTCCGGGGGTTCGGGCGCGGCCGGTTCGCCTCGCACCTGTGCATTGTGCTGTACGGGCGGCGGGCGACGAGGATGGCGCCAGCCAGGGCATGGGCAGGTGGCGAGGGCCTGGGTCTGCAGAGGGACAGCGCCTGGCTGGCACCTACGAGGGAAGCCCTAAGAGCTCGGCGGGGCAAGCCATGCACCCGGGGAACCGCTGGGCAGCCTGGCAGGGGGGCAGGGGCCGGAGCCTAGGGCAGCGGCCCCCCCCTGTCCAGCCGTGCAGACTGACAGCAGCCGGGCCCGCCTCGCTTCACGTCACTTCCGCTGACGGCAAACCCCCCCCCCGGGTCTCTGGAGTGGACGGAGACTCCGCCCCCTGGCGATTGGATCGCGGGTCACGTAGCAACGCAGGGGAGACGGGGAGAGGGGCGTGGCCGGGCGCTAGTCCAATCAGCGCCAGCAGAACGGGCCCAGGACGCTTGGCTTTAGCAACGTCGTTAGCAACACGTGGGGCGGGAGGAAGCGCTGGGAGGGGGTGGTGGGAGGGAGAGTGCGCGGGGGAGGGAGGAGAACTGACGTCAGCGGCAGAGTATTATGGGCTGTCGAGGGCTGGCTGCTGCTTTTCTGCTCCTGGACGCGGCTGAGGGGGGAAGCGGCGAGTCAACATGGAGCTCTCGGCGGTGGGGGAACGGGTGTTCGCGGCCGAAGCCCTCCTGAAGCGGCGCATTCGCAAAGTAGGTGAAGGGGAAGGCGGACGGCGGCACGGGCCCTCCCTCACCAGGGCCCGGGCTCCCTCCCCCTGCTGCAGCCCAGCCTCCCTTCCCCCAGGTCCCAGCAGCGGCCGCGGCCGTGGCGGCGGCGGCGGCGGCGGCGGCGGCGGCTCAGCCCCAGCGCTCTCCTTAGACTTGCAGCCCTGCACAGATTGCATGGATGGGGGGCGGGGTGGGGGATGAATGCCGGTGCATGCACTTTGTGCAGCGTTTCTGCAGGGGTGCTGCAGTAGGCTGGTTCCTTTGGCAGTAGTGTTTGGAGCATTCATTTGGTGCATGCATTTTCGAGTGTATTTCTTGTGTTCTCGTCATGCATTTCTCCCCACGTACACACATACACACGCATTTTCCCTTTTGCATCCGCAGGGACGCATGGAATATCTCGTGAAATGGAAGGGCTGGTCGCAGAAGTAAGTAGGTTATATGCAATCGCAACCCCACACTGATGTCGAGGAGGGTTCTTTCTTCCTCTTTTCCCCTTCACATTGAAATACAACACAAGGAAGGCAGCCGGAAAAGTTGCACACATATACACACCCTCCACTCCCCCCCCCTCCAGGGACTGATGCCCGATTCTTCCTGGTTTCTTTTAGGTACAGCACGTGGGAGCCCGAAGAAAATATCCTGGATGCTCGCCTCCTTGCAGCTTTTGAGGAAAGGTATAGACCCTTAGCCCAGCCACTCACTGGAATCCATACAGGCTGACTTCTGTGCAGCCAGGACACACCCCCTTCTATCTCTTTTCTTTCTTTAGGGAACGGGAGATGGAGCTCTATGGCCCCAAAAAGCGAGGACCCAAGCCTAAAACCTTCCTTCTCAAGGTATGTTTCCGTCTCCAGTGGTGGAGTGTGAAGGTCAAGGAGGATCTGCAGGGCTTGTAAACCAATGGGTGTCCATGCCCCGTGCTTATTTGTAATCTGGGCGTCTTCTGACAGCGTGTAATCAAGGCAGTGGCAGTATCAAGGGGTTCTAAGGTGGGACTCAGCTACATCAAAAGACCTTTATTTCCCTCTCCAGCTATCCCAAGTAGACCTGTAATGTTGTACAAGGAGCCTGTTGGTTGCAAATGGTTGCTTCCAGACAAATCCTGTCTCCTCCCCCAGACTACTACTATAAGCCCACCTCCTCACTCAATTAGAATTTCCCAGGCATCCAGGGAAAGTTGGGCAGTCAAGGCGCTAGAGGTCTGGGGGGTAGGGTGGGGGTGGGCTCTGCTCTTCTGACACAGAACACCTTCCTTCTGCAGGCCCAAGCCAAGGCAAAGGCCAAAACCTATGAATTCAGAAGTGACTCTACCAGAGGCATCCGGATCCCTTACCCAGGCCGCTCACCCCAGGATTTGGCATCTACTTCCAGGGCCAGAGAAGGCCTTCGGAACACTGGGCTACCCCCACCAGGGAGCAGCACCAGTACCTGTAGGGCGGACCCACCTCGGGACCGAGACAGAGACCGGGATCGAGAAAGGGACAGGGGTACCAGCCGTGTAGACGACAAGCCCAGCTCACCCGGGGACAGCTCCAAGAGACGAGGACCCAAGCCCAGAAAGGAGCTCCTAGACCCTTCACAGAGACCTTTGGGAGAGCCCAGTGATGGCCTTGGGGAATATTTCAAAGGCAGGAAGCTGGATGAGACCCCTTCTGGGACAGGAAAGTTCCCAGCTGGCCACAGTGTGATCCAGCTTGCTCGGAGGCAGGACTCAGACCTGGTACAATATGGTGTGACCAATCCTAGCTCAGCAGAGGCCTCGGGCAAGTTGGCTGTGGACACCTTTCCAGCCAGGGTGATAAAACACAGGGCTGCTTTCCTGGAGGCCAAAGGCCAAGGTGCCCTGGACCCTGGTGGCGCCAGGGTCCGACATAGTTCAGACACCCCAGGCTCAGTGGGAAGCCTTTATCGGGACATGGGGGCCCAAGGGGGCAGGCCCTCCCTCATCGCCAGGATCCCAGTGGCCAGAATCCTGGGGGACCCAGAGGAGGAGTCCTGGAGCCCCTCTCTGACTAACCTGGAGAAGGTGGTCGTCACAGATGTGACCTCAAACTTTCTGACCGTCACCATTAAGGAGAGCAACACGGACCAAGGCTTCTTTAAGGAAAAAAGATGAATTGCTGTGGGTTGGGAGCTCAGGACCAGAGCAGGAGAGAGTGAGCTCAACTGGCTTAGTGCTTTTTATTTCGGGGTGACTGTGGCCTCTGGCTGGTCCTGTCCTTCACACCCCTCTCCCCTTTCATTCCTCCTTCCTCAGTTCTGGTTGGAAAATTATCTCTAGAGTTCTATTTTCTATTAGATGTAAATATGTTATTTAAGAAAAAATATCTAAATATATATATTTCAACTCTTGAAGTTCTTTTATTTAAACAAGGAGAGAGAGATTGTGGTTTGGTAGGGCAGACAGACTGAACTGGTACAGGAGGGGCTCTTGTCCCCGAAGGGCACTAGGAAAGTTGAGGGCCTGGGCCCTGGGATTCTGGAGGGTGTGTGGAGGGACTCAGCCGGCCCACCTCCTCCCTCCACAGCCAGATTCCCAATCCTCCTGGCACCGCTGCAGGATTTTTGCTCTCCTCCCTATTGGCCACCAAGGCCAACAAAAGGTTGGCTTCCCAATCAGAAAAAGGGGGGTGGGGTCAGACCCGTTTTTTTTTTTTTTTTTCCTATTTTCTTTCTCTGTCTTTTTTTTTTTTTTTTTAGATTAAGAGGTCTACTAGGGAAAAAGAGTATCAACTCCACTTTCTCACATGTGTTGTTAAAGGTAGAAAAAAGTCGCGAGTGAGTGGGACGCAGTGCTCCCCGAACCGCAGCAGGAGAGTGCACTTTATGGAGGTGTGAGTGCCGTACACTCGGACTTGTGTGTTTGTGTCATGTGGACAAAGATTTCCCCGTTACCTCGATTCCTTCCCTTACTTTTGCAGAGAGAAAAGAAATCCAGCAAATTTGTTTACATTCCCGAAATGCCAGGATAAATTGGGAGGATTGTGTTCAGTGCCCAGAGCGCCAGACAGTTGTTTTACAAGAAAAATATTCGGGTGGACTTTTTCTTTTTGCGTCCTCTAGATTCGCCAGAAGACAGGGCGGCCCCACCTCCCAGGAAGACTTGGACAAGCCTGGCTCGCCGGGGGAGGGTGGGTCCTGCTTTCAGAGGAGCGAGCGGCCGCCAGGCCACCCCGCGGGGCCGGCAACGGGCTGCGCACCAGGCCGGTCGGGCTGGGCACGGGGGTCGCAGCCCTAGTGGAACTTGGTCAAGTGGGGCTCGTGGCTGAAGGGACTCGGCGGGGTTTCCACCCAAGAATGCGCAGTAGAACTTCAGCGTTTTCCCTCTTCCCCCTTTCTTAAAAGCAAAAGCTGTAATTTATAGTCCTTTTCGATTCTCGGAGTGCTCGCTACGTGAACTCCACGTTCAGACTCCGCCACAGGGGGCGGGGGAGCGCGAGGTGGAGCGGGAGCGGCCGGCGACCAGCGGTGCCCCGAGACCATCTGCGCCCCTGGTCCCAGCCCACTCCGGACCGCGCCGCGCGCAGCTCGGACTCAAAAGCACAAATCTGTCCCGTAGCCTACAGTCGCCGCTTCAAGCAGGGATCCTGCGGCCTCTCCGCCCTCCCCGCCCTTAAAGGGCCAGCAGACGCTCTAACTTCCAGGGCTTTTGGAGGGAGGGGCTCGAAGCTCTGCTCTCGGGACAAAGCACAGACTTCAGGGGCTCTGGGCTGGGTTGGAGGAGCTTGGTAATGGGGAGGGACTGAGAGGGACATCAGCCTAGTCCTCGGCACTCCTGGCTCCCCATCTCCAGCCTCTCAGTTTCTCTTTCCTCCAGACTTTTTTTTTTTTTTTTTTTGGCCTTTAAAGAGAGGGAGAAAAAGAGGAAAACGGTGTATTCTACGTGTTTTTAATTATTTTTTTATTATTTTTGAAAATCAAACTGCGCTTAAAGAGAAGCCCCTGGAATGGAGATTTATATCTGCTCATATTTGTAAAACTAGTATTTTCAACTTTGTATAAAGAAGCGCCGTTGACTGTGTCTGTCTAGATGTCGGCCCTATTTTCAGATGAACCTGTTTTGAAGGGTGCATCTGTGGTGACCGAGTGGACATAGCTCCGGGGACAGGAGTTCCCTATCTGGCTACCTTTCTCTTCTCTCCTTCCTCGCTTGCATCTTCCTTCCCTCCAACCTTCCTGATTCTGCCCTCACTGCCCCTCGTCGTCTTGCCTTCTGTCCATGGCCGTCATGTGTGTGTCTCCTTAGCTCGCTCTTGAGAGGCTGACTTGGGGGGTGGGGTGGGCAGGGGTCTGGGGCCACGTGGCTCAGAGTCTGCAACTGCAGACGGGCGGAGCGTGGGTGTTGGGCTTATGAGTTCTCAACTATGTATAAATCTTCAGTTGATCTCCGCCTCAGCTCAAGAGTGAAACCTCGGTACCTATCTTGGGTTGTGAATGTGTCTGTATTCAGTATCACTTTTTACGTGTTTAAATATATACTTTGTAAATAGACATGTGTCTTGGCTTCATTATTTTACTTATTTATTTCCCAGAACAGGGAAGAGGTAGCCTGAAAGGGAGGGATACTTGCCTCTTGGACTTGCTGTCCCTTACCTCCACCCTCATCCTCTCAAAAAGGGCAGGATTCCCGACCAAGGCCCGTTCCCAACTAGGAAACCCCTCAGTGGGAGTGAGGGTAGGTGGGTTGGGGAGGAAGCTTGTCATGACCGTTTTGAGCTTTCCCGCGAGCTGTCTTCACTGCCAGCTGAACTTCTTTGGGAGGCAGGCAGAATTCGGAGACTCCTGAGAGGTGATGTGTACGCTACCTCTGGGCCAAACTTTCATAGCGCCTGACACCCAGGAGACTTGCCGATTCACTGCCTAGGACCGAGCATGCTCCTCAATGCTGTCACAGGGCTTGTGCCCCAGACCTCCCCAGCCTCGCAAGCGCTCCCCTAAATGCAGTCTCCGTCTATTGATTGAGGAATTGAATTCGCGGGTATTGCTAGGCAACTGCCTGCTTGGAGCCGGCGCAGAGCGCGCTGATGTGATTAGTGAGCCAAGAGCCGCGGATCCTCAGCCCCGCGCTCCCAGCCCCAATCCCTGCGGCTTCTAGGACCCCAGTGTTCTTTCGGGTAGATACCCAAGGTTGGATGAGGGGCTGTCGATAGAGAATATAGCGTGGGGTGATGGTGGTGAGTGTTCTCAGTCTTCTAGGCTGCTGACTTCTCATCAGCAGAGGGGAGGGGTCGTGAGCCTGCAAAGGCGACCCATACTCCGTATTCCCAAAGAGGACCTTACTCTGAACCCGGTTCCACATCCATCTTCCCGGGCAGACGTCGCTGTAATCTGGAAAGAACTGTAATCCGTGCGAACTCGCAAAGCCCAAGGGGAGTGTGGGGAGGAATATGGACCGAGTCACATCTTTTGCCCTTGGCCCAGTAGGCAGTGGCCAGGCTGTTGGCAGTTGGCAGAACCCTCAGCACCTTCCTCCTCCAGCTCAATGACCTGTGTGGGAGGTTCTGGGTCAACACCTGAGGTCTGGGGTTGTCACAGCAGGTCATTGAGTGTCGAGTACTCGCAGACCTTGAGCGATCAGCTTTTCTCAGGCGCCAAGAGGTCCGAGGCCTGTTTCTTAGGCCACCTCAAGGTGCTCTGGACCGGGTAAGCTGTTTGCTGGGCCCTCTGGAGGGGGATGGCCATCAGGGAGCCAAGAAGACAGTGAGTAACTGTGTCTGGTGGCTTCAGCAGTAGCCCCTCCTCCAAATATAGGTTGGAATCCCGCACTGACCCTGAGGGATTTCCCACTTCTTTGGTCAACTTCAACCTAGGCTCAGAGCTCCCTCGGCGAATTTTCTGGGTATATTCTTCCTGAGAGCAAAGACCGGATATCGGGACCCCTGGTTCCCTTGAGCCTTCGCTCAGACGGATCTCCCTCCGTCCGTCCTCTTTGGCAGGACACGTTAGAGCCACTGCCGGAGCTGAGCCTGGCCCAACACAAACACGGGCTGAATGGAATACTTATGGCTCTGCATAGAGCCTCCCCCCCCCCCCCCCGACTCTTGGACACTCACAGCGCGGCTCTGACGGAGGCCGGGTGCTGTGCCCAGGACGACAATGGAATGCAAGCATGCCCCAGCTCTGAGGATGCATCCACGGCTTTTTTCTTTTCACCAAAAAGTCCGTCTGGCCAGGGGCGGCTCAGGTACAGCGGGAGCCCAAGGTAGGAGCGAATAGGAGCCCGAAGGGGTCTCAATGCCATCAAGGATGGAAATTTAGCTGACAGCAGTGAGACGCAGTGGGCTGAGGCTTGAACTTTCATTCTACGGCCAGAGACTGATCGGCTGGTGGTTACTCCGAGCAGCAGGGGTTGTAGAGGGTGCAACTGAGTTCCGGACAGCACGGGACAGCGTGGGATTCCGCCCTCCTCCCGGTCGTCATTCAAAGTCCAGCGGCCCGAACTTCGTGGGGAGCGCGCGCCCTCTACAGGCGACGGCGTCAGCCCCTGTCCCAAGTACCAGCCCTCCCCTTCTCTGGCTGTGGATAGAAGTGAAGAAAAGTCTCTTTCCTCCTGACGTTTTTCACCAGGCATTACCTCTGTGTCTTTGAGAATCGGCCTCGATCCACACAGGGTGGGCAGGAGGGAGGTGGTGTCCATTGGCCTAGAACCCAGCTGCACCAACCGTACTAGGTAACCTCCACTTGGTGTCAGTGATGGAGGTGGATTGGTTAGGTGATCAGACCAGCAGCACAAAAATTAACAAATATCAATGTAGGCCAGTTCCGCCCCCTCAACTGTGGTCTGGAGACTGTCCCTGTCCCTGTAGACACAGGTTTTCAGAGAGTTTAGCTGGTCAATGGGGACCAGAGGTCTGGGATCTAACTGCCCCTGCCCACTTTCTCAAAAAAGAAAAGAGAAAAAGAAAACAAACAAACAAACAAACAAAGGGGGCACAGAAGACAACAAAAGGGAAATCAAGTCGCCAGCAGCCTGCTTTGCAAGAATCAAGAAATGGGTTTCCCTGGCTGGAGAGATGGCTCAGCTATTAAGACTCTGGTTCAATTCACAGCATTCACCTGGCAGCTCAAAACTGTAACTCCAGTCATGGGGGATTCAACATCCTTACACAGACATATATGCAGGTAAAACACCAATGCACATAAAATAAAAAAAGTCGGGTTTCTGCAACAAGGTGTTTCTATTTGTAGTGTCGATCCTCCCCACAGCCTGACATCCAGACCTGAGTCCCAGCAGCCTCTTTGCTGGGCCCATCTCCCCTGCTCTTCAGAGGAACTCTATTATCCTGGGAAGACAACGGAAACTTCTGAATAAAATGAATGAAGAGCTTAACACAAGTCTTGGGCTAGGGAAGGTTATGTAGTAAGTGTGTCTGTCTTTCCTCCCTCATCAGTTGTGAGAGTCAAGGTGGCCCCTGACTCCTGCCCTTCTCAGAGCTTCCGGACATGGTACTGTGGAGGTGAGAGCACTGGTTCACTTTATGCCCTCTGTGTGGGAAAAAATGAGTTACTGAATATCACAGAGGCTCCCTGTGGTGGTTGGAGGCTTGTAAACTTCCACTTGCCCAGTAATACACACACACACACACACACACATATATATATATGTATATATATATGGCTATATACATATCCTTGTCCCATGATGGCTACTACCAGCATCTAGCAGTTGCTCACTATTGTCAGCCAAATTTCAATCCTTGATAGAAACATATATATATGTATATATATCTATAAACACATTTGATGTGTGTATATATATTGATGGATATATATGATTATGTATCTGATGTGATATATACATATTATATATGAATTATCTGACTATGACTATGTGATACACACACACACACATATATAATTTATTTTTCCCCATTAAGTCAGGCTTTCTCAAACTCAGCTCCTTGGATATTCTCGTAAGGCAGACTATTGTATGGTGGACTCCCTTGTGTGGATCTGTGGCACTCTTGGTCTCTACATGCTGGTAGTAACCTTCATCATGAGACAACCTTCTCTGGACACTCCTCATACCTCCCACTGATCACTGGTGTTGCTCTTAACACGGACCTTCCTCCTTGCAGAGATCTTTTTAACCTGAGTGGCTAAGCTATTTCCAGTGTTTTAATTAATTAATTAATTTGTTTTTCAAGGCAAGGTTTCTCTGTGTAGCCCTGGCCGTCCTGGAACTCACTCTGTAGACCAGGCTGGCCTCGAACTCAGAGATCCGCCTGCCTCTGCCTCCCAAGTGCTGGGATTAAAGGCTGCGCCACCACTGCCCGGCGAGACTTTATTTTTTTCTCCTTTCAGGGCTGCAGCTGTGCCCCATGTCAGCAGAAGCAAAGACTATTCTGTTTCTGTGTATTAGTCACAATGCACATCAGGCTAGAAGTTTAAAAATATATTTATTGGCTGGGCAGTGGTGGCGCACGCCTTTAATCCCAGCACTTGGGAGGCAGAGGCAGGCAGATCTCTGAGTTCGAGGCCAGCCTGGTCTACAGAGTTCCAGGACAGCCAGGGCTATCCTGGAACCCTGTCTCGAAAAACCAGAAAAAAAAAAAAAAATATATATATATATAAAGAGCAGCCAACGGACAAGAGTTCCCCCGCACCGTTTACTGTTTTTCCCCTGTAACACAAATTAACATCACCTGAAGGCCCTATACTCTAGGCTAGTGTCACTAGAAACCCCTGAGCTGTGAGATTCATGTGTAAACACGGTGACCAGGGCACTATCCTACCTTACTTCAAACCCTTCCCCAGACCACCATGGACTTCCTGGTGCAGGAAGTCCTGGAGCAGGCATTTCCTTGAAAGCTGGACCATTCTGTTCCAACACAGATTCTAAGCTTTTCCAGGGCGGTAACATGCCCACCCTTGCTCACCCCCTATGAAAGCAAATAGCTCCAGTTTAAAGGGGCATATATAAACAACTGGCTTAGAAACAGATAAACCAAGCCAATGACCTAGGCTGGCTCAAAGCTGAACATTTCTTTCTGGATGATACCTTGAGATCAGAGCTCTCTAATCAAGGGGGCACTCTTTTTGGTACCAAAGATGTTTTTGTTCTTAAAGCCAATACTTCTGAGGAAGAAGACATACTGGTTACGTCTCCTACCTGGTGTTGAAGCAGACAAACGGAGGCTTATAACTGTAATACTAGGAAGGCTGAGGCAGGATGGCCAGAAGTTCAAGGCCAGCCTAGTCTAGAAGACATCCTACCCCAAAATCCACTTGGCATGAAAATATAACACATGACACCTGGAACCCTTATGAAGAGAAATACATCTTGTCAGATGCCTAGCTACGTGCGTGCATGTGTACTCACACCCACCCACTGACCATGTACAGATCCCCCCACCCCCCAAAGATAGGGGGAAGAGAACAGCAAATACGAAACATAAAAACCAACTACTTTATTTATCGGTAAACACGAGAACTTGACTCAGAGCGCATGGCGCCGCTCCAGTGGGGCTCTCAGGCTGGTGCACTATACACATATATGCTTTGTAGCAAAGACCACTGGGGTCACAGCACCAGGAAAAACACACAAGAAGGCAAAGTGGCTGAGAGCAAAGGATTTGTAGATTTCAACTTTGGGACTGACGTAACCGGTAAAATAAAAGGCACCAAATCGGGGTTTGGAGACAGGCAGCAGGGGACAAAGGCCAGTCAAACACAGATTCCCCAAACAGGGTCACTTCTCCGACAGCTCATGGGACCTCCAAAAGTCATGGAGGTGCCTATAAGGCAGTGTCTGGCACAGAAGCTGCAGACCTTGGGTGAGGCAGCAAAGGACCCTGGCTGAGGGCAGGGAGGGAAGCTGATGGCCCAGGAGGCAGCCTTTCCCCTTCGCCACCCACTTCCTGGCCCTGAATTCTTCCTAGTGGTAGCTCCTGCTGCCAGTAACACGGCCCCCTGGCACATCACAGGCATCTCTCAGGAGCCATGGATATGGATCTGTCCCAAAAGGCACAGCGCCGAGGTCGGTTTGGTTACACAAAGACCATCTTATTTGGTGTGCAGAGTGAGCTACTGGGGGTGAGGGAGTGCCCTTTGAAAGCGTGGCAGGGCCCAGACACCTCAGCCCGCTGTCTGGCTGTAGAAGGGGAAACACTTCCCTTCAAGGCAACTGGAGTGAAGAGCCCACACCTGCTGGCTGATCGGTCAGTGGCAGAAGTAGAAACAAGGGTTTCATACCACCCCCACTTTTTTGGCATCACAGACTCACTGACCAGATTGTCATGGCCCATAGTGATATTCCAGGACAGAAGATCCTGGCATTGGCCAGCAATCTGACAAGGTAGTTTCAAGACAGCTACCTGGGATGGGGGACAGGGGAGAAGGCATCTAGAAAGGAGCTCAGAACTAGATGGGGAAGGAATTAGGGCCCCCTGCTGGGTGGGCTGCCAAACTACCCCACCACACAAATGGCATAGGGATATTGCTTCTCAGCGAGGAAGGAAACACAAGCTCCCAAACGTGGGAGAGGATTGTCAGGGAAAATGGGACCCAAGAGTGGCCCACTCACCAGGCAGGGCTCTGCACCAGGATAGACTACAGGAAATGCTTACACAGTAGTCTAGAGATGTCCAATCTAGACAGGCAGCAGGGTGACAGTCCCCATGAAACACCTGCTTGCCCACACTGGAGCTACCATGGTGACTCACGGGGCCCTAGCAATAAAACACCAACCAGTGGGCAAAACTGCTTGTCCAGGACTCCAAGCTCCTATTTCAGCCTGCTGGGTTTCCAGCCTATTCCTCCCCCAAATCCAGGAGTGTCAGACCTCAGAACTAGGGTGCAATTGAGTGGGCCAAAGCAGGGGGATGGGTCTGGATCCAGAGGGGAACAGGGTCACCTCTCACTGAGGTTCAGGCCTGCTTGCAGGAAGGAGGCAATAAGGACTCTCTCTGTTCCCAAGTCCAGTAGCACCCAGGCACACCTCAGTGCCAAGACTCTAAACCCTGACTGGCTTTGGGACTACAATTGCAGCTAGAGAGGGCACCACACCAGGGATAGACTGAAGAGTTCTGCAGGGTCCCTGAGCCAACCTCACAACTAATTAGCCTTATAAAAATGAAGCTACAGCCTTACTGCAAAGCATAGGGTACCTCCCTCACCAGAAAGGTCCTGCCATGGCTGGACTTGGGAGAAGGTCCTGCCAGCCCCACCCCTCCCCTCACTGGCCTTGGGAGGGAGCTGTATCGATGGCCCTTCCCCTGATCCATCTCACAGTAGTTGGGCAGGGAGGGGAGGGTCTCACTAGGTCAAGGAGGGACTCATAGAAAGGATGCTTTGTCCAAGCAGGCAGCTTTTACGTCAGTGGCCACCCAGCTTTCCTGAGGTGACAGGACAGACTGAAGTGGAGGCCCGGAGAGGTAGAATCAGCAGGAAGCCATTTCCCAGCCCTAAGTCTGAGGACAGGGCAGAGCTGGCACCCCGGGTCAGGCATCAAAGCAAAACCAGAGACTGGAAGGCAGGTCTGACTTGGGCAATGGTCTCAGTAATGCCTCAAGTTGAAGAAGCCCACGCTGGTAGGAGACTCCTTCACGGTGACAGTGATGAGGTTGGCTGTGACATCCGTGACAAAGACGTGCTCGATGAGACTGCGGGTAGGTTTCCAGTCCTGGCTGGTCTGGATAGCTACGGACAGGTTCTGCCCAGCACTGGGAAGCGAGGACGAGTCGGGGTCTGAGTCAGAACTACTATTTTCCTCTCCTGTGCTCATCTCAGACAGTGCAGGTGGCTTTCGGCCTTCTCCCAGGCCCGTGTGGCCCTCCTGCCCACCAGAGGCAGCAACGCTTTTAATGGTGTCCCTCTTGACAGAAGGGGTGGGCAGAGGCGTTGTCTTGCAAGCCAGTTTTTCCCCTTTGTTGTTGTCTGTGGGAGTGTTGGTTATGTTTACTCCTGTGGGGCCGCTCCCAGCACCTTTCCCTGTGGCAGGGTTGTTAGCAGGAATAGCCTTGGTGGCTGTGGCATGGCGAGCAAGCAGACCCACACCAGGCCCACCGTTCTTGACACTCTGTAGGTCAAGGACCTGAAGGCTTAACTCCTGAGTGGGTGCCAGCTGGGAACCTGGACCCCCTGAAATATTTCCTCTCTGTTGCTCTGCAGCTCCACTGCCAGGGGCCTTCGGGACTTTGCTTCCTATGGGGCTCACCCCTAGCTCCCCTTTCTGCGTCCTCACTTTTAGGTCCAGCCCGAGGCTGCACTTGTTGGTAGCCTGGGCCTTGAGTGCCAGTCGGCTGGCAGCCTGAGCCTGACTCTGGCTCATGCGGTTCATGTAGTGTACGATAGAGCTCTGCCAGCTGATGCCACCTCGGTTGGGGCTCCCAGCCATACCTTTCATCAGACTGGCCAGGTTTTCTGGGGTCGCCATAGTGCTGGGGCCACCACAGGCCTCTTTGGTGTGGGCTTTCAGGGCAGCCAGGCTTGCCACAGGAGCACTGAGTGGAGGGGGCAGCTTGGTGGCTGAGGTCCCCAGATCCTTCCTGGTGGTCTTTAGCACCTTGGCCAGGCTTACAGGTCTCCGGGCTGCCTTCTGTTCTGGGGGTAGAGGCTTGCGTCCCCGTTTCTTTCGAATGGGACCCTTCAGCTCTGGCTTGGCTACCAGGATCTGGGCTTTTTTCTGAGGCACTGGGTGGGTTTCACGGCCCCGGGGGCCCCTCTTGGAATCTAGGTCGCTGTCATCATCTTCTTCGTCTGAGGAAGAGGAGGAAGAGGTGGAGGAAGAGGATGAACTGCTGGATTTGGACTTGGCGGGTGGATCTGGTTCCTGAAAAGACAAGCAAGCATGAATCAGCGCCTGCCCAGGCAGCACCAGGCATCCCGCAGCCATGACACCAGGGCCCTGCAGACCCCAGCAGCCAGGGAGAAATGACCAATGACCATGTCTGTGAAGAAGGGGAAAACCGCTCAGTGGTAAGCACAATCATAGGTAAATTGATCGCTGTGTGTAGAGAGGATATCTTGTGCATTGTACGGATGCATCACCTGTCAATGAAAAAGCCTATGGCCTATGGCTTGGGAAGAAAACAGAGGTGGGACATCTGGGAGAGAGAAAGGATTCTGGGATGGAGCCAGGAGGGAGATTCGCGCCTTTGCCAAGAAGATGTAATGAGTCGGAGGCATGGCACCTGAGCACAGGTAACCAACCACATGGCAGAATGTGGGATTAGAATAGATGGATTATTTTAAATTGTGAGCTAGTCAAGGAGCCTAGCTCTATGGCCAAGGTACTTGTAAATAGACACCAATGCTCTAGTTCCAACGGGGGCTGATCTTGTCAAACCCTGGGGCCCTATGCTTCCCCAACACACAGAAATTCCTTCCCATTCAGTAGGAACCCTGTGGCTCACATCCTCCTGCTAGGAGGGAAGATGGTGGAGCCAGGGACTAGGGAATGAAGCCCAAGTAATGAACAAAGGCACACCTGAGCCTAAGGTCAGAACTCTTTCCCTATCCTACCTCTGAACTATCTGGGGATGGCGGAAGGCAGGAGGGGAAATACCAAGGCCCTCTGGTGTGTGGAAGGTAGCCTGTCTGTCATCACAGCAAGGAGGGTCAACAGGACATCCCAAGAAGGCCTCAGCATAGCATCTCTGCTTCTGCCCATTTCCTGGCTTGTCTGTCAGCTCTGCATGGCCCAGTTCAACAACTTGTCCTGTTGGTCCACAGCTCCTAGACAAACCTAAACACTTTACTGCACACTGGCTTCCCTGACGGAGAGTCACCAAGGTGAGAGGGAGCTGTGTGTATCTACTCAGGGTGCTGCTGCTATCCCGGAGGATGGAGTGCAGAATGGGCTTTACCCTGAGAGAAACAGCACCAGAGGAGTCCCCAGAGTAGGGAGAGCAGGCTCTCTGTTGCCTGTTGGTGCCATTCACTGGCAGAGGCCTGAAGAGGAAACAGGATAGAGGCCTGCCTACCTCAACAGCTCCCCAGAAGAACTTCTACCTGGAGCAGCACAGGTGGGTGAGGACCCAAAAAGAGACAGGGCAAAGCCTGTGGCCACTCACCTTTAGCTTGGAGCGCCTGCTGCAGGAGGCCATGACTGTGTGCTTCCTCGGCCTGCCCCTGGGCCTCTTGCCTCTCTTCCGGTTCTGTACCTCCTTTTCATGTTCCCTGGAGACACAGCACCAATCAGCTTTGAGAATCCCTGCTTGCAAACCCTTCTCTGGCTCTAGTCTCCACCCTCCGCTCCCAAGGGATGCCCGCTGTTCCAGCTTGCAGTAGCTTATCGTCTGCTCTGCAGTGAGAAGCCTGATCCGATTTGTCAGAGTGCCATGGGTAGAGGTCCAGACACCAGCTTAAGGGGGCTGGCCCACACTTCTTTGCAGTCAGCCTATTTCAGAACAAAGCTGGGAAGTTTCTCATTTTTCATTAAGAAAACTTTCTGTGGGTGAAGACTCCACAGAAATCCCAGCTCTCTTGTCCTAAAACAGCCTTTGGGATGTTAGCGGTCTAACTCGGTCATTCTCACAAAGCACAGAGCCCACAAACACCACCCTCCAGTATGTACCAAGCACAGGAAATCCTTGTATGATCTGCTAGCCACTCCAGTGTGGCTTCTCAGGGCCACTTGCTTAATTATGTCATCCGTCCCTGCATATGTCAAACACCTCCAGAAGTCTGTTCTTATGGGAAGAATGATGTTACCAAGCTCCCAGCAGTAAGGCCTCTGCAGCCCACGGCTAAGTACGAACACTTAAGAGTACTGTGTCAGCCTCTCACGGAAGCTTGGCTTTCAGGCTTACCCACCCTGATGACAAAAACCTGGTGCCATAGCTTGGGAAGTAAAGATGCATGCTTCTAAGCCCAATGGCCTGTTTGATCCCCAGAAGCCATAGAAAACAGAGAAACAGGGGTTGGAGAGATGACTCAGCAGTTAAGAGCACTGGCTGCTCTTCCAGAAGACCTGGGTTCAACCCCCAGCACACAGACACACAGAAGCTTGTAATTGTCTGAATCCCAGCTCCAAGGGATCGGAGACCTTCACACAGACATAAATGCAGGCAAAACATCCATGCACGTACAATAAGAATAATCATTAAAAATGTTTTGTAAAAACTAAGAACAATTCCTACAGGCTTTCCCCCTGACCATCACACAGGCCTGGGCCACATGTATGGGTCCCTTCTCCCAAGCAAACAGACAAATGTGAAATACAATAGCCAAACACCATTTCCTTGGAATCCTGGAAGGTGATCTCAAAAAGAAACCAGTTGGACCTCCAGGAAAACCCCTAGGCTCCAACATCTTGGATCTCCGACTCTCCAGAACAAGTTCAAGGGGCATCTCCCAGCTCTGCTGAGATCAACACCTGATGCTACATTGTGACTCTGACTTCTCTTAAACACAGTGGCTCCTCCCTGACCAAGAAGTTAATGGGCAGCTCCTAGTGTCCAGAGCATGTGCTGCCTCCCACTGGATGTCCCTCTGCTTCAGTATCTTGCTTCACCAGCCAAGCTGGTTTCCATCTGCTTAAGTCCCCCCCCCAACCCCACCCCCCAGTGGCAGCAGCTGCAGGTTTGTATGAATAGCACCTGGCCCGAGGGTGCCACCTTAATCGCAGAGAAACATACCAGCTCAAGACAGTCCAGGCCATCTCCTGGGAGTTTAGAGGACCAAGCTATCAATCTGACAGAAGGCAAAGATGCTGCTCTCCTTTTCCAGAAGAATCCCAGCAAGCTCAAGCACTCACACATCCTGCCAAAACTTACCCCCTCCCCCCTCCTGAAACAGTGAGAAACACAGGCTGGGCTACCAGACAAGCTTGCTAGACTGACCTCAGCTGGGGAGGCTTCTGAACAGACCATTCATCCTGCCTTTATGGATAGAGACAGCTTCTGCAGCTAGAAGGTGTCCCTGCCGCTGTACACATGGCACTGTGTTCCTCCTCCTGGACCTTTGCATTAAACCCCACGCCCCTCCCCCCCAACGTGCCCTTCCCAACATCATCATCATCA
Source organism: Rhynchomys soricoides (assembly GCA_019843965.1). NCBI lineage: Eukaryota > Metazoa > Chordata > Mammalia > Rodentia > Muridae > Rhynchomys > Rhynchomys soricoides. The sequence continues at coordinate 6,871,157 of JADRCH010000053.1, read as the reverse complement.
TCATCATCTCTCTCTCTCTCTCTCTCTCTCTCTCACACACACACACACACACACACACACACTTAAGGGGGGACCTAAGAGCAGAAGCATCAACTATAATTACAGAGGTGACCTCAGCACTGTTTCACAGCCTGGGCAAAACATCAAACACATCACTTTGCACTGTGGGCTCCAGGTCCCTCTGGGCCCTACTATGGCACACCCTGGCAGGGGCAGAGTGACAGGCATGCTTCTTATGACAAGCTTCCAACCTCAAGTGCTATGAGTGCTGACCAAAAGTTACTCCACAGAAAAGGCCAAGAGAAACCAGAGGCTGTCTGGGAGGCCTTAACGTGCTCTGCCAACAAACTTCTTCACACCACAGCCCAGGCCACTGTGTCACCAGCCAAGTCCACCCTATTCTCCCCTCCTCCAGAGTTCTCACTTCTTCTGGAAGGCCAGGAGCAGCCTCGGGTCCAAGATATTCTCTTCTGGCTCCCAGCTGTTGTGTCTGGAAAAACAAAGAGCAGGACTAGTGAGCAGCATCCAGGTGGGCTGCGGGGACTGCTCCCACAGCCCTGCTGGGAGCAAGGGGCACCGTGGAGAGAGGCAGTCCTCTGAGGTCTCAGAAGTCCTTGAAGTTAGTTAGCATCCCAGCCTCAAACCCACAGGCAAACTGCCACCTCAAGCCCCAAGCCCCAGCAGGCCACGAGGGGACTCAACAGTCTACACTGGAAGGAAAACAAACCCCAACAAAGAGCAAAGCTGCCGAGGGAATCCCCCGGGCCTGGCCCGGAGCCAGGGAGGAAAGGCAAGGCAGGTAGGGGAGGGGGAGCCGGGAGGGGGGGCGCAGACGGAACAAAGTGGCGGATACCACCGAGAGCTCGGGCAGAGCATTGGGTTTTGGAGAAATGGTATTGGGAGGGAATGGGGTCCAAGGAGGGTGGCGGGGCAGCTACAAAGGAAGCCCTTTCCGTCTCCTTCCCTTAGTGAGAAGAAAGCAAGCGCGGGGCGGGGGTAGGAGTAGGTGGGGGAGCCCTTCTACCACTAGGAAGCTCAGGTTACAGCAGGATAACTTGGGCAAGGGGAGGGGGCCGCGTCCCGCGCCAGCCGCGGGCAGCTCCAGGGCGGGGGCGCATGCAACAAATGGGCGCCAGAAGCGCGCGGAGCGGAGGCGGGCCGGGCCCGAGGGACTCGGGGCTGGAGGCCGCCCTGCTCGCTCCCCGTGGGTTCGTAAACAAAGGGCAGCGCCGGTCGGCCGGAGTCCGCTGGGTCCCAAGGCACAGGACTTCCCGCCCGGGCCTGCGATGCGAGGGTTCCCACCCAGGCCGGGAGGCGCGCGCGGGAAGGCGGCCGCGCACCGGAGACTCACTTGGAGGACCAGCCGCGCCACTTGACCAGGTACTCCAGCTTGCCCTGCGGGGAGATAAGAGCGAGCGATGAGCCGCGCAGAGCGCCGGGCGCACGCGGGGGGCGGGCGGGGGCGCACGCACCTTGCGGAGCCGCTTGCTCAGGATGCACTCGGCGGCGAAGACCTGCTCGCCCACGCTGCTCAGCTCCTCCATGCCGCCGCCCGCCGCGGCCCGCGCCCCGCAGACCCCGGCTCAATGCTGCACACAAAGCGCCGCCCCCGCCGCGCCCCGCCCCGCGCACGCGCACCGGAGTCGCCCGCGCTGCTCTACCCGCAGCCGTCCGGCCAATAGGCGCTCGGGGCGCGCGGGGCGGGGCGCGCATTGTTCGTGGCGGCCGCGGCGGGGACCGGCCCGTGGGGTCGGGAGCTCTTTGCGCGGTGTCGAGAAGCTGAGTGCTCGGGAGATCCTGGGGTCCCGCTGCTCTGGATCGCACGTCCCTGCGGAAAGCCATTGTTTGGCCGAGGGAGGCGAAGCGGGGAGCACTCGGCCCTTCCTACCCCTGCCAGCGAGGGGCGCTGCTCCCCACCAGTCCTCTATACTGAACTCCGATGCTCCAGGATCAGGGGTGCAAAAAGACTGGAAAAGTACGGGGTTTGGGGAGGGGACACCGAAAAGGATCCTTGAAGCTCTCCTTAAGGTTGTAGAGGAAGAATTATTTAGGTCACTGAGAGAAGACTGAACTCCGAATTCTTAACTAAAGAGTTGTGAAAATGGGACCCAGTTTCCCCGACTTTTAGAGCGCTCGTGGGGACACAACCAACTTGATTTTTTTCTTAGTTTATTTCACGATTTTGGTGACGTCGACGTGGGCCAGAGGGGACGGAGTGCAGACTTGGGTATAACCTCGGATTCTTGTCACGGCTCGCGAGGCTCTGCCAGTAAAGTCCTTTGAATCAATTTCCAGGGGTAGAAGTTGAGGTGGCCCGTCCTCCCAGGTTGCCCTGAGTTAGGCGCCCTACACGTTTATCTTCCCGCTCAGACATAAATTCCGTTGAACGGTCTCCTTTGTAAGTTTTGAGGCAAGTCAAGCACATGACGGAAGAGGCGTTCTCTCATTTAATAAAGTAGAATCCAATGAAAATTCGCTTTCTGGTTTTGCCTCTTTCTTGGACACAGCTGCAAATCTAAAGTCTCACTTTTGTAGGAACTTGTCTTCATGTAATCGTGAACCTAATTATGAAGGAGAAACGGTTTTTGGTTGGATAGCTTTCTGCTCCAGGAAACGAACATCGGGAAACCACTGGATTTTAGGGTGTTCTTCAGTTTAGTTGGTTGGTTAAATCTGTTTTGGAAAGAGCTTGCAGCTGTTTGCAGAGGGGGCAGGAGAAGAGACAGTTTTTGGTTTTTTTTTTTTTTTTGGTTTTTTTTCTTGAGAGCGCAGTGATTGCTCACTTAGGTGCTTGGTGCAGTAGTGGATGAAGCAAGGGGAAGAGAACCCCAGCAGTCTCCCAGACAGCTCTTTTTGTCTCTATTCAGATCAGCTGGGCAGTAAATAGTTACGCTGTACACAGGTGTGTTTATTGAAATCCTATAAATAGCTGGATCCATTTCAGCTGCTGCTTGTGCTTCAGGATTCTACGGGGTGTCACGTTTACTGTCGGAGTCTGCCAGCTTTTCCTTTGGTGGAACACAGTTGCTTATTTATTTTTTAAGAGAAAAGAACTTTAAAAACCTCAATTATTTCTTGTCTGCCAAGAAGCAGCTAAGAGCTTAATACCGACACATTTGGAAAAAAAAAATAAGTCTCTACCTGAAATATGTCTGTCACATACCTCATCTATCCACCTTTGAATACCTAGTTGGGGGATAGAGTAGTTAATAATGAATTTGGAGAAACAGGTACAACAGACTTGACTGGAACGAAGCCATTACATATCCGTGCAGCCAAGGCATGATTCAGAATCTGTGGCATTTCTGATTCATGTCTTTGGCACAGCAGGATAAGTTTGACTGGCTCTTTCATTTATTTCATAAGCAGCTAATCTGTGTTGGCCACGGAGCCAGCAATACTAGATACTGATTCGAGTCCTTAGCAACTGTCTGACCACACGGGCGCGAGCTCTGGACACCAGGGTCCTCGCTGTCTACTGGTGGGTGCTGAAATAATGAGATTTGAAATTGTATTCTCTTCCTATGGCCACCCGAGGCTAATGGTCACCTACAGGACACCAAGCCGGTCCATCAGAACACAAAGATATGCTAAGGGGATTCTAAGTGAAAGTAAAGCCCCAGACCATCTGTGCATATCAGTAACCTCAGAATGTTTAAAGAACGTGTAGAAAAGATAATAGAAATCCAGTCCCTGAGGAGACTGTTCGGGGAGTGAGTGTCTTGGTTCGTGTCACTTTCTGTGCAAACACAGTGTGGACAAGCCTTAAGTTTTACTTTTGTTTGTTTGTTTGTTTTGCTTTTGTTTTCTGGCAGTCCTGTAGATTGAATCCAGGGCCTTGAGCATGGCTAGGCAAGCACTTGGCTGATGAGCTACGTCCCTGCCCTGCGTAGTCACGAAAGGTTGGAATCCTGTTAAGAAAGTGTAAATATGGGCTGGAGAGCTGGCTCAGCAGTAAAAAGCACTTGCTGCTCTTATAGAAGACCTGGGGTCCGTTTTCAGCTCCCATATAGGGCAGCTCATAGCTGCCTGTAACTCCGGGGAATCTCAAGGCTTCTAGTGGTTCCCAAGAGCCCCAGGAAAACATGGTACACATACATACATAGGCAAATACTCATACACATAAATTTTTTAAAAATCTTTAAAATAAAAAAAGGAAGTAGAGGCTGGGGAGAAGTGCTCACCTCTTTTGAAGAGGAGCCTGGTTCTGTTTCCAGCACGTATCTGTGTATACATGGCAGCTCACAACTGCCTCTAAGTCCATTGCCACAGGATTTGATTTGCTCTTCTGTCCCCTGAGGGCACCTGCACACATGTGATGCACACAAACTCATGCAGGCACACAGATATATACATAAAAATAAATATTTTCATTTCTGCCTGTGATTTGAGGATCAAAACTACCAGGGACAAAGACATGCATGTAGTGTCAATCCACAGCCAGTAGAGATGCTGGGAACGGAGAACATCCAGTGACCCTGAGCTTGGCAGCTGAAACCACACACACACACACACACACACACACACACACACACACACGATCTTCTCAGCAGCTCATTTTATCTGAAGGTACATCTTTGTCACTATGATCAAAGAGCTGTATCTTCCCCATAAGGGATCTGTGTGAGGTAAACCAGGATGTACAGGTACAGTCACCTCTCTCTCAGGCTTTCCGACGATGATTTTGCAAGACTGAGGTGTGACTTACAGGCTAGCTGTGTCAAGTGGCTGTGGTTTCTGTATGCATAATGGGTAAACACTGTCCACATGCTCCATACACGTTGCTTGCCTGTCAGTCAAAATACCCGTGGCCAGGATGTTTGCCCAAGTTCACAAGCCTTCAGTCCCTAGGCACAGAATGCAAATATTGACACCCACGCCCCACCTCACCCAGCACTCTCCAGGGACACCCTGTAGCCCTCACTGTTTTGGACACTTCTCAGAACAGGTTGTCTGTCCAAGCGTTCAACTTGGAGACAAGAAAAAGGAATCCAACATTGCTTCTAGTGCATACCTGTGACCCTCAGTCTTGCCTGCCCTTTGTCTGCCCAATGCCAATGCAGTACACTCTGCAAGTTAGGTATAGCTTGCTCTTTAAAGCTTTCCAAGTGTCCCCAGGGGCAGCCTGTCTCCTGGCATCCCATCTTCCCCCGAGCCTGATTCCAGGTCACCTAGTTCATCTTAGTACCCTTAAAAACCTGCCCAGGTGGGAAGCACCCTGAATCCTGGGGTCAGGGTGAGGTAAAGGCACACAGCCATAGAGCAGGATATGGGGACTCTTTATAGGAGGTCCCTGTTGCACGAGGGTGGCCATCAAATTAGTTGGTGGTTCTGGTTTTGCGCTATGACTAATAATGTTGGCCAAGCATCCTTATTCCTGCACGTACTATGTACTTGCAGAGAGTGTCCCAGCTGCTGGGTCAAAGAGCATTCTGCATTCCTTCTTTGTTGTTTAATGTATGTACATCTGTTCCCCCACTTCAGCAACCTCACCAGGCCAGCTTTGGGTTCTCTATGTAACCAAGGACAATCTTGAATTTTAGATCCTCTGCCTACCTGGCATTACTAGTGTATGCAGCCCTGCCTGGAGGTCCGGGAGGCTTCTGAACATGATTGCTGCTTTGCTGGTGGGGTGGACTGACACACACTAACCACAGTCTTGCACACTTTATGTTTGCTGCTCCTCAGACTGCTGCCTCATGCGGCAGCAGGGTGAAAGATGGCTTATGTACAAAATGCATCCTTTTCACGACTTCATTTTATCCTTAGGCTTGTTAGATTTATTTGCTTTATGTGTGTCGAGCGTGTTTCTTGCATGAGCGTGCATGACACTCCTGGATGTCAGAATCCCCTGGAACTGGAGTTACAGATGGTTGTGAGCCACCATGTGTGTGCTGGGAACCAAACCCAGGTCCTCTGCCAAAGCAACATGTGCGCTTAACCACTGAGCCAACTCTCTTGCCTGTCCTAGATTTAAAGTTAATTTACACGTATGAAGGTCTCAAATCTAGGGTTAAAGCCTTTACATAAAAAACAAAAAGGAGTTTGGGGATTCATGGTCATGTCCCAGTGTGCAGCCCATGGGCTGCCAACTGTCCTTGCTTGATGCAGGAGGAACTCTCAAACATGTGTCTGTTTGTCTGACCATCTGTCTGTCTGTCTGTTGCTATAGGATCTCACTAGCTCTGGCTGCTTTGGACCTTGTTACATAGACCCATAGGCCACCCTGGCCTCCAACTCAGAAATTGACCTGCCCCAACCTCCCTAGGCTGAGATTAAAGGCGTGCCCACCAGGCACAGCATCGGTTAGGTTAGAGAGTGGTGGGTTTGAGAGAGGGGTTGCAGGTGCCGCTTGGAATCATGAGTTCTGTCTCCTCCCTTTGTCAGTTGGATTACTTCTTGTTGGAAAGATCCCCAAACACAGAAATGTCATTTGGACCTCACACATAAGCAGACATCTTTAATCTAGCTGTTGGTGGGTAAGTGTAGAAACAGGCAAGCAGAACTTCTCCTGAAATTAAAAGTACCCCTTTGGGCTGTCAAGATGGCTCGAGCCGGGCAGTGGTGGCACACGCCTTTAATCCCAGCACTCAGGAGGCAGAGGCAGGCAGATTTCTGAGTTCGAGGCCAGCCTGGGCTACAGAGTGAGTTCCAGGACAGCCAAGGCTACACAGAGAAACCCTGTCTCAAAAAAACAAAACAAAACAAAACAAAAAAAGATGGTTCGAAAGAGACCTGAGAACCCAAGTCCAACCTCGGAACCCAGATGGTGGAAGGACAGAACCGAGTCGAGCAAAGTTGACCTCTGATTGCCACACACATTATGTACATATGCACACACACACGCACACACGTGCACATACGTATGCACACACATATGATAATGATTAATAATAATATCAAATCAGCCACATGCATGCTTGATACCCTCTGGCCCAATCTTAATTTTTTTCTCTACAAGCAGCGAATGAGGTGACCCCCAGGCTCCCTTCTTGGCTCTTTGTGTCCTGGCAGGAGCAGGGGTCCATTTCTTAGAATTGCCTCCTGCTTGTTTCTTCTCCCACAGATGGCAGCTCACTGCAGGCCATTCTGTTACTTGCTTTCGGCTTTCTCAGTATGCAGAGGGGTCACGGCCCACCCAATGGATGGCCTGACCTCAGTCTTTTGAAGCCTCAATGGGTGACATTTATTCTGGGTCAAATGACTTATGTTTTCTCTCACAGAGTCTTGAGTGATAGGAGGGGAGTTGTCTCTAAGGTCTAGCTCCTACTGCAGTAATAAACAGTATTCTTCACACTTGGGCAGGGGCAGGCCTGCAGCTGAGGCGTCTGTGGCCACGGCAGAAGTGACAACTTAATGGAAGTGTCTTTAGTGTTGCTCCTTTCTTAAACAGTTCCTCCATGTGGTCCCAGAACCTCTGGCTTGCATCGCTTCACTGGGCTCCATGCGCCTTCAGTCATAAATAGCAGAGATCGTGAATACACAGCCAGGGCTAGCGGGACAGTTCAGCAGGTTGAAGCACTTGCTACCAAGTCTTATGACTCGTGTTCGATCCCTGGGACTCACACGATAGAAGAAGAGAGAAGAAACTCCTTCCTCAGGTTGTGTTTTGACCTTCATGAATGCACTATGACACATATATATGTCATGTGTGCACATGTGCATACAGACATACACCAAAACACACCCACATTCTCTTCCCAAATAAAGAAATATAGGGGCTGGAGAGATGGCTTAGTGGTTAAGGGGGCTTGCTGCTACTGCGGAAGACCCAAGTTCAGTTCCCAGCACCCATATTGGGTGACTTGGAGCTCTCTGTTCCTCCAGGTTTTCTCATCCCTTGGACAAGTACACACACTTCAATCATACACTCAAATAAGATAGAATGCCAAAATGAATGTAATAAAAATGCAAAATGAGAGAGAAAATTAAACATTACTGGGTTTGGTGCAGCTATGTATGTTTCTCTGTAGGTTTGGGGTATTTTTCTGGCTCAGGAAGCTTGATTTTTATATGCCCTGGCTTCCTGAGTAAATAGGGTTGTTCTGGGCATCAGTAGTTTTGTTCTTTGGGTCAGTGTATACTGCATCCTGTGGTCATTGTGGCTTTTGGGGGGCTCCCTGAGGTTTTCTGCCGATGGGACGTGTGTGCGGTGGAGTGGCGTAGCGGTGTGCTCCCGGCTGTAGACTATAGAGCGAGAAAGCACACAGGACATATCCAGAAGGACTCTGCAAGGTACACTTGGGCTGAGAAGTGGTCCCGTCCATGCTCGTGTGTGTGTGTGTGTGTGTGTGTGTGTGTGTGTGTGTGTGTGTACCTAGGGCATCTCCCTGCCAGGCTGATATTTGAGAAGCTGTAGGCACAAGACTCCTGTGGGGATCTGAGCCTTAGTGTCATGGACCTGGAGAAGTAGAGAAAGGTGTGAGGATCAGGCGGGGCCTGGCGCCTCTCAAGTGTGTGTTGTACTGACCAGGGTGCACCAGAAAGGCAATTTCCACAGACATATGTGTCTAGGGGACTGGATCCAGGACCCCAGAGGAGACAGACATCTGCAGATGGGCAAGTCCTTTCCACAAGATGGCCCACCCTCTCAGGTCCCCCAGTCTACCTATGTTGTCACCGCTTTAGAAATATTTGTGTGAGCATTTGTGTTTAGTCTGCATGTGTGTATGTGTACAACAGGCATGTGGCGTTTAGTCTGTATGAGATATGTATGTGTGCCACATGCACATGAGTGCCCTGGGTGGCTAGAAGAGTGTTGAATCCTCAGGGACTGGGGTACAGATAGTTGGGAGTTGCTGGGAATTGAACCCAGGTCCTCTGCAAGAGCAGCAAGTGCTCTAACCACTGAGAAACCTTCCCAGCACTGTTCATTACCTCTCAAAGGCATCAAACCTTCTCAACACTGTTATATGGGGGGATCAAATTTCAATATGGTTTATTTGGGTCTCGTGGAGCTCAGGCTAGCCTGGAACTTAGTCTGTAGTGGAGACTGGGATAGAACACTCTGACCAGGTGTCACCTTCCCTGGAGGCGGTGCCCTGGAGCACAGACTGCTCATTGGGGACTAAAGGAGGCAGAGTGGAGGTGAGACTGTCTGGGCTGGGGCAGGAGCTGGAAACTGAGAGCTGAGCCCTGTGGCCATGTGGCTGCACAGAGCCCCTTTCCCACTAGGTTCTCCTGCTCCTTTGCACCACCCACAGCTACAGGACATCAATTTGTCTTAGGTGGGCAGAGATGGACTGAGGCTTAGCAGTCTCAGCACTGAAGAGTGAACACAACTTGCTCTGTCACAAACCCAGCGAGATGACAAGGCAGGACTTGCCGAACTGAGTATGTACTGGGATGCCGAGTCCCAGTTAGCTGGGGCCAGTGTGTTCCGGGGACAACATGGACCAGCAATAGCATCTGTGAGGACACTCGCTAGGTCTTGCTTAGTCTCACCCTGCACCTTCTTTTTGTATTTTGTATTTGCCACCAGAATTCTCATAGTAAGACCTAAATATTTTTATTGCCGTGACAAACATGATTGCCAGTGATTCCTTTCCCCCAGAAGGGTCATTTAAATTGTAGTTCTGCCCTGGTGCACACGGCCATCCTCCTGGCTGGGATAGCTACCTCAGACCTTTTCCAGCATGAAAATCCCTCAGCACGAAAATCTCCAAGTTTGTTGGTTTATTTAATCTAATTTGTATATTATTCTTCAATTCTTCTTGGTTTAAAATCCATCCTATCAGGGCTCCAATCTTCCCAGCGGGGGATATTAGCGTCTCCTTAACTCCCCACACCTGGCACGGAGCTGTGAGCCCAAGCTAGGCCAATAAAAACCTGTGGTTTGTAGGTCAACATGGGATGGTTTCATCCCAAGACAGAGTGTATTTGTGATCCTAAGCCCTCCAGTCCTCAGTGAAATTAAAAATCAGTTTAAAAGGCCCTGGTAAAGGTTAGCGGATGCTCACGTCCTCTGAGTGGGAATGTAAGTGGCTTCAGGGTTTGAGGAAAGTAATTTTCTGAAGAGATTCCAGATTCTTGAAACCACCCGTGTCTGTTTATCATGCACCTCTACTCAGGAGGATCTCTCAGGAAAGGAGGGGAGTCACTGGATGAGCGAGCTGTCTCTGTTCGGATTCCATTACCAAAGTGATTCACACAAGGATGGACAGAGCGCCTGGACCTGGATGGAGTGTGGGTGCTGTTCAGATGAATTCGGCCATTGCAACTCAAGGTTTAGATCTTGTATTTTTTCTCTGCCCTTTATCATGCGTGCATGCGTGTTACTGCACATGTTTGCATGTGTGCATGTACCCATTTGTGTGTGTGTGTGTGTGCATGTACACATTTGCATGTGTCTGTACAAATTTGCATATGTGAGTATACATGTTTGCATGTATATGGAAGTGTGCATGTGTGTGTTTATGTTTGCATGAGTGGATATGTATGCATGTACATGTGTGCATGTATGCATGTGTGTACATGTTTGCATGTGTGCACATGTGCCTGTGAAGACCTGGTTCTGGTGTCAGGAATCATTCTTCATTATGCTTCTATCTTATCCATTGAAGCAGTGTGTCTCAGTCAAACCCAGAGCTTGCTGATGAGGCTGATCCCTCTTCTGGCTCTGCTCGCTGAGGCTGAAATTACAGGTCGCTACCATGCACACTCAGCATTTATGTGGGACTCTGATCCTCACGTGTGTACAGCCAGTGCCTAACTGCTGAGCCAGCTCTCTAGCTTTCCTCTTGAGAAAGGAATTGAAAACACTTAGGTTATTTATTTCTTTTTGAGACATGGTTTGGCTATGTAGACCAGGTTGGCCTCTAACTCACAGAGATCCTCCTGCCTCAGCTTTCTGACTGTTGGATTAAAGACATGCACCAAGAATGATAGAAAAATCTTTAAAAAGTAAAAAAAAAAAAAAAAAGAATTAACAATAGCAACAACAAAAACTAGCAATTTTTTTTTCTAATGCTGGGGAAGGAACCCAGGGCTTGGACCCTGAGCCTTAAAGATAAACCTCACAAGTGAAGGGTCCGTTACCAGGAGGAACAGAGAGCAGCCTTGTGGAGACCCCTGGGAACAGCCAACCTCAGGATTATTAACTATATATTGAGTCATACATTTTGCTATCAGTAGCTGTGCTTTTCCTGTAGGGCAGTGGTTCCTAATGCTTAAACCCTTTCATACAGTTCCTCATGTTATGGTGAGCCCCAACCATAAAATTATTTTCATTGCTATTTCATAACTATAACTTTGCTACTGTTATGAGTTGTAATGTAAGCATCTGAGTTGCAGGACATCTGATACTCGGCCGCTGTGATGGGGGTCGAGACCCACAGGTTGAGAACTGCTGCCGTTGGGCCTTGTCTTGTGGTGAATGTATTCACACTCTTCCTGTGTGACTTAACTCATTTCGGAATCCTTCTGGGATGCACCACACTGATGAAGCATCTCGCTGTGGTCTGTGTTCCGCTGGCTGCACAGAAACCCATTGCACAGGCAGGGTCACGGTCTTGTGGGAACAATGCTGTGGCAGAGGACCTACGTCACTCAGTGTTGCCTAATGCGCCCAAGCTAACAGTGGTTTCAGAACCCATCGAAACTGGTTTTGACTAACTAGAAGTTACTGGATGGGGCTAGAGAGCTGGCCCAGCAGTTAAGAGCTCTTTCTGTTCTCATAGGAGACACAGGTTTGGTTTCTAGCACTCACACTGGGTAGCTCACAACTGTCTATAACTCCAGCTCTGGGGATCAGACACTCTCTTCTGCCCTCTGCCCTACATAATAATAAGATAAATAAATAATACAATAAATCTAAAAAGTTACACAGCCTCCTTTTAAAAACTTTCTTCTTTCATGTAACTGATCCCAACCACAGCTTCCCCATCATCCACACTCCTCCCAGTTCCCCACACCCTCCCTCTCCGCAAGATACTCCCCCCTCTCGTCTCCACCCCCAGAAAAGAGCAGGTCTCCCAGGGTCATCAGCCTAAGGTGGCACATCGAGATACAATAAGATCAGGCACAAATGCTCACATCAAACCTGGGTGAGAGAACCCAGTGAGAGGGAAGGGGTCTCATAAGCAGCCAAAAGAGTCAGAGACACCCCACCCCCACTGGGGTTCCACAAAACCCACCAAGCCAACAACCACAACCTATATGCAGGGGACTTATCACAGACCCGTGAAGGCTCAGTGATCCCCAATGAGCCCTGCTTAGGTGATTCTGCAGGCCTTGCTCTCTCCACTCCCACCTTCTCCATCCCCCCCCCCCTCACAGTCCCTCTCCCCCTCAGGGTTTCCTGAACTCTGAGGGGAGAGACCTGATGGAGAACTCCAACCTGAGCTCTTTCTCCTAAAGTTTGCCTGGTGACCCACATCTTTAATCCCAGCACTTGGGAGACAAAGGCAGGCGGATCCCTGTAAGTTTGAGGCCAGCCTGGTCTACATAGTTCTAGGCCAGCCAGAATTAAGTATAATGAGACCTTGTCTCAAAAATCAGAAAGAAAGAAATCAAAAATAAATAAATATAGAAAGCTCACCCTTGTAATTTGTTAGCTGGCAGGAACTCATACAGACAGGCAATAGGCTTTTAAATGGAAACTTTTATCATTTGCTGTATTATGGCTGTTGGAACATAGCCCAAGAAAGGAGTCGTTCCGTCAAATTCTGAGTGTGCTTGTGAGAAAACTCCAAGAGAACAGTCTTGTGACCACAGTCTCCTCAAAAACACAGAATTGTTTTCGGACTGTGCTTTTGTGCCCCTCCTAGGTGTAGGAGATCGGGATGAGTTTACTTCAGATTATTCATTACAATTGGCTCTTATTTATTTAAATGCCTCTATTGAAAAATATGTTTTAGCCACATGCGCAGCCTTGTGACTGGACACTTGACTTGTGTGGTTTTTCTTAACCCTCAGGGCATAAATCGTCTGATGTGCTGAATAAATTTGGCTATTGGATGAGAGTTTAGTCTGCCTTGTTTTTGAAAGACTTATTTATCTTATATATGAGTGGTCTGTCTTCAGACACCAGAAGAGGGCACCGGATCCCATTACAGATGGCTGTGAGCCACCATGTGGCTGCTGGGAATTGAACTCAGGACCTCTGGAAGAGCAGTCGGTGCTCTCAACTGCTGAGCCATCTCTCCTGCCTGCAGTCTGCCTCATTCTTAGGCTCTTTCTCCCAGGTCTCAACTAGAGTAATAAGCAATGGTTGGCCTCTGTCCTGGCTGGTTTTGTGTCAACTTGACCCAAGCTGGAGTTAGCACAGAGAAAAGAGCTTCAGTTGAGAAAATGCCTCCATGAGATCCAGCGGTAAGGCATTTTCTCAATTAGTGAGCAAGGAGGGAGGGCCCCTTGTGAGTGGCACCATCTGTGGGCTGGTAGTCTTGGGCTCTATAAGAAAGCCAGCTGAGCAAGCCAGGGGAAGCAAGCAAGCCAGTAAGCAGCATTCCTCCATGGCCTCTGCGTCAGCTCCTCTTCCTGCCCTGCTTGAGTTCCAGTCCTGACCTCCTTTGGTGATGAACAGCAGCATGGAAGTGTGAGCTGAATAAACCCTTTCCTCCCCAACTTGCTTCTTGGTCATGATGTTTTGTGTAGGAATAGAAACACCTCCCCAAGTAAGACAGCCTCTCATTTGAATTTTCTGTCAAGTGCTTTGGCTGAATGTCCCCCTCTCTTCTCTTCCCTAGTCATGGTCTCTAACTTATCATGTACCCAAAGATGACCTTAAACTTCTGATTTTTGGGGCTTCTGCTTCTGGAGTGCATAGTTATAAGGATGTGTGACCACACCTGCTTTTGCTTTTTAAAGGTGCTGAGGATGAAGTGCGGGGCTTTGCGCATGCTCACCTAACACTCTACTAAACAGAGCTGGTAATGTAAAATAAATTAAAAAACTCACATTTCTTTGTTTGCTTATTTACTTCTTTGCCAGAGGTGCACGTGTGGGGGTCAGGGGACTTTGTAGGACTTGGTTCTTTCCTTCCGCCCCGAGAGTCCTAGGGATGGATCTCAGATCCTCGGACTTGGCGGCAAGAGCCTTTCCCTCCTGTGCCACCTTGCTGGCCATAGATGAACTTTTCTGAAATTCATGTTTGGAAAACTTGCCGGGCAGGGGTGATGCACGCCTTTAATCCCAGCACGTGGGAGGCAGAGGCAGGTGGATCTCTGAGTTTCAGGTCAGCCTGGTCTACAGAGTGAGTTCCAGGACAGCCAGGGCTACACAGAGAAACCCTGTCTTGAAAGAAAGAAAGAAAGAAAGAAAGAAAGAAAGAAAGAAAGAAAGAAAGAAAAAGAAAACGAAAACTCGAACATGCCTAATTATGACCTCAGTGTGCCCACCGTCACCTGATCACCAGAGTTTAGCCTCCATGACCCCATGGGGGGTGGGGGGTGGTGAGGAGAATCAACTCCCCAAGCTGCCCTCTCCCCTTCACACGTGCACATTGGTATGCACACAGACCCTGCCCCTACATGTGCACACACCGGATCAACACATGTAAAGGAAAACATTGATGGAGGAAAACGAGCATCTGAGAGTAGCCTGGCTGAGGAGACTGCACCCAGCAGGAGGCTGCTGAACACTGGGGGCAACCAAAGGGCTGGTTCCTCGGGATGGATGGCGGCAAAGTGTCCCCTCCCAGAGGTGAGGAGAATGTTGGAACCAGTGCCCTCCCTCAACCTTGAGCTCTGCCAATAGTGGCACTGAGCAGGCCTGGAGGGCAGCAGCTGAACCAGGAGAGGGACAGGAGGGGGTAGGGAGGGGTGCTGTTCTTGTATCATGGGGCCAAAGGACCCTTGAGGTATCGGGTTGGGTTGGATTGCCTTCCTTAAAAAGAAATGTCCAATACTGAGAGTCCTAGGAGCCAAGACTGTGGCCTTCTTTGGAAAGAGGGTTTCTATCCATGCAATGAAAGTGAGCATTTGATTGGCTGTCCTGGATGAGGGTGAGCCCAGAACCCACTGACTGGTGTTCTTAAAGGAGAAAAGCAGATTGTTTGGGACACAGATAGGTGGGAGGGAAGGCCTGAGTCACCATACCTGGCTCTCTGCCACATGTATGTATATATGTACACATATGTACACACGTATATTATATACGTATGCTCCATGTGTGTGTGCATGTGTGTGAGAAGGCCTGAATTTGACATTGTCTTTCTTGATCCATAGCTAGTTTATTTGCGGAGGCAAGGTCTCTTGATGAACTCGAAGATCAATTGGCTAGTCTAGTTAGACAGCTTGTACCATGGATCTCACGTCTCTGCCTCCTGAGTGTGTGTGTGTGTGTGTGTGTGTGTGTGTGTGTGATGCTTTTACATGGCATGTGTGCTGGTTGGTTCTTGTCAACTTGACACAAACCCAGACATAACCTGGGTAGAGGGAGCCTCCTCCATTAGATTGGTCTGTAGTCACATCTCTGAGGTATTTTTAAAAAATTGTTAATTGGTGCAGGAGGGTTCAGCCCACTGTGGGTGGTGCTGCCCCTAGGCAGGCAGGCCTCAGCAAAATAAGGAAAGTAGCCGAGCAAGCCAGTAGGCAGTGTTCCTCCATGTCTCTGCTTTAGTTCCTGCTCTGCCCACTTCACTGACTGCCATAATTAAGATCACTACTGCTGTCACTAAAACACCGTGACCAAAAGCAAGTTGGGAGAAAAGGGTTTGTTTGACTTACATTTCTACATCACTGTCCATCATCAGAGGAGGTCAGGACAGGAACTTAAGCAGGGCAGGAACCTGGAGGTAGGAGCTGGTGCAGAAGCCATGGAGGGGTGCTGCTTGCTGGTTTGCTCCTCATGACTTGCTCAGCCTGCTTTCTTATAGAACCCAGACCCACCAGCCCCGAGGATGGTACTGTTCACCATGGGCTGGGCTCTCCCCCATCAATCACTTTCTACAGGCTTGCCTGCAGCCAGATCTTATGGAGGATTTTCTTAATTGAGGTTCCCTCCTCTCAGATGACTTTAGCATGTGTCAAGTTGACATAAAACCAGCCAGCACAGTGATGGATTGCTCCCTGGAAGTATAATATAAAAGAAGCCCTTTCCTCCCCTATGTTGTTTGGTTAGTGTTCTATCATAACCACAGAAAGCAAACGAGAATAACATGGGGTCTGGGGATTCAAACTCCGGCCCTCATGCTCTGTGGCAAGTACCCCAGGCTCCGTCATATTTTTATTTCGTTCTTTTAAAAAATATTTATGTGCACATGTGTGTGGAGGCATGCACACACGAATGCAGATGCCCATGGAGTCTAGAAGAGGACTCCAGCATGCCCTTAAGCTGGAGTTACAGAAGATTGTGCGACACCTGATGTGGGTGCTGGGAACTGAACTTGGGTCCTCTGCAAGAGGGGCCAGTGCTCTTAACCACTGAGCCATCTCTTGAGCCCCAACCATATTTTTCAACTGAGAGTCGAGTACCACACAGTCCTGTTGCTTCTGGATAGTTTGCATCACTGGGACACTTCCCACCTTTGCGTCTAACCTCTTGTGGAGTGTGAGGATTCTGCCTAAGTTGGCTGGATGTGCAGGACTGAATGGGAATAGACAGAGACACAACACATCCTTGGCCTCTGGAGCAGCCCCAGAGCCCCTCTGTCTTGGCAGGATCTCCACCCCTTCCCTGCCGGGAGGACATACCTCTCCCTTGCCCTTGAAGAGTGACTGGTTTCCAGCTGAAAGATCTGTGTTGACAAAGTGCAGACTGGTATTCGCCTTCCCTGTGCGTGTTCACGGCGGGTGGGACACCGTGGTTTCACTTAGGGAGAAAACCACCAACAAACATCTGGACAGCAGCAGCTGCTGAGGGCCCTGGGTGGGGTGGGATGCAGGGAGAGCAGCCTGTCCCAGGGAGAGCCTCAGTTTGTTGGCTTTCTCCTCCAAGCCCTACTTCCCACCTGGATCAGCTGGACAGGGTGGGGGCTGAAGCTGTTGGTCTAACCAATGAGACAGCATGAAGCTGTTGGTCCAACTAATGAGAGAGCAGGCACTCTGGGAAGCCCTCCCACAGCATGCGGGCCCACTTCTGATGACCCTGCAGGTTTCCAGGTGTGCTGGGTACCTTGATTCCACCAGCTGCTTGGACAGTGACCTTGCAGCTCAAAGGTCATAGCTTGTTCTCCCACGACTGGCCTCACCTCACCTCATCCCAGATCGCCTGTCCGTTTCATCAGGGCCATTACAAGGGCACTCCTCTGACTTGCATCATTTCCTAGGAGCGCTCTGAAGCCCTCTTCTGAGCTGGCAAAATCTCACTGTTGAGCTCTGTCCTAGCCAGACCAAGACCAACTCCTGCTGAGCCTTAGACAGTGCGAGCAAAGGCTCTTGTGACCTCACAGCTTCCAAGTACTTACGTTTATTTAAAGAGGGCCTTGGAGCCAATGGCTGAGAGCCAAGGCCAAGGAGGCAGTGGTGGGGCCAGGATGTGGATTCTACCCAAAGCTTTCCAAGTGAAAGGCCAGTTTACACATGGAGGCAGGGTCTGGTGTTTTTCTTGTATAGTATGGGTCCGTGTATGGCTGTCGTCTCAACGCTCAGGAGGCTGAGGCAGGAGGATGGCTAGCTCAAGGCCAGCCTGGGTTACAGTGCAAGACTGTATCTCAAAAACCAAAGCAGAGTAGAACAAAAAACATAAGGCAGGCCCAACATAAATTACAGAACCGAGGCTGGGGAGATGGTTCCGTTGGTAAAACGCTGGCTGCGCAAGCATGAGGACTGAGCTTGGATTCCAGCACCCACATGAATGACCAGGCTCTGTGATGTGTGCCGGCAATGTTCGTGCTGGGGAGGCAGAGAGCTGATCCTGGAAGCTCATTGGCCAACCAGCCTAGCTAAATCAAGGAATGTCCGGTTCAGCCAGAGACTGTTCTGAAAAGTAAACGTGGAAAGGGATTGAGGCACCTGATGGTGACCTCTGGTTTCCACACACACATGCATGGGCATATGGACATGCATGGGCACAGGTACACGTATGCACAGGAGCACACACCCACACTCACACGTGCATATACCATATGCACACATCTGCGCCAAAACATACATATGCCACATGCACACACAGCAGAATCATATTTACATTTTAATGCGTTTATGTATGAGATTAAAAAAATTACTATGGACTGAATTTCACACACACACACACACCACACATAATATATTCATGCCAAAATATATGCACCTTTTAAAAATTAATGTTATGGGGACTGGAGAGATGGCTCAGCGGTTAAGAGCACTGACTGCTCTTCCAGAGGTCCTGAGTTCAAATCCCAGCAACCACATGGTGGCTCACAACCATCTGTAATGAGATCAGATGCCCTCTTCTGGGGTGTCTGAAGACAGCTACAGTGTACTTACATATAAATAAACAAACAAATATTTTTTTAAAAAAAATTAATGTTATTTTTAAGATATTTTTATTTTACATATGTGTTTGCTTACATATATGCATGGGCACTACATGTGTGCAGAACTCACGGAGGTCAGATGAGAGCGTTCAATCTGTGGAAATGGAGTTAAAGGTGGCTGTGCTCCACCAAGTGGGTGCTGGGAGCCACACCCTGGGTCTTTACAAGAACAGCCAGTGCTGAGCCCACCCCTCCAGCTTCTTTAAAGATTAAAATGTTTTTCTTTTATTTTTAAGATTATTATTTAAGTACATCATTTCCCCCTTTCCTTTCTCCCCTCCGAGCCCTGCCATGGCTCTTTTTTCCAATGCATGGTCTTTTAAAAAATGGTAACACACACACACACACACACACACACACACATTTCTAAATATAACCTGCTCTAGCCTGCTCAGTCTGTATAATGCCACTCGTGTGTGTTTGTTTTTAGGGCTGACCACTTGGTTCTGGGTAACCGATTGGTGTGGTCTTCTCTGCTGGAGATTGTTTCTCTGGCTCTCAGCATTCTTCCCTTGCCTATAGTTCTTTGTGTAGGGCTGGGGCCTCATGGGCTTTCCCTGTGCACTTTGGCATGTCTATGGATACTGTCCTTGTTCAGCTCATGTTTAGATAGTCACTCTGGTGAGACTTTATGGGTGTAGCTTCTGACACAATTAGGAGAAACAGTCTTACAGCAAAAAAAATAAAAAAATAAAAAAAAAAGATACTTTGCGATCCATACATGCAACATATGCCCTTGGTAGAAATATCTTGTAAAAGTGAATCCAGCTTATATGTTGAGATCATAAAGGGATGGTGCAGCCTACCTTCACATGTGGGTGGTGCAGCCTACCTTCACATGTGGACAGTGCAGCCTGCCTTCACATGTGGACCGTGCAGCCTACCTTAACATGTGGATGGTGCAGCCTACCTTCACATGTGGACGGTGCAGCCTACCTTCACATGTGTTTTTCTTATGCCTTCACTCAGATGAAGAATCTGGGAGAATGCTCCTTAGGCCCCAGAGATCTCCTGTGTGCTCACCATGCTTTGTAGCCTGCTTTGGTGTTTGTATAGGAGGGTCCTCCATGACCTCCTCTTTTCTGCCCATTTAACTTATTGTTAGCTCTATGACTAATTCGCTCTCCCAAGCATAATAATGCACACATTTCCCCCAGGTGTACTAAGTGTGACCTTCCATGCTCTCCGTGCATGCGCACCACAGAGCAGTACCCGAGCCCTCACTGGATGTCTGTCCCACAGATTTGTTCCTGGGACTGTTGATGGGCAGTTGGAGGGTTTCAAATATGGACCACAAGGTGCTGTGGACATGTCCTCCTGGGAAGCAGTTCTGCAGCCTGACAAATAATAAAGGGACCAGACTCGGTATGTGAGAATTTAGGGTCATGGATATGTAAAGTTTGGGTGAACAAAGTCAAATGGCCCTTCTAGGAGCTTTTGCCCCCCATCCTTGGCATTGGGAGAGAGTGCTTGCTTTCCTAGGTCCTTCTCTGCCTCTTCCTCTTCCTCCTCTTCCTCCTCCTCCTCCTCTACTTCTTCCCCCTCTTCTTCCTCCTCCTCCTCTTCCTCTTCTTCCTCCTCCTCTTCTTTTTTAAAAAAGATTTATTTATTACATATAAGTACACTGTAGCTGTCTTTGAACACACCAGAAGAGGGCTTAGATCTCACTACAGATGCTTATGAGCTACCATGTGGTTGCTGGGATTTGAACTCATGACCTCTGGAAGAGCAGTCGGTGCTCTTAACCTCTGAGCCATCTCTCCAGCCCCCCTTCTTCTTCGTCCTCCTCTTCTTCCTCTTCCTCCTCTTTTTCTTCCTCTTCCTCCTCCTCCTCCTCCTTCTCCTCATGGTGGGGGAGGGATAGAGACAGGGTCTTAACAGGGTCTGG
Organism: Rhynchomys soricoides; assembly: GCA_019843965.1. Classification (NCBI taxonomy): domain Eukaryota; kingdom Metazoa; phylum Chordata; class Mammalia; order Rodentia; family Muridae; genus Rhynchomys; species Rhynchomys soricoides. The sequence continues at coordinate 6,850,872 of JADRCH010000053.1, read as the reverse complement.
TCTTGAAATCACTATGCAGGGAGTGAATTTTGTCCCCCGCCTCCAGCCTCCCAAATGTTGGAGTTACAGATGTGGGTCACCACATCAGCCTCTGTTTCCCATTCCTTGCTGGCACTAGCTTGTATCCAACTTGCAAATAGCTGCCACAGCATAAAGACACACTGTGGTCTGTTTTAAGTTTTAGGAGAAAGGTTAAAACCTTTTTTCTGTTGAGCATTGGGGTTTCATCCTTCCAGAATTGTCAGAAGAGTGTATCCAATCCTTTCACCATTTCCTACCATTTCCTACCAGGTCACGCATCTTTTTCCTCTTATGTTGGTAACTGACTCAGTTGTTTTCACACTGCTGTGGCCAGTACACCTGACAGAAGCAATGTAGGAAGGCAAGCTTTGAGAGTACAGTCTGCCATGGTAGGGCATGAGACAGCTTGTCATATGGTGTCCTGGTCAGAAAGCAGAGATGGATGCTGGTCACATGGTGTTCTCAGTGAGGAAGGAGGGGGGAGAGAGAGAGGGAGAGAGGGGGGGAGAGGGAGAGGGAAATGGAGACGGAGAGGGAGAGATATGCTAGACACATTATATTCTTAGTCAGGAAGCTGGTGCTCAGCTCATTTTCTCTTCTTGATTCAGTTCAAGACTCCAGCCCACAGTATGATCACCTACATCCATGGGTCTTCCTTGCTGATTTAAACACCTGCACAGATACATCTAGAAGTGGAGAGCCTCTTAGCTCAACCTAAACCCAGTCAAGTTGAAGGTGAAGATTAGCCATCAGAGCAGGTGTATTGGTAGGGCCATGTATCCAAATCCAAATGTTAATCATGGAAAAAACAGTGTTGTCTTTGTTAGGGTTTACTGCTGTGAGCAGATACCATGACCAAGGCAACTCATATAAGGACAACATTTAACTGGGGCTGGCTTATGGGTTCACAGGTTCAGTCCATTATCATCAAGGCAGGAACACGGCAGCATCCAGGCAGGCATGGTGCAGGCAGAGCTGAGAGTTCTACATCTTCATTTGAAGGCTGCTAGCAGGAATACTGGCTTCCAGGCAGCTAGGATGAGGGTCTTAAACCCACGCCCACAGGGACACACCTACTCCAACAAGGCCACACCTACTCCAACAAGGCCACACCTACTTCAACAAGGCCACTCCCACTCCAACAGGGCCACACCTTCTAATAGTGCCACTCCCTGGGCCAAGCATAGACAAACCATCACAAGTGTTACTGGCAACATGGCACGGGCTGTTCCTACCTCCTTGCGAGGCTCAGTCATGCAGCCACGATGTTCCTTTGTTGGTGTGCCTCAGTAAGACAACAACCAAAATAGACAGGCTGCTTTCCAGAGCCCCTACCACACAGTAAATGAGTTTTCAGGAACTACCCAACTGTGATCCTTAAGGCAGCCTCTGGACACCTGTGACACCTCTGAACAGGCTGTGATGGAGAGAGTTAGTGGAGCATCCCGCCTCACATGCAGGGAAACCCCTGTGGGGAAACACTGGGCTTTCACAACTCTTGCTAGGACTCGGTCCCCAGTGGAACACAGTGGGGGGCATAGTAAGTAATCGGGGTGTAAGGACATTCCTCTTTTGGACGGGGATCCAAGTCCTTGTGAAAGGACATGAGGAGGACTGCAGGGATGGCTCAGCTGTTAGAAGCACTTCCTGCTCTTGCAGAGGACTCAGGTTTAGTGCCATTCCATACACCCACACTGGGCAGCTCAAAGCTGCCTGCAATCCAGTTCCTGGGCATCAAAGGCCTTCTGGCCTCTGCAGGCTTGGACACATAGGTATTTGGGCATTCAGTATGGTGTTTGAATGGGAATGAACTCCAAAGCGTTTGAACACTTGGTCCCCAGTTAGTAGAGCTGTTTGGAAGGATCGGGAGGTGTGGCCTTGTTAGAGAGATGTGTCATTAGGGGTGGGTTTTGAGATTTCAAAGGACCACTCCCAGCATGCCTCTCTGCCTCCTGCTTTCAGATCAGGATGTGGGCTCTTGGCTGTTTCTGCTGCCACACCTTTGCTCCATTGCCCTGCACCCAATTGAATGCTTTCTGTTACAGGTTGCCTCGGTCATGGTATTCTATCATAGCAACAGAACAGTAACTGAGACAAGCAGGCACGCACATGTACACATAAAATTAAAATAAATATATCCTTAAAATAAGAATGCATGATATCCAGGATGGGTGGAGCAGGAACATCAGGAATTCAGAGTATTCGAGATTATCCTTGGCTCCCTTGTGAGTTCTTCTTGTCTGGGCTACATGAGGCTCTGTCTTAAAAACCCACTCCACTGACTGAGGAGGGGGAGAAGGAGGGGGAAGAAGGAGGAGGGGAGGAAGATGAGGATGAGGACAAGGAAAAAGTCTGAAGGAGCATCCCCCCCTTTTTTTTTGGTCTGTCTGCCTGCAGTGGAGGTGGGGACCAGACACCAACCCTGGTGGCACCTTCGTCTTGGACTTCCTGTCCTTCAGAAGCCTGAGCCATAAATTCTTGTCTCTGGTGACCCAATCTGGGATGTGTTATACACACCCTCACACTGGCTTCTGTGATTGTGCAATCACAAAGATCTTGTTCTTCCCAAATGCAAAAAAGACATGAAATGTCCGTTTTAGCCAAAAGCACACAGGCAAACACACACACACACACACAGAGAGAGAGAGAGAGAGAGAGAGAGAGAGAGAGAGAGTGTGTGAGCGAGCTGTGGAATGCTGTCCCCATGACCATTCCCAGATGAAGTCAGTGCAGCTGTTGATGACATGGGTGAGACCTCTGTGACTTCCTGGGAACCTGGACTCTACGATGAGAATTCCATTGCTGACTTTTGCCCTTTCCTCTCAGGTTCTACCATTGCAGGATTTGAAGGTTAGGTGACAAGGTTTCTGTTGGCCCATCAAGGACAAGCAAGGGTGAATTGGGCCACATGGTTCTCTTGTGATGTTTATTTCTTTCTTACCGTCTGTGATCAATGACAGTTCTCTTGATGTCTGGCTCTTTTGATTCTTGGCCAGGGTTCTTTCCTTCCCTCAGGCTCTAGCCTCCTCTGGGCAACTATGAATTGTGTCAGAGGAAGAATCCATAATGTCTGTCTGTGACTCCACAGACTCCAGCTCAGGGGCAAGTACCTGTTATATTTTTAGATTTATTCTTTCTGTTGGTTTTTTTGTTTGTTTGTTTGTTTTGAGACAGGGTTTTCCTGTGTAGCCCTGGCTGTCCTGGAACTCACTCTGTAGACCAGGCTGGCCTCGAACTCAGAGTTCATCCTGTCTCTGCCTCCTGAGCGCTGGGAGTATAGACCACATGGGCCTGATACTCATTCACTTATTTTTATGTGCATGTGTGTGCACTACATGTGTGCAGTGCCCAGGGAGGCCAGAAGAGAGAGTCAGGTCCCCTAGAGCTGGAGATACAGATGGTTGTGAGCTGCTTTGTGGGACCTGGGCACGCAGCCTGGGTCCTCTCTACTACTGAGCCATCTCTCTAGTGTGTCCCGCCCCCAGACTTTCCTTCTCTTCTTCGACTCAGACCTCTCTCTAATTTCTCCCACAGCGCTTACTTGTGTCTTGTAGACTGCCTCAGTTTATCAGACTGACCTTACCCTCGATGTATGTGGGAAGAGGAGGGTGACCTTGAATTGGTTCCCCTGCCTCTCCATGTTAAGTTCTGTGATGACAGGTGTACTCCAGCCACCACATCGGACTTCACAGCCTTCATGAATAAAATGATTTTTTTTTTTTAAAAATCTGAAAGTAATTTGCCAATCACCCAAGCGCAAGCCTACAAGGAGAACATGTGCATAATCTAAATTTAAAAAGCATTGCTTCCTGTGACCCTCTAGTGTTCAGTGGTTAAAAAACCCATTTTCCACCTAGTGATTAATGAATTCATTAGCTGGTGGAACATGCAGACGTGCATTAAAATTCTGACATAGGCTTATCATACACAAAATTTAAAAGTTGATCTCAGCTCTTGGGGAGAGGACTGGATGGGATTTTTAAAAGATTCTTTTGGAAGGATCGTGCCTCCTGAGTTCAGTCAGAGCTGTCCAGTGTGTGTGTGTTTTGTGGGGTAAACTGTGAGGAAGCTACTTCACCTCAATTCACACGCAGACAGGGGAGATGACCAAGTGGACACTTTGAACATTTTTTCCTGAGCCTTGCTGCTTGCACTGATAATAGAGAAGGAAATGCCGGGTTGCTTCCTGAAGGCAGTGGGGATGGGTGGAGAGACAGGACTGTGGTGACCACACTAACAGTCCAGTATCAGGGTTCCAGGCTATAACTCAGGGCATCCAGGTGACAAAGGTGACTCCCACGTTCAAGCACAGCAGGTAGGACAGTCAAATTTGACAGTAAGGCACGTGATTACACCGCACATGCACGGACCCAGGTGTGCAACCCTATTCATAAGGGTCTACTTCCTCCACCAGACCCTGGGGATGTTTCCAGAGTGCATTCTGGGACGTTAAGATCTGGCTTACAATATGCGCGGGAGTGTGTGGTGACCAGCGTGTGTGACTAGACTGTGTGATGCTCAACTTGTAAGATCGTCAGTGCTAGGAGCCAGTATCTAGTGTTCTTTGCGTGTATTTCTATGCCCAGGGTGCGCGTTGGGTAGGGAGGTGTGTGCAAAGGTGTGAGCCACGAAGAGCAGCGCATGCGGGATTCCTGCATTGCATCCGATTCCAAATCTTGCTCCAGCTCTGGGCTTAGCTCACTTCGAACGCAGTGGTCCAGCCCCAGGCGCGGGAACAGGCCTTGGGTTACCATGGCAACAGATGCTCCTCCAACCCGGCGCCACCGAGAGCTGCTGCGGCCAAGCGTGGGGAGGGGAGCTGCACATCCAGACCGGCGATGTGGGGGAGGGGAGCCACGTCCCCGGAACCGGGATAAACCGGGTGCTCTAGACACGCCCCTGGGGATCGTTTGCAAGCCCCGGTGCTAATAGCTAACGTTATTCGTTGGGCAGCGGCAGGCTTGTGCTTGGGTGTGTGTAGGCACCTGATGTCTCTCTTACTGGTGGTGCACCCGTCCGTTAACCCGTCCGCTCGAGGTTATCACAAGCTGAGCGGTCCAGCTTAGGAACCTGCAGATTCTCCTACTGGGTCCCCGCCAGAATAAGAAACGGAGGTCGATTGGGCGATTGTAAGCCGTAGGCTTACTGGTTTGTGGAAGGACTCCACTCTAACGCAGCAGCACCTCTAGGGAGGGCTGACCAGGTCCCACTGGGATCGAACTCAGAGAGATGCCTGTCTTTATCTGGTTCAACATGCGGAAGTTGGGTGCGACTAGTTTCCACCCACCATCCCTTCATTCTAGATTATGGGGTCCTGGCCGGCAGAACGAAAAGTGCCTGGACACGCAGATCCCCAGGCACACTCACCTTTGGATTCAGAGGTGTGTGCGCGTGCCTGTAGGTGTGCAGTATGCACCCCGCGTTTGCTCTGTGTGTGCTCAAATCTGAGACCTACTGATCGTGGCATCCTGGGTGCTGAGTGTGGGGAAGCAGGGGATTCCTGAGGGGAATGATGCCTGGACCTCAGCATCCCGATTCTTTTCTCTAAACCTCCCGGTTTACTTGGGGCCACCCTGTCGATATCTGGAGGCTGAGTCTGAGCAATCAGAGTTGCAGTAACTGAGGTGGCTCTCGCCCACTGCAGAAGCCGCCTGGGAAAGGCTTTTCTGGCGTTGAGGAGCCCAGGAGCGCCACCTCCTGGCGACAGCCGGCATCATAAAGCCAACTCTGAAGGGGCGGGGCCTCTTGACAAAGGGGGCTTTCTGTGTCCCCACACGGACCACCCAAGTGGGTCCCAGGATGTTTCATATGCTGCTTCCGGTTGACAGGCCAGTGAAAGGGTGGCATGCTGTTACCTCTGCCCAGCCATGTCCCTGTGGGTGCGGGATGGGGGGCATGGCTTTGTTTCCGTGGGATTTGCGCAGTCTGAGCTGGGTCAGTGATACTCAGATATTTGTGCAGAGACTCCCCATGCAGTGTTTGGGAACGTGCTGACTTCAGCCTGAGGCAGCCAGGATAGCCCAGGGTGACAGAGCATCTCCATGGGAGCTTGGGGACACGTTTGGATGCCTGCCCCAGGAAGCTAAGTGCCTCCCTCCCTGCAGAGCTTTTTTGTGCTGGCTTCCCAGATGACAGATGAGGAGGCAGGAGCCTGCCTGCTCTGTTATGTAGCCAAATTGTATTTTAAATTCACTCATTTTTTTCTACTTAAAGTTATCTATTGCCAGGCCCGACACTAACTAAATAATAATTAAAATAAACATTTTTTAATCCCAGCAATTGGGAGGCAGAGGCAGGTGGATCTCTGTGAGTTCCAGGACAGCCAAGGCTACATAATGAAACCTTGCCTCAAATTAATTAATTGCATTTGAATATCCTCCTGCCCTTGCTTGTACTGCCCTGGATGTCCTGGAACTCACTATGTAGACCAGGCTGGCCTTGAACTCACAGAGATCTTTCTGCCTCTGACCCCCATTTGCTGTGATTAAAGGCATGCCACCACTCCTGATCTGCCCTTCATTTTTATTTTTAAGTTACATTTTTACTGTGTGTGTGCCTCTGTGTGTGTGTGTGCCCGTGCGCGCATGCCGCCCTTGCAGGAGCTCTTCAGATTGCCACAGTGGAGGTCAGAGCACCTTCCAAGGAGTGGATTCTCCTTCTACTATGTGGGGTCTGGGTATTAAACTCAGGTCATCGTTTTGGTGGCAGGCATCGTTCTCCAGTGAGCCATCTTCCTGAACCCTCTACCTTATTTTTTTTCTGAGTCAGGGTCAGTGTTTGGGTTACAGATGTGAATCTCCATGGGTTTGTGATCTCAGGTTCTCAGGCTTGAGAAGCAGGCATCTACCCCCTGAGCCATCTCCCTGGCCCCTTAAGTTTATTTTAAAAGGAAACAGTAATCTGTGCAAGTAGATTGTCAAAGGTGATCCTAACCAGGAATGTCTGCAGGTGATCCATTCAGGTGTGGCTGTGTGCCAGGTGCAGCTGGGACCCCTGCCCTGTGCAGGAACACTGCTTGATTCAGGAGAACCAGTCCGAAACTTTCTGCTTCCAAACAAGTAGGCTTGAAGGAACTTTGGGGGTGGGGCTTCCTCAGTGCTTTGGCCTCTGTCACTCTCTCTCTCTTTCTCTCTCTCTCTCTCTCTCTCTCTCTCTCTCTCTCTCTCTCAAGACAGGGTTTCTCTGTGTAGGCCTGGCTGTCCTGGAACTCACTCTGTAGACCATGCTGGCCTCAAACTCAGAAATCCGCCTGCCTCTGCCTCCACTGGTGGGATTAAAGGCGCCACCACTGCCTGTCTCTTAGGAAACATATTTGCAAATCTTTAGCTCTAAAGGTCACCATGAGAGGTGCTTGTTTGTTTGAGGCAGGCTCTTGTTATGCAGACCAAGTCAGTTTCAAAGTTACCATCCTCCTGCCTCAGCCTCCCGGAATTAAGAATTACAGGCATGGACTGCGTTGCTGGGTTACAATCCCTGATTTTACAGATGAGGGAGTTAATGTCCAGAGGAAACTCGCCCAGGATGGAGAAGCCAGTGACTGTTAGCAAGGGATTTGACTGTGTTCTGGATGATTCTATAAGTACTTCAGCCCTGTTCTCTACAGGAGAAGGTCAGCTCTGCAGGGCATCCAGCATCTGGAATAAGAAATGGGGGTGTCAACTCTACCTGATCTCCATCCAGGTAGGGCAGGCTCCCAGGGAGACTGAAGTGAAGCCTGTGACAGGGCTGGAGCCAGTCATAGAGACAGGGTTGGTGTGCATGTGTGTGTGTGTGTGTGTGCGCGCGCGCGCGCACGCGCGCGCGCACATGCTGGCAGTGAAAGTGGGTATGGGTTAGTCTTCTCTAGCAACCTATTTGATGTGGGGTCAGAAGCCTAAGTGATTCTCGGGCTGGTCCAGTTCCAGGCATCCAGGCAGGGAGTTTTATCGAGCAGGTCAGGCCAGGTCCCAGGTGCAAAAGTTAAAGCCACGAAAGTAGCAGAAGATCAGGAAGGGGGACAGACCCCTTGGCAGTCTGTCATCTAAGGAGTGTATCTGGTATAGTCATTGTGGGAGTCACTCTAAGGGAATCGGGCCAGGCCATCACAGACCCTCTGCAGCAGGATGGTTAACAATCCCCTGTCTACACTGCGTTGAGTACAGTCTTGGGTTCTGCAAGTGTAGGGTGCTACCTTCTCTGGACAGTGGTCAGTAATCCTTATACAGGGAAACGGCTCCAGACAGGAAGCCAGGACTGGAGGAGTTTACCCATTGGAGGCCAGGCTTGGGATGCATTTGACTGCGCAAACTCATGCTGCCCAAGCACAGCCCTCAATATGGAGAATGAATAAGCCTCCCTCTGCAGGCCCTGGCCACCCAGCCCTGCACCAGAGCCACTCACCCTGACTGTGTTTGCGCTTCCCACCTTGTATGTTTTTGCTGAGCGCTGTGGTCCACAGGCAACACTAGCTCCCTGTCAGCTCACAAAGGGCCTCCTCATTCATTTTCCTTCTAGGGCAAAGCCCACCCTCTTGCCAGGACCAGCTGGTCGGCCAAAGGGGGCCTACCCCCAGCAAAAAATGAACCGATTCTGCTGTGTATGGCCACTATCTTAAGGACTTAGCTATTTATGACGCACCCCTCTGGGTCTTTCTCCCCAGAGTGGTTCCTCCAACTGTTTCAAAGTCTGGGCATCTGGAATGGGACTTGTGTCTTTTTCCCATAGTGTTTTGCTGGAAAGCACCCTCTTGTGGCAGACATCAGAAACCCAAGGCTGCAGATGCTCTGAATAGAGTCTCACAGAAGACCAGAGCACCCTCTACTGCCCAGTACTCTGTCCTGTCCAGGCTCAGCTCTACAGGGCTCCAGATGCCCCCATGTGGTCACAGGGGACAACAGTTTCCAGGGAGGGCTTGGTGGGAGGGGGAGGATTGAGGACCGGCTGACAGCTGGTTTAGAGTGACAAAGCTGGGCAGCTGGTCTTATTGCCAGCTCTATAATGGCCACTGATGAACTGAGAATGCCATGAGGCAGAGAGGGTGGCGGTGGGGGCTTTGGTAAGCTGGGGAGGCTGGGCCTATGCTTGTCTAGTTCAGATTCCAGCAGCTTGATTGCAGCCAAGAGACAGCTTCTAAAAATGTCTTGGAAAAACAGGCCTCTTGGTTTGGCACAGGGGAGACAGGTCTGGGGAAGGGGACGAAGTAGAGATGAGGTCAGAGGAGAGTCAACTGAGATAGTCTCAGAGAGCCGGCCTCTCTGGGGTGGTGACTCTCAGTTGGATCCTGGAGGACACAGGCAAATACATGCATACTGTTTTGGGGAATGGTTACAGAGACTCTAGACTAGGTGTGTCCAACCTGTGACCCCACAAGCATCAGGCATCCCAGGATAGCAATGAATTCCGTTCAACCCAGAATCATAAACATAATGAAAACATGAGATTTGTTTGTGTTTTTTTTTTTTTTTTTTTTTTTTTTTTTGTAACTTAATGACATGGTTCTCCAGTGTGAGCCTGTGAGGGTGAGTGGGAAGGGTATCTCCCTCTGGAGTGCGCAGACCTCAGGACAGAGAAGAGCTGCAGCCTCCTGTTCTTTAGAGTCAGACTATCCAGTGGCAGTGGAGGGCTGCGTGTGCAAGGTGACATTCCTTTCCCAGTGGCAAGTGTGTGGGTCTGTGAAGAAGACACTGGTGGGAAGATACTGACCTGTGGGCAGGGATCACAGCGCTTAGCTCTAAGTGGAGTCTGCACTCTGCTGCCCAGCACTTCCCTGAAGTGGCCTCTAGCTACAGGGGGAATTTACACCTCAAGAAGGGGCAGATGCTACAGCTCAGCACCTGTGCTTCTACAGAATTGTTTTGCTGACACTGCATGGCCATCTCCTAAGGGGGAAAGTGAGTGTAAATTGCCTAATCAATTTTGCTTCAGCCTTGCCTAAGCGTTTGGGCCTTGGTGTCTGGTGGCCACACTCTAGCCTCCAGAAGAACAATGCTGTGGGTGTGTTCTACTGACTGTGGCATTGTGCAGCGTTGCCACCTCTCTGACTGTGTGGGCAGAACCTCTGAAAGCAAGTTTGGAAATGCCAGTATGTAGACTTAGGTCTGTCACTGGTGTCCTGGGACTAGTCAGCCGAGGGCGCGCTGGCTTCAGCATCCTTACCTCTAAGAGGGAGTTGAGGTAAAAAGATCCTTGGGGTCTCTATAGATCTAGCATTCCTGACCCCCTTTGCACCTGTGTGTTGGCTGTATCCTCTCAATGAGAGACTGCTCATCATCTCTCCTTGTCTTTGCCCTCTGGCAACGGACTTTAATCTGGTCCCCTGGCCATATGTGTGGACTGCCAGCCCAAGCCACACACTGAGTGTAAGGCTCCAGGGTACACAGTGTTGCTATGGCTTCAAGTGGATGCCTCACAGGCATGGGAGATGAATCCAGACCAAAACAACCCGGGTCCCCTGGCCCTCTCTGCATTGAGTGTGCTTCTGCCCACTATGGGATCCAAACCTCAGGCCAGCCTTTGTCTGTCCGTTCTTATCCTCTGCACCAGTGCTGAAGGCTCAGCCTCTTGAAGGTATTGTCCTAAGCTATGACCTTAGAGGACCTCTACCCTTGCCTGCTTGAGTGTCTTGTCTGGGCCCCCGGATTGGCCTGCCCCCCTTATTGGTTTCTGTGCTTCTGTCCCAGGTCAGAACACACTCCACCCACTGTGGCTCCATTGGAGGCTCAACCTGCACAAAGCACCTCCCTTGCACAAAGACATCTTGCACACAGGCATCTTGCACACAGGAATTTTGCACACAAGCATCTTGCACACAGGCACCTTGCACAAAGACATCTTGCACACAGGCATCTTGCACACAGCCTGTAAACCCACTGGCTTCTTTCATTTACAGGATCTTGCCAAGCCCCGAGTGCCTGGGATTCCCTGCTCCCACCTTGTGCTGGGCATGGCTGTCTCTCAGCCTCTCATCCCAGGTTCACCTCTGCTGGGAGGCTGCTTTCAGGTTCAGTGACCCTAGATGTAGCCTCACCTGCCCCTGCCTAAGGACATCTTCTCTCAGTAGCCATCTCCATGGTCACAGAGGTGGGCTGGGTGAGCAAGCTCACTTCTTGTGTCCCTAAGTGACAGGCACTAGAGCTAGGGGCCATCTTTTCCTCCCTCCCTCCCTCCCTCCCTCCCTCCTTCTCCCTTCTTTCTTCCTTCCTTCCTTCCTTCCTTCCTTTCTTTCTTTCTTTCTTTCTTTCTTTCTTTCTTTCTTTCTTTCTTTCTTTCTTTCTTCTGTTCTTCCCTGGTTCTGAGGATGAGCCAGGACCCTGTGCATGTGGCCAGTCAGGGGCCCAGAACCACAGCCCAGCCTGGATTATCATGTTTATTGTATGTCTCTGAACCCCAGGTCCGCCAGCCTGGAATTGAGTGTGCTCCTGCCTAGAAGAGTAGAGTGACCTTCTTCTGCTCTAGCCAAGGGTTATGACTGCACAGGACACAAAACCAGGTTGGTCTTGTCACTCAGTCATACTGGGATATCCTCAGAGCGAGGCTGGCTCCTGGTGCATTTGGGAACCAGCTAGCCTTGTGCTTCTTCTCAAACTAGTTTTGTGTGAAGTTTGAGGTCTGCACTCGAGCTCTGGACACTGGAGCTCTGGATGGCAGCAGGAAGGAGTGGGTGGCTCCAGCTGGGGAGGCATCGGGGGGGTGGCAGTATGATTGTTACAAGGATCTGATGGCCCGTCTGCAGAGATGTCCTCCAAGCCTATGCTGGATGGGCCCTCAGGAATGGTTCTCTGGCTTCCAGGCTGGTTGGAGTCACCAGCTTGGTAGAATCCAGAAGCAACTGTGTTCTGGATCCTGTGCTGGATGGAGGTGGAATGGGTGAAGTGGGGGAGGGAAGGGATGAGGATCTGGGAGGTGCCCTGTGGGGAGGGAACTTCAGGCTGAGAAGCAGGAAGCAGAGTCCTTTGAGCCTCCTCTGCCTTCTGGGCCTGGGAAATGTATTAAGTGGTGGGGCATTATACAACCTTGGCCAGACATGTTAGGATCCCCATCAACACCACCACCAAGTGGTGCTGACTTCTGAGCGAGAGAGCGGACCCTAGGGAAGACAGAAAGTCCAGTGAAAGGAGAGGAGAGGATTGGATCTCAATTCCTCAGACTAATGGAGGACCAGGGGTCACCACTGTTCCCATAAGCCCCTAGGCTTCTCTCTCAACAACCCCTGGGGGTGTGCAGTGGCCTGGTTGAAGGCTTGCAAGCTCACAGGTGTGTACATGCCAGCATGGGCTCAAGGGGAGGGGTGTCCATGCCTTACCTGATAGGAGCATGGGTCGCAGGATGCCAGGATGCCCGTCGTTGGGCTCCGGAACAATGCCCAGCAGCTGACACATGAGCTCATACACATGGACACTCTCAAAGGGCTCCACCTCCAAGCCAGCCTTGAAGCTGGGACCCACGGCCCGGAAGATGGTCTTCATGTCCATGTCTTGGTTGTTGAAACCATGTTCACCATTGTTGAACTGGACATTAATTCTCTGGAGGGAGGGAGGGTGGGGCAAAGATTCTGGGTCATTAATGGGGGCCACAGAGCCCATTGTACCTCCCTCTCAGTCTTTCCCAGCCTCCCCATGGGTTGGTACCCACATCGGTAGATGACCTTAGGAAACATTTGCAACTTGTGGTGAGAGGGGTTCTATCTAGACTCCTCTTAATTCTGAGACCCCAAAAGTGGAGCCTCAGTGACTATCTGTGGACCACGTGGAGATCCTGTGACAAAGGTGGAGGCGTTAGCCTGAGACCACGGTTCGGGTGCCTGTCCATAGGTGTTCTTTCTCCTAGGATCCAGCGTCTGGTGTGGCCTCTATTTCCTGTCCTTTCTCTACCCCCTTGATCTGTGTCACCCTTGAGCCTGGGCTTCCCACACTTTACTAAGCACACACACACACACACACACACACATGTATGCATTTACACACACGCACACTTTTACACTCACACACCACACCCATCACACACACCCATACACACTCGCACGTAACACACACCCACTCACACACACACTCACACTCACACCACCCACCACACACATACACACACACCACACACACACCACACACTCACACACTTACACACACCGCACCACAATACATTCACACACATACACATCTCACACTCACACACACACTCACACACACACACGCACACTCACACACATACTCCTTTTGTACAGTGCTGGCTGAGTGTGTCCCTTGGGTGGCTGACATCACACATAGATAGAACAGGGTCACCCACAGGCCGCAGCAGCCCACTGACCCCGTGTATGACATAGCCGAGGTCACTGTACATGAGCAGGGGCGTGATCCTGGGGTTGTTGGCGTAGTGAAAGGTCTTTGGGAAGTCCTCCTTCTTGTACACGTGCAGCCTGGGGTGGGCATCCTTGAGGACACTGTACACCTTCTCCAGCTTGCCTTCCTTGGGGACCAGCATCCCGTTGGGCCCGTAGTCCAACAGTTCGAAGTCGATGTCCCGGAAGGTGAAGTTGGGAAACTTGTGAAACTCCACCAGGTCGCTGGCCTTCTTGTTGACGGTTGTCATGCCGTGGTCTGAGGTGATGATCAGGTTGAGGCTGTCTGTGAGGTGGTGGCGCTTGATGCTGTCCCTGAGGTAGCCCACGGTCCTGTCTACCTGTTTTACCATATCCTTCCTCTCCTGGGACTCAGGGCCATACTTGTGGCCAGTGGAGTCTGGCTCCCCAAAGTAGAGAGTGACCAGGGCCACATCCTGCTCGGTGAACCATTTCATGACCGTGTCCACATTCTCCCTCCACTCCGTCTCGTTTTTGTAATTGTGTAAGACGCCTTCCTTCTGGCTCATCGTCACTGCCTCTCCTTGGTAGGTGACGTTCCCACCGGGGTAGAAGAAGGAGCCGGTTTTTAAGCCCTGCAGAATGAGGGGGTGTAAGGTCCAGGGCTCCTCATCCTATCTTGCCCGCCTCTTTCTCTATCCGAGCTCCCTCACCCTCCCTGTCCACTGAGGCCTTTTGTACTCCGAAGTGGATCCTATCTCATAGATCGGAGCAGGCACAATTCATCCACAGGACAGGAACCCCGTGTCTTCAAGCACTAACCGAGGCTAGACAGGAAATGTCCCCACATGCTATGCCCTTCTGCACCCTTGCCTCGGGATCCAGATGTCCTCAGACCTCCCTTCACTGTCTTCTTCCCTGTCCACTTTGTCGCATGAGCCTGCCATCTTCCCATAAATCCTTGCTGCCTGTTCTAGCTGTCCTTCCAACCCCTTGTTGACACGAGCCCATGGTTCCTGCCCAGTTCCTGTCCACTCCTCCACTTTCTCTGCTGAATAGAGGTCAGGGAAGGCTGAATCCTCACGTTGGAACCAGAGCCAGAGGAGGACCGAGTGCCATGTGACAGGCGGCAGCCGCTCCAGTGGAAGTGGAGAAGTGGTGTGGGTTGAGGTGGTTCTTTCCCACCTGGAAACCTTCCTTTTGACCTTTTATTCATAAAAGCTTCATATTGCCCTAGGGCAACACAAAATGGGGAGACTCCTGGTCTCAACACTGTACCCCACCTTCTGTTTAATCTTTGGCTCTTTAGTGTCTGGCTGCCCAGTGGAACTGGAAGCAGATAAAGGCAGCCTTTCCCCAGAATTTCTTTACTGAGTCAGTTATCTACCCTGTGTAAACACGATCCTCCTCTCTAGTGCCAAAGGGCCTGAGGGCATGCATGCCCCCCACCCCTTCCCTCTTTCCTTCTCCTTCCTCCCTTCCCTCCTCCTTGTCTCTCTCCTTCACTCCTTCTGTTCCATCTCTTCTTCTTTCCTGATAGGGTCTTGCATATCCCAGGCTGGCCTCATACTCACTATGTAGCCAAGGATGACCTTGAACTCCTGATCTTCCTGCCTCCACTCACCCAGTACTGGGTTGCAGGTGTGAGCCACCATACCCTGCTTTCTTTCTCCGGGACTGAGGTGAGAACCCAGAGTTTCATACACACCAGGCAAGCCTCTGTCAACCCTTAGCCCTAGTGTCCGTTTCTTTGACAGAACAGAGAAAGTCCAGGATACATAGGCCTCGGACCACAGCCGGGCCCTGATGGCTGCCTGCATCAGTCTCCTCCCCAGCGGCCTTCTATGCTGGGAGGCCAGGATGCCTGTGCATGACCTCACTTGGTCATGGCCTCAGTCTCTCTTCAGGTGGGCCATTTTACCTGCCTCTGGGCTGTGATCCAGATGGGTATGCTGCCGTTGTCCCACCAACTCTGGATACCGAGCGTGGCATGGTAGGGCAGCTTCACCTTGTTGGTGGTATTGTAGAACATGTTGTGGACCACACCATGGTTCTCGATGTATTTGCCTGAGATGGGAAGCAGAGGGAGGGGCAGGGCATGTGTGGAGCAAGCCTAGGGAAAGGGCTTGTGAGCTTACAATCACTGGGAAGCCCTGTGGCACACCATTTCCCTTGGGACAGCTGTGGAACAAGCCCTTGACCAGGTGCTACCAACAGAAGACACCTAAAAACCCCTTGTCTGGGCTCTCAATCTTACTTGGAGGGCTTCCTCAGAGCATTGACCTCTCATCCTTGACCAGGGTGCCTCCATCTGCCACCTGATGTCTTAGACCCCTTCCATCCCCAAGGCCCATCCCGAGGCTGACACTCACCAGTGACCAGTGTAAAGTGGCAGGGGCTAGTCATGGTGACAAAGGCAGGAGTCATGTACTGAGCTTTCACTCCTTCCTGAGCCATGGAGTCCAGGTTCGGGGTGTCCACGTCTTGGTCATAGTTCCAGCGGAAGCCATCAAAGGATACGAGGAGTAACTTATGCTGCCTTTGGACAGGGGCTCCAGTAACACAAACTGGGAGGATGGCCAGAGCCACGGAGAGGAAGATAGCTGAGTGTCCCATGACTGGCTCTCAGACAAATAGGGCCAGGAGTGGAGCAAAGTTCCAGGGTCAGACAGGCCTCTTATCCTGTGCATCTTTAGAGATGGGCGGTTACCGGCCTAGACTTTGCACGTGAGGGTTGTTTGATGCTGGGTTTCTATCTGTGACGGAGGAGGTCCCTGGTTGTTCTTGCTTGTCCTTTAATCCTTTAGTGTCCTTCCTGGGGAGGAGGGGACCCTTGGGCTCAGAGCCTAGAAGGTAGACTCTTATCTGGAACTACCCCACCCCCCACAACCCCAGTCTGCACAGCGACTTCTCTGATCTTAGAGAACCCAGCTGGGAGCAAGGTGAATGGGCTTCTGTCTTAGGGTTTCACTGCTGTGAGGAGACACCATGACCACAGCAACTCTTAAAAAGGAAAGCATTTAACAGGGGCTGGCTTCCAGTTCAGAAGTTTAGTCCATGCAGGCAGATGCGGGGCTGGAGAGGTAGGTGAGACTTCTACACCCTGAATGGCAGGCTGCAGGAAGAGAGTGAGCTACAGGGACTGGCTTGAACATCTGAAACCTCAAAGCTCACTTCCTGTGACATACTTCCTCCAACAAGGCCACACTTTCCATAATGCCACTCACTAGGAGTCTGTAGTGGCCGATCTCATTCAAATCACTACAGCCACCTCTCTATCGTTTGATGCTAGAAGGCCTTGGTGGGGTGTGTGTCCATAAGCAGAGCTGGGAGAGGTCCTGTGGTCTCAGCTTCTCAGATCTAGGTTTGCACTGAACCTAGAACTCCAAGTCTTGGTTCTTGAACCAAGGGTTCTTGGAACCTAGAACCCAAACTCTGGGTTCTCACCTCAGTCCCGGAGAAAGAAAGCAGGGTATGCAGGCTCACACCTGCAACACAGGGCACCCCAGCCTGGACTCCTTCTCCTTGCTCTTGTAAGGAGCTCTAGGGTGTGGTGAATCAGACATAGTGGAGGGTATTGGGAGTGTATGTGCAAAGTGTGCATATTTGGAAGAAAAAACAGAAAGCAATTGGGGTGAGTCATGAGGAGAACTTCCCGAACTGCAGATCCACCAGCAGCCTTCCTCCTGACTCTTGCTCCATGTGGACACAAGTCAGCAAACGATGACCCTGCACGGTGTGACACAGAGCCATCAGAAGCCTCTGTTGAGGTACACTAGCACCCACAGGACACAGGTTCCTTCTCAGACCTACAGAGACATGATTTCTGAATCCTTCCCAGACATCAAATTCGGTGATGCTTCTGTGCACCGGAGTCAAGCTGAGGACATGGGGTTAGCACAACACCAAGGAACTGGGCTCTGAGCTGTGGCTCCTTCACTGGAGCCACAAGCAGGGAGATGCTTGTGGGAGGCAAACACAAGTGGGTGTCGGCTGAGAAGGAACTGTCGGCTGCTCAGGAGAGCACACAAGGCTTTCAGGCCCACTAGCATTGGTCACAGCCCTAAGGACTCCTGTGAGGCCAATGCCATTTGCTGGGACCTAAAAGATGCAGTAGAGAGACAGAGACAAGAAGGCTTCCCAGCAAAGGGATGGCCATGAAGATGAGGGAGTTTCCTCAGCTGGGAGATGGGGTGGGGTGGGTCGTTAAGGGCCTGTGGACTGTGGAGGGGTCAGGGCCTAACTCTGGGCAGAGCTTTTACGCTGCACATAAATACTTTTATACTATGCATTTTTCAGTGGCAAGATGGCTACCTAGAAGAGAGACCCCGTATTCCAGCATCCCAAGCAGTGAGGTCTGGCCACGTGACATCATTCTGACCAATAGGATGGAAGCAGTAGCTACTTGCTGGTTCTTAGCCTCTTGCTGAGAATTATCCATCTGTCTGTCCACCCATCTGTCTGTCCATCCATCTGTCCATCCGTCTGTCCATCCATCTGTCTGTCATCTATCAAACGGGAGGATGAAGACCCATGTGGCTGCTCTCTTGCGTTTATCTGTTCTCCGTCCTTCTGTAGCCCCTGGATATGTATCCACCCTGTTCCCATTAGGCCCATCTGCTTCTTCTCTGACAGCCCTAAGAAGCCGGGCACTTCTTCACCTTACAAGTTCTTACTTAACTGCCTTCCTAGGTCAGAAAAAGGTGTTGGGTCTCCTGGAACTGGAGTTATGGAGGGTTGTGAACTATCATGTGGGTGCTGGGACCAAACTCTGCTCCTCTGCAAAGCAACAAATGCTCTTAGCTGCTGAGCCAACTCTCCAGCCCATTTTTAAATAAATAAAATATTGATTGATTGATTGGAGATAGGCTCTTTTGTATCTCAGGCGGGCCTTGAATCTACTATGTAGCTGGGGATGGCATTGAACTCCTGATTTTCTTGCCTCTACCTCTCACATGCTAGGATTATAGACATGTACCAACATACCCAGTTTATGTGCTGCTGGGGCTTGAACTCAGGTCTTCCTGCATACTAGGCCAGCACTCTACTAAGTGAGCTACATCCCCAGCCATGTAAACCTTTGATTTTATGAGAGTTTTATGGTATGCAAAGTGTTCCATTAAGTATAAGAGACACCCCCACTCCCTGAGTACCTCCCTCACATTCCTACACTGTGGTACATTTGCACGTGAGCCACGCTGGTGAGTCACTCTGTCAACCCCGTGTGTACTTTATTGAGGGTTCCTTAATCTTTATGCAGTGTTCTTTGTCTCCACTCCCCCTCACCCCCCACAGGACATTCCATGGCCCCTCCTTTCACTCATTCTGTGGTCCTGAGGCTCCTGGCCAGGACCTGTGCAGGACTGTCCCATTGTTGAGAGGAAACAGATCGTGGTGTGGGGAGGAAACACAGACAGGAGAGTGTGTCTTGTTACAGAATCCGCTTCAGTCCCAGACACAGCATCCCAGCAGGCTCCGACTCAACCAACCGATCAAGGTCACCGCCCCAGGGAGGGTCAGATGTGCAAGTGCAGCCTCAACACTGTCTTTGGAGCAAGGTCACGTATGCTACTGCACTTCAAGACTGGGGCAGTCTGCCTGGAAGGGATGGCATTCATATTTCTTTGAACTTCTGTGGGGAGGTTTGCCCCGTGCTTATCTATTTGGTCGTTCTTTTGTATCTGTGTGGATCCTACCTTTGTGGTCTCCATCTCTTTGCCACTGATGGCTCAGGTGCGGCCACCGAAGGCTCTGCCAGTGACCCCTGTATCCAGTTCACAATTCAACTGTTCATGAGTGTAATAAGCGCATGAGTGTATATGCATATGCGCCTGCATGCATGTACCTGACCTGTGTGTGCTCCTGTATGACACACACACTCGCATATATAATGTATATATATGTATGCCTATACACACACATATATACATATATACATACATGGCTGGTGTGAATATTTGTTTATATATTCACATTCATATGTACATATGTATGCAAGCATGTCCTATGTATATGTGCCTGTATTTATGTCTGACGTGAGCACGCATGCATGCGTGAGTCTTTATATATGCATATATATGTATAAGTGGTGTGCATGTTGCACACACATAGAGAAGAAACACACCTTTATTCATACTCTTGATAAAGAGGATAAGAGAGAGTTTATTCTGGAGCCAAATTTGAGTGACTGTGGCCCTGCAAACACAGATTTACGCTCACATTTTCCAATGTGGAAGAAGTTTCATCAAGTTTTTTATAGCAACAGATAAAGTCATAAATCAAGATGCTTTTCAAATACGTTGGTTGGTCTATCAGGGTGTGTGGGGGTCACAGCAAAGCTGAGACATCTTAGTCACAGGCCTCAGAGGCTGTCGGGGGAATCCTTAACTCTTGGGTTGGTGGAAGCTAGTGGTCTGCTGAGTTAATGCACTGGGAAGCTTTTATCTGCGAGTCCAAGAACGTTAGGTCTGCTGCAGAGGTGGGTTATTTAGGGACTAAAGATAGCCCAAGGTAAGTCGTAATTAGGCTCTGAGACTATCCTCATTCCTGGTTCAGATCGGTCAATCAGCCTTTACAGATGTTGTTTCCAAGAATTCTCATATGCGCGCGCGCGCGCACGCGCGCACACACACACACACACACACACATGTCTTACACATATATGTACAGGTGTGTACATTGATATTTGTGTACATGTATTCACATATGCATGTCCTACGCATGTGTGCACAAGCGTCTGAGATGTGTGTGTGTGTGTGTATAGCAGTTCCTCACTCTCTGGCATTCCCAGACCCGGATGTTTCATGCTCACCCAGACACCTCCAGCCCCTGTCTTAGACCCAGGCATGTCTAGAGAAACCAGACCTGGGTCTGGGCTGCTCTTTGCCTCCAGCAATGGCACCTTGAAGTCAGTGATCTGCTCTTGTTGTCAGGCCTTCAGCTTAGTCAGCAGGTGTGAGCCTGGACAAGCAGAGCCCTGGGCTACTGTGGGTGTGGCATCTGTGCCACACTGTCCTGGGTGTGCGATGCTGGGGACATCTCGGCTGCACTCTGACTTTTCCTGCTGAGGACACCCTTAGTGCTCTGAGATCTGATCCCAGGAACCCCTTGGTCTGGGGACTGGGTAGAACTGACACCAGCGTGGGTGTCACACATTGAAGAACCACCTCACTGCTAATGGCTGATGGACTTTTTGGTGCTGTTCCTTACAGGCCCAGCTGTCCAGGCAGCACCCCGTTCTCTACAGTAGGTTGTAAGTGAAGACTATAAACATTTGTATCTCTCCCTTGAGGCTGAGTAGCACAGTCCTCTATTCCTGGCCCAAGGCCTGACACATGGCAGACCTTTAGTAGTGGATGCTCAAGCGGTTCTTCAAGGACCCAGGTGGGCCCTGTCTGGCCTTCTCTCCTTTGGTACAGTTGGGTCACTGCTGCCAGGGATCCTGGTGCCCTGGTGACAGACAATGAGCCTATCCCTTCTGTTGGAGGGATACTGGATTAGGACAGGCTCCCCAGATTCCCAATCCAATGTTCTCTGGATGGTTGGGGGGAGGGAAGGTGTCATGGTTGACATAGTTTGCTTTAGGACAGAGAGGCAGTAAAGCAGATTGACTGTGTAACTTAGCTGAAGTGGAAAGTCCCCAAGGGGAGGAAAGACCTGGACCTTGAGAAAGACAAATCCCATGCTATTCCAGACAAGGTCTAGGACATGCTGTCACTCTGAATGTCCTTGGAATTCTTGTGGCGCAGAGGGTGTTGCCAGGGACTGTTCCTCCTGCTTCTGGAACAGGAGTCTGGGGACAGCAGAGCCTAGCAGGGACAGCTCATCACTATGCTCTGGGGACCAGACCATCCAGTCATCAGGAGGGCTGTGATTTTATGACCACGGTTTTGGAGAGACCGATGGGGAGTAGGTGGGGGAAGCAAGTGATCCCTCCCCACTCCAGGCCACGGAGCTTGTGGGGTGGATCTAAGAAAGCCAGCCTCCTCCTCTCTGCCCCTGTACCATTCAGGCTGGCTGACCTTCTCTGTAGGCATGGCTCCTAACGCGTCTGGCTCCTGTGGCCAGAGCCCTGGAGGTGGCTTGCCGATTGCCAGGCACTGACTGACCTTTGCACCGTGAAATTTTTACTAGTGGCCTTCCCACTTTATCAACTGCTTGCCTTTTATTGCTTCTGAGGGGTCTTATCTCAGTCGCTGCTGCCTCTCCTCCCGGATAAATGAGGATTAATATCTTCTTTTTTTTGAGGATTAATATCTTAACAGGATTATGTACTGTGGGCTCACTGTCTATCCAGGGACACAGGGTGCTTCCTCCTCCCTCTCTGTTCTCACCCACCTCAGGCCTTCTTGACTGGTTTTCAGGGAGCACAGTCACAGTTAAGATACCTATGATTAGTGGGGTGTGTATGGGTGCCTCCTGGTTTCAGACTCTGAGATGGGTGTGTGTGTGTGGGGGGGGGGCAGGCTGGACTCTGAACACAAGGTTTCCCCAAGGCTGGGACTTGGAGCTTGAGCCTGAGGAGTGAGGAACTTGTCCATTTCTGTCCTTGTTACTCAGGGTTAGATCCATAAGGCTTGTGCTGGGTCTCTCTACTCTCTGCCTCTGTCTATAACGGTGTTATTCTGAGACAGTGTCTCATGTAACCAACACTGGCCTTGAACCTGCTGTAACTGAGGATGACACTGAATGTCTAGCTTTCCTGCCTCTACCTCAGAGTGCTGATATTTCAGGCATGAGCCACCATGCCCAGTTTCACATGGTGGCTTTTCTTCAGCTGCCTGGAGCACCTTGTGAAGGCAGCTGTCACAGGGGCGCATTGGATAACCTGGGGTAGCCTCATCTCTGTGTTTTGACTCAGTGATATGTGAAGACCTTCATCCCTAACTAGTTCATGCCACCAGCTCTGGAATCAGGACATGGACTATCCTGAGGGGACCTCCTATACCTCAGAACTAGAGAACAGCTTTTTCAGAAAGTTCTTTGTTCACATCTAGAACTCACGCTCTCTGAAAGCTCCTGTGTCCTGTGTTTGTGCTGCAGCTGCCCTGGGCTAGGCTTGGCTCTCACAGCTGGGGAGGATGACTTCAAGTATGAGCCCAGCCTGGGCTACATAGTGAGTTCTAGGAGGCCATTGTGGGCTACAGAATGAGACTTTGTTTCCAGAAACAAAACAAACCGATAAAAAACAATACAAAAAGAAGAGAGGGCAGCTAGAGAGATGGTTCAGTCATTAGGAGCGATTGCTGCTCTTCCCGAGGGTTCCAGTTCAGTTTCTAGCACTCCTGTGGTGTGGTGGCTCACAACTGCCTGTGACTGCAGCTTCAGGGTATCTGACATCCGCTTCTGGTTGCCTTGAGAACCTGCATCATGTACACACACACACACACACACACACACACACACACACGCACAGGTACACAATAAAAATAAAGAGTAGAGGGCTTGGGTGTAAACACACACTCCTGCAGGCACTTGTGTTTCAGCAGGGGTGTTGGGGACACGCGTTTGAGTGAGCAGTGTTGAATTGGGGGAATCTGCACTCACACAACGACAGGAAGGTTCTTGATTCACCAGCCACAGAAATCAGCTCAAAATGGATGGGAGACTGGGAGTCCAACCTAAGACTAGATGGTGGCTAGAACCAAACGTGAGACTAGATGGTGGCTAGAACCAAACACGAGACTCCTTAGCATATCCGTGGGAAATATAAATAAAATAAGCTCTCTCTTCTATCGTAGGGTTAAACAAAACAAAACTCCACTAAAAAGTTAAAAAGTTAAATCGCAAGGAAACCCCTGGGCAGAAATTCAGACTCCACAGGGTCAGCACTTCTTGAAATCAAAATATGTGCTCAAGTTTCAGTTTTCCAAGAAGCTGTGCCCCTGTGTGTTAGCCAGTCGTGGAAGAACGTGTGGCTGAGCTCTGACCACTCAAAGCGAGGCACAGGAACCCCGGACCTGGGTGTGCTCGCCTGCTGGATCTGACATGGGAACACAATCTTTCTGCAGAAAAAGATTTTTTTTTTTTTTTGCCTTGATGAAATACATTGGATTGAGTGGACATTTTCTTGAGACTCCAGACCCATTTATTATACACTGAAGTGGGGAAAGAGTTTTTAATAAGACGGCTAAGTACAGGAAGCAAAAGCAAAAGCAGAAAAAACGGGATGAGATGGCAAGAAAGGGCCACTTAGAGAGAAGAGGGGCTTGCACAGCAGGGTTGGGGAAGTCTCATGAGGCTGTCTCCAGAACTCATCAGGACATGCAGAAGATAAAGTGAAATCGCTGCTAGGTGGAATCCAGACTTCATTAAGAAATAGGCAGTGCCTGGCCATTAATCCTAACGCAGAGGCAGTACTGTCTCTGTGAGTTCAAGGCTGGCCTGCTCTACACAATGAGTTCCAGGCCACCCGGGACTATACAGAGAAACTGTTTGGAGGTGGGGGACTCAACATTACTCACTACCAGGGAAATGTAAATGAAAACCACAAAGAGATATTGCCTCATTCTGGGGAGGTTGGCTGTCCTCAAATATCTAGGTAACAAGTGTGTGGGCGGGGAGAGCTTCCAGTTACCTAGCTAAATTGTGTGTGTGTGTGTGTGCACATGTGTATGTGTGTGTTAGAT
>JADRCH010000053.1:6782597-6826943 GCA_019843965.1 Rhynchomys soricoides | reverse complement strand
CCTGCTCCTCAAACACCCAGTTCCCAACCTTTATGTAAGATCCCCCAGTTTCCAAGACTGGAGGCTCCTGTACTCAAGCTAGGATGGAGATAGGTGGAGGGGAGTCCAGGAGCCCCTCAGCAAGTGGCTATGGTGGGGAAACCACACTATGAGCCCTAGCTGGACTTAGAGGGCAGTGGATGTTGCTATGGAGATGAATGATTAGTCTTTGGTGCAAACTTAAAGGGATTTAGAGCTACCTAGGAGACAGACCTCTGAGTGTCTTTGAGGGTGCTTCCAGAGTGGGAAAGCCTACTCTGAATGTGTATGACACCACCTCATGAGCTGGGTCCTAGACTAAATAAAATAGAGAGGAACTGGAGAGATAGATTAGTGATTAGGAGGACTGCTTACTCTTCCAGAGGACCTGAGTTCAGTTCCCAGCTTGTAACTCCAGTTCCAGGGGATCTGATGCCATCTTCTGGCCTCTGAGGGCTCCTGTATGCATGTGGTACACATGTATTCTTATAGGCACACACACATACATAAATATGAATAAAAATAAATAAGCAAACATCTTTAAAAAAAAAACCCCAATGCTTCTATAATGTCAGGTGTGGTAGTGCATATCTTTAATTCTAGCACATGGAATGGGAAGATAGGCTGGTCTCTTAAGTTTGAGGCCAACTTGGTCTACATAGTGAGTTCTAAGCCAGCCAGAGTGGCATAGTGAGGCCCTGTCATGGTTTGAATGAGAATGGCCTGCATAGGCTCATATGTTTGAATACTTGGTCCCTAGGTGGAACTGTTTGAGAAGGATTAGGAGGTGTGGCCTTGCTGAAGGAGATGTGGCTTTGCTGGAGGAGGTGTGGCTTTGCTGGAGGAGGTGTGTCTTCTCCATATAGTTCTGGCTGTCCTGGAGTTCACTTTTTCGACCAGGCTGTCCTGGAAACTCACAGAGATTCACCTGCCTCTGCCTCTCAAGTGCTGGGGTTAAAGGCCCATGCTACCACATCCAATTTCCTTTGATGTTTTAAAAGGCTAGAGCCATTTCCTGCTTGTGGATCAGATGTAATGTCCCAGTTCTGATGCCATGCATTCTGCCACGGTCCCTGCTCTGGTGGTCACAGATTTACCCTCTAAAGCTGTAAGCCCCAAACGAACTCTTTCTTCTGTAAATTGCCTTGGTCGTGGTGTCTTATGAAAGTGGTAGAAAAGTGACTAAAACAAGCCCTGTTTCAATTGATTGATCCAATCAATAGAAAACAAGCTGACTATCTGCATTCATCTCTTTGCTACTGCGCGTCAAATTTACAACCCGACCATCTGCCTCATGCCCCCATGCCTTTCCCACCATGATGGACAACACCCTGAACACCTGGATAAAGTAAACCCATCTCTGCTTAAATTGCAAGAGCACCCAGGACAGTAGCTAATAGTGGTGCTGCTTATTCTTGGGGTCGGCTTTTTTTTTTTTTTTTTTTCTTTTTGAGGCAAGGTATTACTACGAAGCCCAAACTATTCTTAAACTCCAGGCCATCCTCCTGCTTCCATTCCTGAATCTGGGATTATACGTAGGTACTACTATATCCATTTTAGAGGCTCCTTTCTAGGCTCATATTTTTCAAAGCCTACTTTAATAAGGGTTCATAAATGCTTCAACCTCCTTTATAGCCCACCGACCAAAGGAAGGGGAGGAAGATGGCTCATAGGACAAGGGGGACATGGACCTGTTTAGAAGTAGGTCTCTGGGGTGATTCCAGTCTTCACTGTCAGCAGTCTAGTCCACTAGAATCAGCAGCAGCTGCCCAATCCAGAAGAAACCTCAAGGCTCCGCCTATGGGCACACATCCACCAAAACATCTAGAACACCTCCAGAAGTTCTTTGGTACGTTTCTCTCTGCGAAGTCACAACAAGCGAAGGTCAGGGAAGGAAGCAATGAGAACCAATGCCAGGCATCATCAGCAAAGACCAGCAAGGTGAACCAATGCTAGAGCGTCGTCCACTGTCTGTTGGGCTATACTTAAGCTCTTTCCAAACATCACGTGTCCTCCCAAGCATCTGCTCCAGCAAAACACCACATGTCTGTTCTTAGCAAAACATCCTCTCATGTGTCTGCTTCATCAAAATATCCTTTTATAGGACAGTTTCCAGGAAGACATTACATGACACAGCCGAGTCTCTGAATAAACCAGAAATTTCCACTTCGCACCTTTTTACTTAAAAATTTTTATCGATTGATATTGATTGATGATTGATTGATTGTATAGATGCTTTACCTGCCTGTGTCTGTGCAGCACATGTGTACAGTACCCACGGAAGCCAAAAAAGAACACTGGATCCCCTAGAACTGGAGTTACTGATGGTCGTGAGCTGCCACGTGAGTGCTGGGAATCAAACCTGGTTCTCTGCAAAAGCCAACAAGTGCTCTTACCCTCTGAGTGATCTCTGCCAGCAGAGGGCCCACAGTTAAACCTGTAATCCCATCTCTCCCTTCCAGAGCAATTTGTGCCAGACCTCTGTGGCCACCAGGACTCCATCTGCGGTCTGGGTCTTTGTTGGGACAATTCCACCCTATCCCTCCTTTTCTCCATGTCCCCCTCTTTCCCTCAGTTAGCTGTTCCAGACCACACTCCTCCCCACACATGCCCGCCACCGTTCTCTGTTGAGGGGCACCAGCTGCTCATCAAATAAGAATTAGCTCAAAGTCCCAGAGGACGATGAGGGTGTGCCTAGGCCATTCTCCTTAGAGGGCCGGACAGAGGCCTGGATCTGCTCAGCTCTGCCTCTGGGACCCTCCGTTCAGCAGGGCCTTCTCCTGGTCTCAAGGTCTACTGAGCGGTGTCAGGGTGCTGGGTAAGGATGCATGTGGTTCTGTCTGTACCCTCTCTGGGCAGGCTCATTGCGAGAGCTAACCACAATGCTAGCACCCTGCTTACAGACCCTAGACAGTGACAAGATCCTTCTAGAGGCCACAGATGGAGAATCACGGGGATCCTAGGAAAGAAGACTAGGGTTGGCTGAGCCTGGGTTTTTTCTGAACTCAGTCCTGAGTTACCCAGCTCTACAGGCTTGTGTCTGGGCGGGTGTCTGAGGATCCTCAGCACCTCACGGCTGCTTGGCTTTTGGGACTCCTCAAGGCATCTGTCTTGTTTTCCTATAGAGAGCAGATCGGTGGGAAGGGCCTGAGCCAGCCTTACAGATGCTGAAAATGGGATTCAGTGTATGTTGATCTGGAGTGAGGCATGCCTGTCTGGCTTCCCAGTTGCTCTGCAGGAGCCTGAGGGCTGCACGGTCGCAGGCTGCAGGCCTCTGTGGGTCATGATGGATGTGAAGGAAGTCCTGAACAGCAGGAGCCAAGAACAGCAATTTGCACCTTTCCCATGATGCTGTTGGCCTTCATCCATGTGCTTAGCCTGTGGAAGACCAACTGGAGCCTCCTGCCCATCCACCTGCAGGGCCTGTGGCCTTCAATGTCCCCTAGAATCTTTCCTCTGGGGTTGCTCATGGGTACTATTCCCTGGCTCCACTGCCAGGACATGAGAAAAACCTCCATCTTGACTTCTGCGGCTGAAAATCCCTCTTAGGATCTCCAGAGCTGGTCACTGGCCCAGGAGGCCATCTCCTTCCCTCTCTCTCTCCCACCACATAGGTGTCAGCTCTCAAGCATTCCCTGGCTCCATCTGCCCCCTCCTTAGGGTTATTCTGACCCTAAGACACATGGCAGGTAAGGGGACACTTACTCTAATTGCCCTGGGATGTTACATTTGCCGGATTCACCCTTATGGGTGTCAGTTCCTAACTGCTCAAAGTGGAGCCTTGTGTGAGGCCACCCTTTTCTGGGGCTCTCCACTCCCTGTATCTGGGGGTTCCCTTCCCCCCTCTGAGTCAGCTGAGGAGAAGCCACCTAACCTCTGGCTCTCTGTGCTTCAGGTGTCAATTTTCCCCTGCATCTCTGATGCTTCAGTGCTGTGACCTCCACGCCCTGTGCTGTGCACTCCAGGAGACTCAGAACCCAGATCTGTACTTTTCTGGCCTTTCCTCGGGTGTCTTGCCATGGTAGCTAAGCTCTGAGGGGTGGTTGTTGAGGGCAAGATGGGTGGAGACCATCCAGGGGACAATGATCAGAGTCTGAAGAGTGCTCTGTTATCTTTGCAAGTGCAAGGCATAGGCAGTGGGAAGGGTAGTCGGAGCAGGAGTGCCTGGTGTTGACTTTGCCTGAAGGCCAGAGGTTCTCTGGGTCCTTCTGAGCCCTATGGGCAAGGAGAGACAGCGAAGATACGTTGTTACCCTAGAATCTTGGCAAAGATACATTGTTGCCCTGGAATCTTCCCCCAGAGACTCTGGACCTGCTATCTCTAGAGGTGTTTGTTTTACAGCCCTGTGGCTGTCTCTTTGTGTCTCGATAATGCAGAAGGGATGAGCTGGGACAGATAAGTGGCTACCTTTGGCTTACCTTGTGTAGATAAAGGGTGGTCAGCCCATCACTGATCCATTTATGTCACTGCTGGAGGAGAGGGTTCCTTTGGGAAAATCCCTGGTAAAAGAAACAACCTTCACCTTGGTCTCGTGGTCATCCTCATGAGCCTTCTTGTTGACAGCAGGCAGTCAGTTAAACAGTGGGACTGGGGTGTCAGGGGAGATTGGGGTCACAGGGGACTGAGTTGGGTTCCAGGCGCATGAGATTGAGAACCTTCACACCCAGCTTCCTCCCCACAGTCAAGGATCTCAGTGGTCTGGGTCTGACAGAAGATCATAAGGGAGTTTGAGTTGAAGATGTCCCTCCTCCCAACAACCCCCCCCCCCCCCCCAATCCTGGGCCCTGAAGGCATATGCCTTCCTAAAGGCTGAAGTTATGACAGCCAGTTTCCCGTTTGTGTCTGTTCCAAGTGAGCCAGTCCTGTGAACCCACTCTGCTTCTTTGGCACCTCCTATGTGAAGGGCAAGGAGAGAGACACAGGCTGGCTTCCGGCTAGCAAAGGGATTGGGGTGAAAGGGAAGTCTGCATCCCTCAGCATCTGTGGGCAAATTAGCTCAGGCTTGGAAATGGGACAGGGAAGTGACTATCAGTGTCAGCCTGTGATGTCTCTGAGTTCCAGGCTATAGCTGTGAGCCCTCCCACCCCCATGGCTGCAGAAACAGCTTTTTAAACTGACAGTTTTTGCTAACCATGTCCCACCTGTTTCTGTGAAAGGTGAGGGCAGAGGTGGCACACGCCTTTAATCCCAGCACTTGGGAGGCAGAGGCAGGCGAGGCCAGCCTGGTCTACAGAGTGAGTTCCAGGACAGCCAGGGCTACACAGAGAAACCCTGTCTCGGAAAAAAAAAAAAAAAAAAACCACCACCAACAACAACAAAAAAAGAAAGGTGAGGAAGACACTTCGGTGTTGAGTGTGCCTGGTGCTAGAGTCACAGCTTGAGCTATCCCACGGGCCCACTGACTTTTTGTTAGTGGGGATCACCTGCCATGACCCTTGTGAGGAATATTTAATGAAGAGGTGCAACCCTTCCCAAAGTGCTTCCCTCCCTCCCTTCCTCACTCCATCTCTCCTCCTTCCCTTCTTCCTTAATGCTTTGTTTGTTTTGTTTTTTGAGACAGGGACTTACTATGTTGCCCAGGCTTGCCTTGAACCCTTGATTGAAGGATCCTCCTTCCTCTGTCTCCAATACCCCATCACCCCAGTTAAATGCTGCTTTTCTTTCCTAAAGTCTTCCTCACGGAGACTAGCTAGGATTTCTGTTAGAAGAAACCACAAATAAAAACCATTCCTCGTCAATTACAGTTATAGAATTACCCTGAAATATAGTTCAAACAAAGTAAACCTTATTGTGTGTGCATGCATGTGTGTGTGTGCATATGCATGTGTGTACATATGCATGTGTGTACATGTGTGTGTATATGCATGTGTGTGCTTGTGTATGCGTGCGTGCTTGTGTGTATGAGTGTATCTGTGTGATGCATGTGTGTAAGTGCATGTTTGTGTGGATGTACACGTGCCACAGTACATGCAGAAAGAACTCACGAAAGCCTTGGGTGTTGGTTCTTCCACTTTGAGATAGGATCCTTCTGCAGTTTTCCGCTTTGTATTCCAGGCTAGCCCACAAGCTTCTGGAGATTCTCCTGTGTCCATGTTTCATCTCCTGGTAGGGCTGCTGGAATTACAGATGTGTGCTACTTTGTGTGGCTTAGTGTGGGCTCTGGGAATCCTCACGCTTTTCTCACTGAGCTATGTCCCCAGCCCTCTTGACAGTTTTCCTTTTTTCTGTTTCTCCTTTAAAAAAAAAAAATTTGTCAGGGGCTGGAGAGATGGCTCAGTGGTTAAGAGCACTGACTGCTCTTCTGAAGGTCCTGAGTTCAAATCCCAGCAACCACATGGTGGCTCACAACCATCTGTAATGGGATCTGACGCCCTCTTCTGGTGTGTCTGAAGAAAGTGACAGTGTATTCATATACATAAATAAAGAATTCCTTTAAAAAGTTGACAACTTTTGTATGTGCACATGTTTTACATATGAGCCATGGTGTGTGTGTGTGTGTGTGTGTGTGTGTGTGTGTGAGAGAGAGAGAGAGAGAGAGAGAGAGAGAGAGATCTCAGGGATTCAGGCATTTATTTCCCTTCCACTATGTGGGTTCTGGGATGGAACTCAGGCTGTCAGGCCTGGTGGCCAGCACTGAGCCATGTACACCTTGACTGACATTTTCTAAGGATAGCCTCAGGAGTCCTGGATATTTCCAATGGAATTATTTCACACCAGCTTCCCAGTTTGCTTTTCTATTGCTACGATAAACACTGTGGCTAAAAGCAACTAGGGGATGGAGGGTTTATTCCATGTCACACTTCTATCACTGAAGGAAGCTGGAGCAAGAGCTGGAGGCAGGAACGGAAGCAGAGACCACAGAGCACGCCTAGGGTTGACACCGCCCACAGTGGGCGGGGCCCCCCTGCATCAATCAGCAATCAAGAAAATGCCCTAGAGCTGTGCCCGCAGGCCCGTCGAACCAAGGTAATCCCCCCCTTTGGGATTTCCTCAGGTAAAGCGAATGAGGAGCTTTTCAGAACGAGGCATGCGTGTCGCCTGTGTTTGGATTATCTATCCCCAATCATCCTCTCTCTGGCCAGAGGTTTCTGGGGGTGACACCGAGGACCGGTCGTCTTTGACAGTGGTGTGTGTCTGCTTAGAAAAGTATTTATTTGCATCTTTTCGCACATCTCTCTGTCTTGCTAAATTCCCAGGTTGGGTGCTCTGAAAACCATTATAGCTAAGAAAATCTGGCTGAATTCAGGTGAGAAAATAGAGTCTCAGGCATGCTATGCAGGTGTTCTTCTACCGAGCCACACCCACAGCACAACAGACTGAGGCGTCTAGTGCACAGACTTCTGCAGGGAAAAGACTCAGAAATCCCCAGACCTAGAAAACCCCAGCCATGAACAAAATGCTTTTGTTCATTCCTGACATGTCCACCAGGTGGCGCTGTCCAGCCATAGATCCTTATCCAGGCTTTAGAGAATCACCCCAAGGCCTGGGCTATCCCACACTATCCCACCTTACTATGCTAGCCCACACCCTCTTGCCAAGCTGAAACTACAGGGAACAGAGCCCTTTGGGGGGCTTGGGTTTGTTTGGTGAGCCAGCTTAGCTTCCTCTGGTTCCCCTATCCACACTGTTGATTTTCTTTCTTTCTTTCTTTCTTCCTTCCTTTCTTCCTTCCTTCCTTCCTCCTTCCCCCTCCGCCTCCTCCTTCCCCCCTCCTCCTTCCCCCTCCTCCTTCTTCTCTCTCTTCTTGCTTGAAACATATTTGTTAGCTGGATACGGCTCATGCCTTTACCACACCTCTAATCCCAGCACTCAGGAAGCAGAGACAGGTGGATCTTTGAGGGCAGCCTAGTCTACAGAGAGAATTCCAGGATATCGGGGCTACACAGAGAAACTTTGTCTTGAAAACCAAAATGCCAACCAAACAAAATATATCTATATTTGATTTTACGTGTATTGTCTGTATGTGCACCACATGTGTGCCCCGTGCTCACAGAGGTCAGAAGATGGCATCAGATCACCTACTGGTTGTAAACTATCATGTGGGAACTGGGACTTGAACCTGGGTCTTCTGGAAGAGCAGCCAGTGCTCTTAGCCATTTCTCTAGCCCATTATTTATTTGAGCAGGCAAGAGCATGCGTGCGTGCACATGTGTCACAGTGCACGTGTGGAGGTTCCTGGCAGTTTCTGATTCCACATTTTTAAGACAGGGTCTTTCTTGTTCTACTGCAGGTGGGGAGTAGAGACTGGTAAGACAAGAGAGAGGGGCTGACTTGCTTGGGCCTGCCCTGTGGTGTGGCCTTCTGTGACATTTCCTGGGGACAAGTGAATAAACACCTATCCGTTCCAGAGAGGGCGGGAGCCATAGACCAAAGTGCAGGTCCACAGAGCCAGACTTGAAGCCTATGAGTTTATTGTACTGCTTCCAGAGTGTGGCTTGGGAGTTGCTTACAGGAACCTGGGGGACCCCAAAGCAGCTGAGCCACCAAAGTCTGACCCATTATGGTGGTGGCTTCCCCAGAGCTGCATAAAGGGAGTCTTCCTTCTGCTGACTTCCACAGTTTGTATCTTCCAGCCCCTCCCAGGACACAGAGATTATGTGCAGTTGGGACAGCATTACATACAATTGGGAGGCATGGCTGGGCCTCAGGTGAAGCTGGAGTGATCCCTCGCTCCCTTCTCTGAGAAACTGTCAATAATCTTTTAAGAGTCGCCTGAGGGTGGTTACAGATGCTCTGATTGCCAGCAACTGCTGTCTAACCCATAGGACAGTGCTTTATGGCAGGCCTGCCATGAGGACCTGCCTGGGCACACCCAGGGGCCAACCCACAGTCCTCTTTGACAATGGGCTTACATAGGGTGCAGGTGTGATTCCGGAGCCCCACTTCTCCCTCCTTTTCCTCCATGGGCAGAATGCTGCACACTGGCAGTAGTCATGCCTCTGACATTTTTTTGGTGAGGAGGGGCCAGGTGGATGCTGTGTGGGTGGGGATGCTTCACATGCAGGAGGCTCCACATAGGCCTCCCAGACCCCAGAGTCTATACACAGCCTAATCTTACCTTGTCTCCTGTAGCGCTCCCTCCTATCTCCTTCTGGCCCAGGACTCTGTGGGGCTGCTTGTTTTCTTTGGGGGTTGAGGGGGAGACCATGGGCTGTTGTAGTGGCTGGCCCTGACCTTTTGTCATTGGTTTCTGAGCAAAATTGCTGGGAACAGCTGTGGAGTTGAGGGTGGACCTTGACATTCCAGGTGGGGTTCCTGGTGTCCTTGAACTCTGGCAGGCGATTCAAGGTCAACTCCCCAACACAGCCTCAATAGAAGAGAGCTTTTCAGGGGGTGAAGGGGGCAGAAAGAAGGTACACACTGGCATCCCATGCCTCCCAAGAGCTGCCAGACAGGGACTGGGAGCCACTGAAGGAGGTCTGGACATCTGCCATGGCAGGCACCCCTCCTGACCTGGCTGCCTGGGCAGAGGAGGGCTACTCTCTTTGGCTCCCCCTTCTCCTCTCTAGGCCTGGCTCTGAGACATTCATCCAGGGCCTTCAGCTGCCTTGAAGACACATTACCCCCTGGCCGTTCCCCATCCTGCCCTGTCCCTTGGAGGTGCCAGATGGGCTGGTCCAAGGCAGCCAGGCCAGATTCTGTCCCCTGCTCTATTCCTCCCAAGCCCCTGGGGAGCCAGGAGGAGGGCCTGGCAGGGCGGCAGATGGTGAGTTGGGAGGAGGGGCTGCCCGGCAGATGGACGACTGTCAGGACAGATGGCGGGCTGAGTAGGGGTCCGGGGCTTGCCCATCTGCTCCTGCTCCTGCAGGGGCTTTTCTCGGCACCTCCGACTGAATTGGGATGGGTCCACTATAAGTCCCTCTGGATGCTCTGTAGAGCCTGACTCAGTGCTGGTGTTTCTGCCCGGTTCCCACTTGGGATCACACAGCCCCTTCCAGAAGCTAGCTGGGCCTGGACTCTCAGAGCTGGAGGGGACCTCGGGAAGCCCTGGCTGATCGTGTGGTATACCCCAGGATGAAGCCTCTGTGGTTTGCAGAGGGTGAGCTGGCTTCACAGATGGGTCTCGATGCTGGGAGGCTCCAGGACATGAAGACCCCACATGCCTTAAGATGTTCCCAGGGTGGCAAGAATCAGTCTGGCTGCTTCTCAGAGGCAACATCAGAACTAGGAAGGTCCCACTGAGAGGAGGAAGAAAGGGAGGAGGAGGAGGCTCCAGAGAGCTCTGGGTGGAGACACCTGCTCTTAGGAGGAAGGGCAGAAAGCCAGGCATCTAGCCCAATATGCAATCACCTCCTGTGTGTACAGTCCACCATCCAAGAAAAGGAGAGCTGTAGGGGTATCCTGGGCTCTGAGGTGCTAGGGGGATTTCAAATTTGGGGTTCTAATGTTGGAAATCTCCAAAAATACCTTTAAAAATTTAATTTCCAAGAAAAACCTTTGCAGAGTATGTTGGTATGTTCCTGTAATTCCAGCACTCGAGAGGTAGAGACAGGAGGATTGGGGCAGACTTTGACAACACGGTGAATCAGGGGCCAGCTTGGGCTACATAAGACTCTGTCTCAACAAATTCTAAGAAAAGAAAACCTTCTTCAGCAATGGTTAGCCCTTCTCTGGGCTTCTGTAGCATGTGTCAGTTCCTTTTGCCCTGAGAACGGTGGTGTGTGTCCTGGCATTTACTCCAGGGGTACAGCCAAGGCTCAGCTCCTCCTTTTCACCTACCCCTGGCTCCCCTGAGCAATGCCAGCTCTGGGCCCCCAAGATTCCACCTCCACGTTGGGGGTCTCCAGCTACCCCCAATCCCCCGTATCCTTTTAAACTCCAAGAGTCAAACCATGAGCTGTGCCCTTTCTGTCTCCACTCGGCCTCTGAGCTGCTGGATGGCTTTGGGTGGTGATGCACCATCTCTGAGCTTCGATTCCTTTCGTTGGGAAGGTCAGACCCACCTCTGGTAGGTTGTTGGGACTAAGCTGAGTCAGCGCCCTGGGAATCCCGTGATGTATGTGGTGGAGACTGAGCTTTTGCTGAGGTTATTAATGACCTGACTTTTCTTAAATTTCATTTTGTGGAGAAGGGATTTGAATGGCTTCATTCAGTGTGCCCGCAGTCCTCCTCATCCAGTCGTGGGGCACTTCTGGTGCCCCAAGGGAACCATCCCGACACTCGCCGTCCCACGCTGCCCCCTGGCGGCAAGCCCTGGGCATTGCGGCCATCACTACTCTTCACTCTATGGAGATTGCTGGGTATTTCCCATCCTTCAGGACTCGCCCTATGGTGTCCATTGTCTTTGGGGTGCTTGTCGGGAGTAGGCATCAGAGGTTTCTTGTTTTAGAGCTGAAGACCCCTGTGCTGTGCACAGAGGGTGTGTGCTATACCAGTCAGCCCGTCTCTATAGTGTCGGGCTGCCGCAAACACAGGTACGCAGAATTTTATTTGGACACCCGTGTTAATTGTTAACCTCGTTCACCTGGACGCGTCTGTGTTCTTAGCCGGTTCCACAGCAGAAACATGGCTTTTTGTCACAAGGCTCTGCCGTCCAGCTCTTTCCGTGCCCCCTGCCAGTTGTTTTCACATGAGGAAACCAAGGTTCTGGTGTCTCTGAGCCCTCTTTCCGTGCTGTTGCTCTCCTGCTGTGGGGCCTGATCGCCGCAGGTGTGGTAGCACCGGACCCTGTCCTCATGGACAGCTGCACCTCCTGTCCTCTGTCTGTTCCCTTGCCCTTCCCTCTCTATTATAGCTCTACTGGAGAAGCTCTGGAGTGTCTGCAGGACTCCGCAGGGGCATTTCTTATTTTTACAGGGGGAAATCCCGAACTCCTCTCATTCGGAGGAGCTTGTAGGGCTGTCTACTTATGGACAGTATGGCCAGGCCACAGCTGGCATGGTGCTCTGCTGTAGTTATAATTACCATGGTGATTCATGGTCCCATCATACAGCGAAGCCCAGACCAGGGTCTGGCAAGGCTGCTCATGCAGAAACCAGCTTTTGATCTAGGGTCTGGGGTTCACAGGTTAGACCTGATGGGCTGAGACTCCGGTAGTGCTGCTGGGATTTGGAAGACCAAGAGACCAGGGGAAGAGACCCTTGTAAGGTGTGTGGTAGACACACATACACACACACACACACACACACACACACACAGAGAGAGAGAGAGAGAGAGAGAGAGAGAGAGATATGCATGGATTGCTCCAGGAGTTTATGCCTCCTGTACTTCTTCCCATCTCCCTGTGCCCCAGCTTCTCTGTGGTACCCTAAGGGAATGTGACAACGATACGTTTCTTTCTCTAAGCAGAGTCCTGGGCTGGGAGTGGCCCTTCCCTCACAAGGGTCTTTGTGGTCCCCCTGTTGGTGTAGAAGCAGAGCCAGGGCATCACTTCTGAAGGAGGCTTTTCCCTGAAGCCAGAGGCTCTGACTTTTGAAAGCTATGTGTGTGCACAAATGTATGTGCACACATGTATACTCTGTCCTAGTCAGGGTCACTACTGCTGTGATGAGACACCAGGACCGAAAGCAAGTTGGGGAGGAAAGGGTTTATTTGTCTTACACTTCCACATCATAGTCCATCACTGAAGGAACTCAGACAGGGCAGGAACCTGGAGACAGGAGCTGATGCAGAG
The DNA here is from genome assembly GCA_019843965.1 of Rhynchomys soricoides. NCBI lineage: Eukaryota > Metazoa > Chordata > Mammalia > Rodentia > Muridae > Rhynchomys > Rhynchomys soricoides. The sequence goes on along the minus strand of JADRCH010000053.1, from coordinate 6,814,312 downwards.
GCCATGGAGGGTGCCGCTTACTGGATTGCTCCTTACAGTTTGCTTAGTCTGTGTTTTTAGAGACCCCCAGACCCCCAGCCACAATAGTTGGATTTCCCTATAGCAATCGCCAATTAAGAAAACATCCTACAGTTGAATCCTAAGGGAGCATTTTCTCAATTGAGGCTCCCTCCTTTCGGATTCCTCTATCTCATGTCAAGTTGACATGAAACTAAACAGTGCATGCACACACATGCAGAAGCACACACACATGTGAATGCTTGTATACCTCCAGGGGGACACACACATGTTTGCATAGACAAGCCAGCAGGCATATACATGCAAACACACAAACATGCACATAGGCATGTATACATAACAGAAGCACAAATACACGCATGTACACACATTCATCTGCATAAAGCACGCACACTTTAACATGCGAGCACATGCACGCGTGCACACACACAGGCACACACACACTGAGGCATATCAAGTCAACAGAAATAGTCATTTGTTGCTGTTTATCAGGCTGTGAGAAACCCTTCCATGCCTGTAACTTTGCTTCATGTTCATGGGCTTGAAGCTAGCCCAGAGGGTAGGCATCCTGCCTGAGACCACATGGTTACACAGTTATCCATAAGCCCACAGGCGTGGCAGAGTGGGGTGCATGCCATCCATGTTGGTGTAGTGGGGGCTACATTCTCAGGAAGGGGCTCTCTGAAAGGTTTTGCATGTCTCTCCTGGGACACTGAGCCTGGAGAGAAGGTGGGATGAAGAGGGTCTGGACTGGTTCATCCTTGCTTGACCGCTCTACTCTCATCCTGGGCAGCGGCTCCAGACAGTCGAGCTTGTCCTCTGACCTGTCTGTCTCACGTCTTTCCCTAGACCAGTACCAGCAGACATCGGAGACTCTTCAGGGCACTGCAGCCACACACATTGTATTTGTTGAGCAGAGTCCTGCTGGTCAGCTCTTCTGGTAAATCCCCCGCAGGAAGGCACCAGTGATGGGGGACCCTTGAGCCTTTGTCAAACCTACAGTTTGCTGGGGCAGCAGAACCTGCTCCGGAGTGTGCACACAGAGGCTGGGCCACATCCTTAGTTGAGACGTCAGCAGCTGACCCCTGTTGTCCTCTGCTGAGCCCTTTGCTGTCCGTCCTGGTTAACCAGGTATTGATTGCCGATCAGGCCCTTCCTTTCCATCTCATTTTCAGGGCTAATGGCTCTGCTGCCATTGATCCGTGTTAGGGTGTATCTTGATCAACTGTCCCCTTGTTACACCCAATGGTGTCTAATATGCATGGCCTAATCCTGGGTCACAGGTGTCCTTCCTCTCTTCCATCCCCCGTGGCACCCCCTACATGCCTGTGTCTGGCTTATTTGAATGGTGGTAACAAACCAGCTGGAGTGGGGTAGCCTGGAACAGGTGTTTGTCCTCTGTGGTCCTGAGACCAGGAAGTCCTTGACCGAGGTGCCAGTAGCTCCCAAGCCAGGGGAAGTCTCAGTGTGCAAGATGGCAATTCTTTTTCTCAGAGGTAGTCATCAGAAGAGGAGGATCAGTCTCCGCATGAAGCTGGTGTGTGCGTGTGCGTGTGCGTGTGCATGTGCGTGTGTGTGCATGCATGTGAGCATGTTTCAAAGGCCATAGGAGGGTATATGTTCCTCTAGAGTTGGAGTTAGAGGTGGCTGTGAGCAGCCCAGTGTGGGCGCTGGGAACTGAATTTGAATCCTCTGCAAGAACAACAAATGCTCTGACACGGAGCCACCCCTAGGCCCCTTTAACAATGATCCCAAGCACAGGAGGAACCTTCGTGACTCAGTTGCCCTGAAACAACCACACCTCTCAATGCTGCTGTGTGGAAATGCTGACAGAATGGATTTTGGAGAGATGCAGAACACGCCACTGGTCCTCAGGCCACCTCCCCTCCCTCCACCCTCTATACAAGTCTTTCTCTATGGCCTGCCCATCTGGTGCCCCTTCCTCCCCCTTCCTGACTGCCAGCCCCCTTTCTCAGGGGTCTACCATCTCCTTCATCTTGCAAGGGACAGGGATGGGACTTCTCTTGTATCAGGCTTGACCCTGTTCTTCCAGCACAGAAGGTAGAGGGGGCCCGTCTGGTGGGAGGGCTGGCCACTTCAGGGCTCTCCACCCCCCACCCCAACTCTGGACCTCATATGCAGCCTTTCCATCCTGACCAGGTCCATGAGGACATGTGGCTTATCTGTGAGGAGACCCACAATTCCAGGGGAAGATCTGATCCCCTCCATGCTCCCATCATAGAGCTGTGTGGAGGCAAGCCAGTAAGACACTTCTTGCTGGAGGTACCCCTGAGCAGGCAAAGCTCCCCATTGGCCCAGCCCCTGACCCTGCCGCCTGCAGATAGCAGCTTGTCCTGTCTGCCTTTGTATCATCCTAGTTTCTCCTCATTTCCCTGGAAAGCCATGGTGGGCCCAGGACAGGTGCCGTAAGTCAGTGGAAGCCGAGTGCTCGCTCTCATGTTCCTTCCATCTCCAGCCTTGGTTCCTCCCCTCCCCTCCAAAACTCTGCTTCAAGCCCCACCAAGCCTTAGACGCTAAGACTTAGGTGGGTCTCATGGGGGTTCCTAGGGCTGGAGATTCCCCACAGTCATGGGTGACTGTATTCGGTCTTCTCCCCCAACTTTTCTGCTGGGGTTTGTGGTAGGGACTCAGCCTCTGTAATGCAGGAATAGCGACTGATCTACCCGCCTCAGGCCCACTCACCTGTACCCTAAATAACTGTCTGGGGTCCCCTGTAGGTAGGGTAATGTGGTGGTGGAACTGGAATGGGGGGGGGGAGGTGAGCTGGCCCATGGTAGCAGTAGGCAGGTGTATGGGGGGCTCTCCCCACCCTTCTTACGACTGTATGGTGGGTGACCCCCTGTATGACTAGGTTGCCATGTAATTTACCAAACACTGGAAACTAAGGTAATTAGTCAGCGGCTCCCTCAGTAACAGATGTAACTGGGCAAGGTGTTGGAGCTAGCTGCCACAGCCCAGGGCAAAAAGCCTTGGGAGTGCTTCATCAACACAGGTCAGGGGTGTGTGCAATCCCTGGTCTGGAGTGGAGCCTGAGGATTCTCACAGATGGCCTGGGGATCCTGCTCCAAGAACCCCCATAGGCATGCTTTTGAAAGTGTTGACATCAGGGCTCTACCCCAGAAACCATGGCAGTTCCCAGAGCCTCTTGAGAATGGGGACTGGGGGTCTGTGTCTCTTGCCTCAGGAGGGCTGTGGTCTTCACTACAGGCAAGGACCAGGATGCTCTTTTGCCACACCCCTTGGCGTGTACTTCCCTTCCCTCCTATTCCCCCCTGCCATGCCCACCATTACATTAGTGAGCATGAAATATTTACCTAAAGAGGTTTTTTGCAAATATCCCTTCGGTTCTTGTCCCTTGGTTGGGAACATAAATTGTGCACCACATACAGGCTGAAAGGTTGATGTTAAATAATACAGTACAAGCCTGTGGGGGCCAGATGCTGCCAGTGTGTGCAGCCTCCCGTGGAAAGCCTTCCAGGCTGGAAGACCTGGACATGAGATGCTGGAGCCGGGAGTGAGCAGGTCCCCTTCAAGTGGATTGCGGAAGTGACATTTCCAAAGCTTCCAGCATTGAAGCAAACTACGGGGACCCTGGGAAAAATGAGAAAAGTTACTGTAGCCTTTCCAGATATCCTCCCTACCTCACCCCCTATGGCTTCCTTTTGAAAAGATGTTCTCAACCTTCCTAATATTGGGGCCCTTTAAAATAGTCCCTCGTGTTGTGGTGACCCCAACCATAAATATGTTCTCACGGCTACCTCAGAACTGGGATGTTGCTACTGTTATGAATCATAATGTAAACATGTGTTTTATGATGGTTTTAGGTGACCCCCAGTGAAAGGATTGTTTGACTCCCAAAGGGGTCTGAGAACCACGGTCCTAGAAAGACACCTTTCCTTCCTGCCCACTGTCTTGCCCTTGTCCTGTGAGGAGTGGCTTCCCCACCTCATCTGCCATGCCCATCGCCTGTGAGGAGACAGGATCTGATTTAAGCCTTTTGGGGAAATGGTTTGGGAAATGGGGGATTATCCAGAGACTTTGGGGACATGGTGCACTGCTTTGGGGTGGTGTCATTTCCTGCCACTTGGAAGAGGGATGAGAGGAGGTGTGTGAAACACTGGGGGCCTCAAGGGACAGGCTCCTTTGATGCCACTGTTCCCTTCCCCTCCCCCACCCTTGAGACTGACAGGATGGCTGTGAGGGAGGAGGGAGGAAGGAAGAGGAAGAAGGGAGAGAGATGAGGAGGGTAAGGAGGTGCAGGAAGAACCCTGCACTGCTGCTTCCTTCTTTGAGGTCCCCATCCCAAGCCATCTTTCTTTTGGACACATTTGATGACATCTGGAGCCACGGATCTGGCACCACTCCTTTGGGGAGGAGAGCCCTGACTTTGAGATTATCTCTTGACTATAGGAGGGAGCACCCCACAAGCAGCTTCTGAACACTGCATTCCCCTCCCCAAGCTCCAACAGGGTTCTAACCTGTTCTCCTCTGCTCAGGACCCTTCCCAGCTCCTGTGTTCTTCTTTGAATGTGCCTGACTGTCCTGGGCCTCTGTAGAGGTCTGTGAGGGTCTGAGATGGCCATAGCAATGTACCTTGTAATGGTTAATCTTCACTGTCAACTTGATAGGGATTTACAGTCACCATGGAAACACAGACCTGGGTACCCTTAGGTAATTGTTTCCAGAAAGGTTTAATTGAGTGGGGAGGACCCATCCTGAACGTGGGTGGCGCCATCCCATAGTCCCAGACACTGAGACTGGCACGTGCCACTCTCTGCTTCCCAGCTGATGCAATGCGACCGGCTGCCTCATGTTCCTCCCACCATGATGGGCTGTCCTGTGGGCCAGGAGACTAAGTTGCCTTTGTTAGCTACGTAAGAGAAGCAACACAAACCTCACACTGAGGGCTGCAGCTATAGGAGGGCACTTGCTCCCAGCCCAGAGGCCCAATTCTGTACTTGGGGTGTGGCAGGCTGTGTTCCTACTCACGGCTCCAGGAGGATCTGTATCTGTCTGCCTGGCCCAGCTTCTGCAGCTGCTGGCCATCCTTGGTGCTGCTTTGCTTGAGGCTGGATCACCCCAGTGTCTGCTCCACCCTCCCTAGCTTTCTTCTCTGAGGTTGTTTTCTCTTATAAGGGCACTGTCATCCTGGACCCACCCTACCCTGAAAGGCCTCATCTTGCGATTACATCTGGAAAAACCCTGTTCCCAAATTAGGGCACATTCTGAGCTGCAGGGGTTAGGACTTCCACAAGGCACTCTGCTCCATCATAGAGTGCTCTTACGGTCATTGGGATGGTGACTGAAAGCCTTGGGCACCGTCATCCTTACTTGTTGGATGAAGGCGGTGTGTCTAGGAGCTGGGAGCGATGTTGTCATTTGTAGGCAGGGCCTGGCCCTGACAGCGGAAGCCATGCAGATCTTTGTGGAGGAGGAGAGGATCAGGTCCCCACTTGGGATGGGGCCTCTAGAAGCCGCCTTCCACCAACAGATGCAAACGTGAATGACTTTGGTGGCTTCAGGCTTGGCACAGCCCCTGTGTTCTGGCCCAGTCTCCAGCCTGGCTGGTCCTAGAGTGTTTTTTCCTGTTTCTTTGCATTGTTTCTGTCTTGTGCCCTCCCAGATCCAGCGTCGAGTGGGCCTGGGCTTCTGCGTAGCCTGCGTCTCAGAAACTGGACAGAGAGGGGAGGCGGGAGGCCCAATCAACCTGATGAGGCTGTGGGGTGCCTGTGTCTGCCCTTGTCCCTGGAGGGGGTCTACCTTGGGTCTGTGGCTTGGGAAGCAGATGGTTGCCATGTGGGTGTGCACTGTCCCACCTGCCAGGGATCTGCACAGAACAGAAGGCAGAGAAAAGGTGACTTGGGCTCTTGTCTCTCCTAAAGCTCAGTGTGGCTGGGACCCCGACCTTGTCTTCTCTTATCTGGCCCCTCTCAGGCCCTTGACAAGCTCACACTGGGTCACAGCATGTTTCTCCTGGTCCGATTGCAGAGAGCTGGTGCTGTGGCTTCCGGGTTTCAATAGCTATGTGAACCTGCCTCTTACAATTTCTCCTCTCTCTTTCTCTAACTAGAAGATACATAATGCAATCAAGATCTTAGGGGTGCGAGCATGTAGCGAGCTGTGAGGTCTCCTGACATCCATCCATAATGAGCTCTTGGAGTCTCAGAAGGCTGTGGATTATCGACAGGTCAGTCTTGTCCAGATCCTGCAGCTTTCAGGACCCCTTTCTTCCTTCTTCACACCTCTCTCTCTTCCTCTTCCTTTCCCCTTCTATCTCCCCCCCCTCCCCCCATTTTGTGAGACAGAGTCTCATGTAGCCTGTAGTCTGGCTTGGTCTCCAAGTTCAAGCTGGCCTCAAGTTCACAGCAATCCTCCTGCCTCAGCCTCCATAATGCTGTGATTACAGAGGGGCCACCATTTCCAGCTGAGTCCTAGCTTTTGAGAGATGATTGCATGTCTCTTGTCAGAACCAGCTTTACAGACACCGTTCTATAGCAGCTGAACACAGGGAGACCTTGCCGCTGGCCTGAGGGATGCCATGGTGAGGACCTAGTGAGGCCACCAGGAGCCTACAGTGGCCAATGCCCAAAGCCTCTGAAGAAGTAGAGACCTGATCTAGGTGTGGTCGCTCATAACTGTTATCCCAGCACACAAGAGGCTGAGACAGGAAGACTGCTGTGAGTTTGAGGCAAGCCAGAGGTACATAGTGAGTTCCAGGGCTACAGAATGAGACTGTCTCAATAAAACAGTAAACGTAGAGATTGGCAAAATACCAGGAATTGGGTTCTCTGAACAGCCAGTGGGTCTGGGAAGTGGGTCTTTTTCCATTGAGCTCCTGATGAATTCACAGTTCCAACAGGCTCCTGTATTGTAGCCCCTGTGACCCTGAAGCAGAGAATGGCTGGGCTGTGCCTACCCTTAGCCCACACAGGTCACTCTTGAGATGTCCCTGAATGTGTAAGCAGAAGAAAAACCCCAGCTTTGAAGCCACATGGCTGCTCACAGACTTTCTTTTTCTTTGAGCCAACTGAGACCTAAGTCAGATTCCACACAGGAAGAAACAACATGGCTTCTTGCTACGTTCCAGATCTTTGTTTAGGGGATGGGCTGGACTGATGTCTCCCCATTCTGTCTATGGCCCCTCAGACAGTGTTCTGGGGTTCAGGGCAAGGCAGGAAGCTACTGGAGTTACTGGATACATTCTTGATCTGGGAAATTACAAGCAGCCATGGAGGGCCCTGTTATTCCAGGACATGGGTCCTCTATGGCTGAGTAACCAGCATTTGCAAAGACCTACTGCCCCACGTATGCACGCATGTATGTCATAGCAGCACGTGAGGTCCAGAGGGACAAGACCAGGCAGGAAGTAGTTAAGCTGTTGGGAGACCCTCTTTGTGACATTAACAGGATGACTAATGGGGCAGGAAGTTGCTTCCCTGGTTAGGGTAGGTGTGGATGAGTCAACCTCCTCAGTGAGCTCCCCCTGAATCCCAGAAGGTGGCTTTCTCCTGCTCGTTGGCAGCAGGTGAGCCTTCTCAATCATGTGCGAGTGGCTTGTTGCTAGTCCTGTAGAGCCAGGTGGAGCAGCTAAAGGGACAGGAGTTTGGTCTTGAGACTTAGGACAACAGGACAGGACTCATGTTTCGTCCCTCATCCACAGACACAGTGGGGGCAAAGGTGCATTTTTGAGATATATGGAGCACAGTGAGAACCTGTACAGACTCTCTCACCTGTCACTGTGAATCTCTCAGGTGAGACAGAACCAATGCACTTAAAATTCTGGTGGGAACACTGCCCTGGGCCCGGTGCCTAAGCTTAAATTACTGGGATCTCCCAGAACAAGCAGAGGCAGGGGAAAGTGGAGAATGGCCAGGGATGCCCAGGCCTGGGGGACGTCACAGGTGCTCCTCTGCATGTTGTCATACATGTGCATTGGTGTGGATGTCATCATGCGTGTGCATAGGTGTGCATGGGTGTCAGGTGCATACCTTGCTTCTGGATCTGGTGCATACCTGGGTCTGGAAAGGGATTTGGGGGGGGGGTGGAGCTGAGGACAGCTCATCACACTGTGTGAACACAGGCTCACGTGAAGAAACTGGTTACCGGACCCAACTTGGGAAGCTGCTGAGCTGGGTTCGGGTTGCTCCACTGTGCATGTCCTTGCCCAATTGTGAGGTGTCCCAAGACCTCAGCATAGTGCTTGACCAGGTCAATGGTCAGGGCCAGACCTGTAGAGCAGGCTCTACCTCACTTCACTGGTTCCTGCTTTCCTCTGGGGGACCTCACACCCCTGGTCTTCCAGGAGGTCGCCTCTGGTCCTTAGAGTTGCATTAAGGGACAGGTGGGTAGAATTGGTATCTGGAGTACCTGAACCTACCACTGTCTTCTCCCCTTGATTTTGGCTGTTGCCATCCCTGGCCCACATAAGGTCTCCACACCCTCAATGCTCTCTTGGCCCTTCTCTCACTCCAGATCCTCAAGTGTAGAGGGGGAGAAAGAATTTGTCTTTGCTTTGTGGACTCTTTAACTTGCTACCTTGGTCCAGCAATCCCTCAATTCCAAAAGCAGCCTCTGGGAGTGTCTCTCCCTGGCTTGAACACATACGTGCATGTCCCCACTTTTTATATGCACCGAAACAAATGCACACATAGAGACACATACACGCACTCAGATGTGTGCACGTTTCTGACACACAGTTATATATGTAGGTACACATGCACACACAGGCATGAATACATGCACACAGGTACAAAAGCAAGCAAACAGAGACAAACAAGCATGCATAAAAGTGCACAGGCACACAGTGCAAGCACAAAAGGATGCATGCACAGGCACATGGTACATACATGCAGGCACAGAGTGCATACATGTATACAAGTGCACAGACCCACAGAAGTCCATAGGCACACATGTAGGCACATAGAGTTATGTACAAGGTACACATGGGCATGCACAGCCTCAACACATGCAACCATATGCACAAAGGCACACACATGTGTACACATGCACTTGCACTTGGAGGCACACAGGTTCTCAGTATACACAAGCATACATACACACATGCATACATACTCACATGCATACATGTACACATGCACAGGGGCACATAGGTTCATACAGGCACAGAGGCACACAAGAGCACATGTAGATACACACAAGCATTCACAGACATACAGGTGTACACAGAAACATATGCATAGGCATACATGGTGCAGAGGCATACTCCTGCTCAGGCAATGGCAGACCCTGAGAGCAGGAAGCATGACAGAGCCTCAGGCCTGTAGTGGGTAGACCCAGCATGCCAGGATTACATCCCCCACACTAGCACCGAGCATAGAGCACAGGGCAGCTCATAGCAACCCAGTCTTGCTGTTGTCATGGAAATCAGAGAGCTTCTCTGTTTCTCTTCTCATCTTCCCTGCTTTCCCCCACTGGCCTCTGGGAGTGGGACCACATAGGTGTGGCTTCCAGACCTATCTGTATCTGTGACAACAGATCCCAGAGGCTGGACACCAGGCATTCTGTGTGATCAGGCCTTGGTAGACAAGGCAGAGGTACCAGAGATAAAGCTTCAAGACTTGCAGATTTGGGCCAGTGAGAGAGCTCAGCAGGGGAAGGTGCTTGCTGCCAAGCCTCGTTACCTGAGTTCAATCCCCAGGACCCACATGGTGGAAGGAGAGAATAGACTCTCTCAAGTTATCCTCTGACGTCTACACAGGTACTGTGGCACAAATGTCCCCATATGCATACACATAAAATAAATGATGTCACAAGCATTTGAAAAAATTGCTGACTCCTCGCAGCTTGTGGAGACTCGGGTCCCGTAGATTCCTGTCACCTATGTGTGTGTGTTTCCACAAGCATGACAAGTGCGTGTGCCTAGCTATTCACAGACAGCAACTCAGCCTGACTGACAGTGAGTGTCTGTGTGGGCAGATTATCCACTCAGGTCCACCACTCAAAAGTGCTTGCTCAGAAACCAGATGGCCACTTTCCTGGCAGCTGTGGCAGTGGAGGTGCTTGAGGCCACATGCCCAGGAGGTTTGCTGCATGTCATCCAGGACCAGGCATGTGCTCCCACTCCTGGGGGCTTGGGATGGCAGGATCTGGCACCTGTGAGTCTTCACATGTCTGCCATGCAATTCTCTCTCTCTCTCTCCCTCTCTCTCTCTCTCTCTCTCTCTCTCTCTCTCTCTCTCACACACACACACACACACACACACACACACACACACAAACACAGAGCTCCAGTCTAGTGTGGGAGATCCTGTCTGGTGTGGTCCTGGAGATAGGAGGAGACAGGAATAGAGGAAGCTGTGGAGAGAGGGGACGGAAGGAGAAGGAGAGTGGCCATGAGGGTACCTTCCATGATCTTCTATTCGAGAGGTGTTGTGAGAATCCTTTCCCTGGGGGGACTTAGACAGTGCCCACAGCCCCACCAGGAACTGGTGAGCTCATTGGGCTCCCTTACAGAGCTTGGGTGAGTCGTTATTCACAGTGATGGGTAGCCCCAAAGCAGCCCTGGAAAGCTTTCACCCAGCAAAGGAGTGACTGGTATCTCAGGGGAGGGTTCATCAACCTTCCCTACCCTTTCCTTCTCTTAGAGAACATCACCAGCCTACAGACCCACTTCTGATGGGCTCTTACAAGCAACCTTGCTGACCTGATAATGATGGCAGCCATTTCTACACTAGAAGGTTCACCCAACAGTTCAGGCCAGTTTGGGTCCTTCTCCAGGGCCCAAGTCACCACCAGGGTCTTTCTAAGGGAATAAAATTTTCCCAGAAGGCCTTTCTTTCACTCCCGTTGCCCTGTGGTCTTACAGGCAGTACCAGGAAGGCAAGATGAAGAAGAGTTGAGGACTTGCTTCAAGGATGACAATGTGGCAGAAACATCTGTGTTCTATGCGCTGGAAGGATGGGTGGAATCAGACCTCAGTGCTCTTACCGAGGCTGGACACAGAGGTGTATGTCAGGTGCTTACACACATGGGCATCTGCTCCAGAAACGAAACTGGTGACTTATTCCAAGGCCCTGGTGTCTTCCCCCACCCCCAGTCGGCTATGAACATCCCACCCTTCCACTGCATGGGGGGTCCTTGGCGATGTCCAGGCTCCTTCCTGTCTCCCCTTAGGGCTCTACACAATGTCTCACCCAGGAGTTGGTGGAGGAAACTTCTCGGGTTCAGAAGACAGGTCCTTCCTGGAGCCTCTACTTACCCTCTGGGCTTGGGAGAGGGCAGCTTTGCAAACCTCTTGGAAGCTTGGGCTGCCTGATGTCAGAGGTCAGCAGTAAGGGGGCCCAGGAAGGGCCAGGGGAAAGAGAAGGAAGGACCCTCACAGGAGGGGTAACTAGGTCTTCAGCTTGGCTGTTGACTTGTGATTTTGGTGAGGTAAAAACCAGGAGTATGTAGCCCCTGGCCCAGTTGAGAGCTCTGGCCACCATAAGAAAGAGGGATGTGGTCTATGGGGCAGACAAGTCTGGGTTTTATTTATTTATTTAAATGTGTTATTATGCGTGTGTGTGTGTGTGATATGTCATGCATGTGAAGATCAGAGAACAACTGTGGGAGTGAGTTTTCTCCCTTCACCCTATGGGATGCAGGCTTGATTTCAGGCTATCAGGCTTGGTGACAAGTGCCCATACCTGTTGGCTGTGCCATCCCACTGGTCCCGTGTTTGAAACCCCCAAAACCAAAGCAGAAGGAAAGGAATGGTGACCCAGAGAGAGGTAAGCCAGAGGAACAAGGGCATGTGATTTTAGCTGTCACCTTGAGGACTATGGGGCCTGGCTAAGTGCCCGACCCCAGCCTCCTCAAAAGACCCAGTTCCCACTGCTCAGGCTCCAGTCTGTCACCCTCATAGGACTCCTCCTTTTAGCATGTGGAATTTTGCTGGTGACAGGGTGTGAGCTGCCCCCAAGCTGGGCTGGGCTCTGTCTGCCCTGCTCCTGCACGTTGGTTGGTGTATACCTTTTGTCCCTCCTGATATGGTTACCATATGGATATTTGTCCCACCTTCGTGTCTCCCTACTATCTGCCTCACCTCTCAAAGAGACTGCAAGGTAAGTGACATCCGAGTTCCCACAGCCCCTCACAGAGGCTTGCACCAGGATCACAGTATCAAACATGGAGGGGACATTTCTCCCCTGCTCCCTGGTCGTTTTTGGTTTGGGTGACAGCCCATCCAGGGGGAGACTGAATGTTGCCTTCACGTGTGTGTCACTTGGAATCACTCTTGGACAGATTCTCCTTTTGTCTGTGCTATGGCAGGGGAAGCAGGTATGAACGTCAGTCCCTAACTTGCATATGGTAAAATGAAGATCTAGGATCTCCTTGTGAAGAGCCCTGGTCACAGAGCCAGGGGGAGATGTGTGCGGGGCTCAGAAGTGGCCTGTTGGCTTGTCTTTCCATGTCCCTGATGCAGCTCCTATGAGCTGGGCGTTTGCAGGAGACGGAAAAGCCTGGGAGACATCTTATTTTCCTGCTGGGGCATTTTGTGATTGCTACTGCCTTTTAATTTCCTGCTTTCTCAATGATGCTGCTGTGGCTGTCACCTCAGCCTGTCCCCTCAGCTTGGGGACAGTGGCCTTGAATGCCAGCCCACCCTCCACCTCCACTTGCTGAGCTGAGTTTCATGGGGGTTGGCAGCCCAAACCAGGCGGCTGCTGTCCAGGAGGTCTGCCACCTGCCCAGGTGCGCCCTGGCTTCACAAAGGCGGACGGCCCCTCCTCTTCCACAGGCAGGTCTAGATTTCAATAGGTTGAATAGGATGTACTTGAAAAAGGATTCCAGCTAAATTTAGGGCCAGGGAAGAGGTCCAACTCGCAGATGCTGGCTGGCGGTGCGCCCGCACACAACCCCTTGGGGGGGGGGGCAAACATCTCCAAGTTCATTCTCTCCACTCGGTATGCCCCCCCTTCCCCCGCCACCTCTTTGAGTTAGGCAAATGAATGCTGATGGCGTGTTGGCCTGAGAGGCATGGCTGGGAGGATTTAAAATAGCCCATTTCAGTTGGGCGATTGCCAGCTCAAGTCGGCCAGGACCCAGCTGACGGCTGCCCGGGGCAGCCTCCCTTACTGGAGTGATCCTCTTGCCAACAGCCACCCCAGCACCCTGCACCTCTTGCCTGTGGCTGTGGCCAGCTCTCCAGAGCCCTCAGTCAGCCCCAGGTTTCATTTGCACCATCATAGACAGGAGCAGGTCCCACCCCCATTAGGCCTGGGACAAGGCCCTGGGAGGTAGGAGGCAGCCCCAAGGACTAGGGGCCTGACTCCAGCACGAGCCTGTCCCTGGGCTGGCCGCTCCTTCTGCTCTGAGCTCAGGCTGCCTGAGCAGGCAGCTGGGAGGCCAGAGTCCCTGTCACAGCACCGCCTGTAGTGCTTGGCAGATCCCAGCTGGGCTCAAACCCATGCCAAAGTATGTGGGGTGATTGGCTGACTTCTGGAGAACATACTTGGGGTGTCAAGGCTGACCCTGGGTAAGGTTGCCTCCAGGGACCTCATTTTTCCCGGCTAAGCCGCATGCCCTAAAGGTTCCCCTACTTCCCAATAACATCAACCAACAGTGCTTTGTAAGCCATGGGTGCTGCCACCATGGGAAGCATCTTCGCACTCCGCCCTTTGCTAGCAGGACTGCCATGTTCTTGGTTCTTGTAGCCTCACATTCTTGCTCAGCCCCTAGGCACCTGGGCTCAGGGTCCTCTCCACAGACAAACTGAGGGGACCCCTGGAGTTCTGGGGGTACTGAGACGGCCTGAATCTGAATTGGCAACCCTCTGGAGGAAGGGGGCAGATGTGGAATTCTTGGGGCTCAGTCTACAGAGTTGACATAAGGGTTGGGGAGCATGAACCAACTAAAGGGTACACAAGCCTGAGGCGGGAGGCCTGGCCTGTAGTAAATGGCACTGACTATCCGTCGGGAAGCAGGCCCAGTAGTGAGATATGGAGGAGCTGCAACCTGAACAATATGAATCAACTAGGAGCAAAGAGGGGTCCAACAAGAACAGCCAATAGAAAGAGTGCTTCCTCTCAACGTGTTAATTAGGACTCACTGACTGCCAGCAAGCCCTGCACAGCAGCCTGAGGAGGTGGCAGCCTCTGAGAAGCCTCTTCAGAACCTTCTGCATGGCCCTGACGACAAGACCCAGCTCCCATCTGCTGGGGCCTCAAGGAAGGCCTTCTGGGTAGCCCACTCCAAGCTGTGCAGGCCCCTCCTCTGTGGTATTTGTGGTTTCTGTGGGTGCGGGGATGTGATGTGGACACGGCTGTCACTACTTAAAATCCCAAGAACGTTCAGGAACGTGGTAGTCTCTGCAGAGCCTGCAAGCCAAGCCCTTGCCAGGCCCCAGCCATCAGACAAGGGCGGGTTCTATTTCAAGGAGCAGCAAGGGGTGGGTGGTTTCTTTCAGCTCTAGCCCTTCCTTTCAATATTACCTGAGGATTAACTGTGCTTAAATCAAAATAAGAACTCAACCCAGCCTGTGGGGGCCACCTATGACTACCAGGCAGTGCCTTCTGGGGGCTTTCAGGTAAGGAATTTGCTAAACTCTAGTGGGCTGTTCAACACGGCACGAGAGTGGGTGGAAGGAAAGTCTGGCCATGGGAGCTGATCAGAGCTGCCCATTGTGGATACTGTTCGCTCAGTGATTGGTCAAGAATCTGATGGTCCATCCCAAAGAGGAAGGAGTGCTCCTGGGATTTGTTTCTGGGGCTTTCTGTGGGAAACATGAGGTTGTCTCTGTGGGAAGCCTTGATTATCTTTCTTAGCCCACAGAGGTCCCTCACCCCACTTTTCTGTGGGACTGGAGTGAGCATGTCAGCTCAGGTGCTCCCTCCTCTAGAGACATCTGTGGGCTTCAGAAGGTCGGCCTGGGGAGGAGAGGAAAGAGCAAAAAGACTGACCCAAGGCTTCGGGTATCCAGAGAGTTAGCTAGCGCGGCACACTGCGCATGCTCCTGCAGGGAGTTAGATGCTAGTGAGGCACACTGCGCATGCTCCTGCAGACACCCGTCCACGAGGATGTGCCTACTGGCCTTCCAGGCCTCTGAGACTCCTTTCTCCCACCCGAGTGCAGCTCATTTTTATCCTAATGAAAGATCTGCGTAACACAATTCTAGTAGACACTAGTGGAAAGGTGTATTTAAGTAGGATATAAGATAGGTGGATTGGGACTGGCAAGATGGCTTACCGGTAAAAGTGCCTGTAGCATAAGCCTGCGGGTCTTGAGTTCGATTACCGCATTGGATCCTAACTGTGAATTGAAAGTGCGAGCTCTCTGGAGTTATGCTCCGACATGCATGTTTGTGCCGGGGAACATGTGCCCTCCACATACACATCTTTCATCCACACACAACAAAAATGACTACCACAAGTTTTTATTTTGGGGGCTGGAGAGATGGCTCAGTGGTTAAGAGCACTAGCAGCTCTTCCAGAGGATCTGGATACAATTCCCAGCACCCACATGGTGGCTCACAACTGTCTGTAGCTCCTGTTCCAGGGATCCAACACCCTTACCCAGACATATATTCAGGCAAAAGACCAGTGCACATAAAAAATAAATTAAAACATTAAAAATTATTTTGTCTTTGAACTATGCATTAGTGTGTGTATGTATGTGTGCACATCTGTGTGAGTGTTTGTCTATGTGAGTGTATCTGCGTGTGTCTCTGGGTGTATGTGTGTGTGCACGAATGTGTGTACTTGAGTGTATGTGTGTGTGAGTGTGCATGTGTGTGTGAGTGTACATGTGTGTGTGTGTATATGTGTGTGTCTGTGTTTTGTGTGTCTGTATGTGTGTATTTCTGCATGTGTGTGTGTTATGCTGTGAGTCCAAGTGGCTGGGTGCTGGGCAGCAGACCTGTGCTCTCCTAAGCTGTGCTGCTCTGTGCTGAGGTGTCAGCACGCATGTCCCCTGTTCAGGCTACAGTGTTCAGATGTCTCTCACCCTTTGGTCACCTGTGGACACTTGCAGGTGTTTGCAGTGACTTCTGTCCCTGTGTTGTTGGTGGTGCCATTGCAACTTCTCCCCAAGAACTGGGGCTGGGACAGGACTGGGAAGCTGATGGGCAGCTTCCTTTGCTCCAGGCTGGATTTGGAGACTGTGAGGCTTAGGCTTGCCCAGAGCCCAAGCATCTTCCACTTTTGGCTACATCCACTGGCCTTTAGGCTCACCTGTGACTCAGGCTTCTTCTCTACCTGGATGTGTATGCAGCTGGCAGCACCCTCCACAGGTGACTATGTGGATGCCACCAATTGAGGGGGCCAGTACAGTTGTCCTGCCTGGGAGAAATTGTCATTTATGGGAATTTTATCCCCAAGGGGTCCACTTTAGGACTGGTTAGAGGAAGGGAGCTGTGGCTGTGGACTGGGCTGCAGACTCTCTCGTCTCTGGGATCCCACTCTACGCCCTTGCCCTCCTGTGGCAGGTGAATACCATGGGGGCTGGGAGCAGGTGGAGCTTGTGGTGAAAGCTCAGAGACAAAACCACTTTTCTTCTTCATTCCTCCCTGCTGGGAGCGCCCTGGAGCCACCTGCTTTTATCAAAAATACATCAGCATGCAGGGGCTTCAGTGCTGGGCCTGTGTGCACAGAGAAGGGCCTAGAGTGCCAGGGAAAGTGGCTTTGTAGGAAAGCATGAATGCACAGGAAAGACCTCCACCCTCTGTACTGCTAATGTGGTTCAGTAGCCGCAGCCAGACGATGGTGTGTGTATGCATCTGTAAGTGTGTGCAGTGTATTGTATATGTGAGTGAATGTCTGCATGGTGTGTGTGTATAGTGTGTGTATGTGTATGTGTGTGTGCTGTGTACATGCATTATGTATGCGTGGCATGTTTATCTGTTATGTATGTGTGTGTGCTTTGTGTACATGTGTTATATATGCATGCTGTGTGTATGTGTGTTTTGTGCATTTGCTATATGTGTGTGCCTTGTGTATGTGTGTATATACTGTGTATATGTGTCATGTGTGTGTGTTGTGTGTATGCGTGTGTCTCCCATAGCTTCACAGACAGCAGCGGCATAGCTAGGCGGGGCAAGCATGATCCGTGGCAGGCCAGTGGCTGGGCGCAAACTCTCAGCCGGTTCTGGGTTGCTCTTCTCTGCCTGATTCTCTCTTTGTTCACAGTCCTGATGCCAGTCTTCAATAGCACTTATGTGTCTCAGGAACCACCTGGGAATGTTCCATGGGCAGTGATGGCACCTGGCTGGGGGTAGTCACCTCCAGCACTGCCTTCTGGAAGGGGACTGTTCTCACTGGAGCTGATTGGAACTGTTAATGGCAGTGGAGAGTGAGCTCAAGATCCCTAAGTGCACTCGGGCTAATGGGATTTACTCTTAGATGCTAGCCAGGCAGGTGACCTTGCTGGTGGGTCCCTGGAGCAGGAAGCTGCTGTAGTGGGGAGATTACTACCCAGTCTGTGTAGAGGTTGGGGGACAGCTGCCTTCTGGGGACCTCACCCCATTGATTTCCTCCAAACTGCCCTTATGAGCTGTGCTCAGCGATCAGTTCCTCAGTCTGGCATGCCCACCCACAGGTAACAAGAAACTGAGCCCGAGTGTGGAAGAACTCCGAAATCAGGTGCTGAGGAGTGACAGGGGACATGAGAGGATCATAGCACTCCTGGTAGTGGCCCCTGGTGGGCTCTGCAACCTGGATTTAGTCTGCAGTGCATGTGTTCATGGCCTCACTCCTGGCACCTGCCCCACTCAGCATGGAGCCTCTGCACCTCATGCTCAGGCCCTCGCAGTAATACATGTTTGTCAAGTGACTAAGTGAACTAAGTGGCCACACTAGGCTTCCATGTTGTGTCCTGTCACCGTCTGATCCTTGCCCTGAGCCTTCTTGGTCCAGAACCTCTAGGTGGGATCAGGCCTGCTTATCCCATGATTGACATCCTGTGAATCCTGTTGGTTCCTCACTTCCTCTGGGGAGTCATCTACTGCAGGTAGTTGAGAGCCTCCCTCAGGGTTGCAACCCATGGCATCTGGAACTTTCTGTTGTCACAGTCCCCAGTGTGACAAGCTTCTTTCCAGCCAGGGCTGGCTCTGATTTTTGCACCTGATGTGCTTGGCATAAGTAGGCAGGCACAACACTGACTTCAGAAGTTAAAGGACAGCAGTGGTTGGGTGTGGGTGCTCAGCACCCTCCCTCTACCCTAGAGCTCACTCTCCTCGGCAAGCTGGCAGAGCCTTGAGATAGTCTGTGGTCTCTCCCAGGCCTCCTGATGAAGGATGGGCCAGCCCTGTTCCACCTTCTTGGATCTGGAGGCAGCTTTGGTACCGACTTTAGCCAGGCAGCTGTGATGGGCCAGCCTTCCATAGCTGCCTTCTGTAGCTCCCATACCAATTTGGATCTCAAGGCTTTATACCACCCAGACTTCTTGGAATCTCTTCATCTAGGCAGAGGCAATCTGCCTAAAGAGCTGCCCTAAGCTGAGCCCAGGCAAAGCAGGGCACCAGAACGGGTGGAACAGGCATGTAAGCAGGCAGGTGGCATCTTCTACATATCTGGATATGAACCTTCTAGGCAAGGGCTGTGGGGCTGGTGGAGTCAGACAGAACAGCATCAAATGCCAGCTTAGTGACAGACAGGAGGCAAAGCAGTTTCTGGGAGGGGGACGATCTGAGAGCTGTCTGGAGGCCTTTGCTGGGTCAGCAGAAGAGAAGGTGGCCTGGGAGGAGACAGGGGTAGCCTGTGCTAGCAAGTGCTGGATGTACAGTTGCAGCTCCTGGGCCAGAGATGTGCTCTACCAAGCTCAGGTGCTCTGCCAGGCTCAGCTGCTTCTTGCTCCTCAGATACTCCACTAAGCTCAGGTGTTCTTCCTTGCTTAGGTGCTCCATCAGATTCAAGTGCTTCACCAAGCTCAGGTGTTCCTCTCTGCTCAGATACTCCACTAGCCTCAGGTGCTCTACCAGACTCCGGTGTTCCTTCCTGCTCAAGTGCTCCTCCATGCTCAGGCTCCATGTGGGGGGCGATCATGTTGTCATCCTGAAGTGAGGTCTCTCTGTCTGTCTCTTCTCTCTCCTTTAGGTATCCTCTGTAGCCTGGGTCTATAGCTGGCTTTTCAGGCTTATGTGCTCTCCATCTTGCCTGGGCCTAGATATCACCGTAAGACTGTGCTGTGCCTCCTATCCTGGCTTCTAGCTAGCTCCTCCCTCCCAGTCACACTTCCTGCTGCTAAGGTGACATGTACCCCCTCAGACACACATACATATACATACAGATATACATACATGTACCTCCACACACAGACACACATACATGTACCCCCCCACAGACACACATACATGTGAGGCCACATAAGACATACATACATGTAATTCCAACCACAGACACACATACATGTACTGCTGCATACAAACACACATACATGTGCTGCTACATACAGACATACATACATGTACCTCTCACAGAAACACATACTTGTGACCCCACACACAGACACACATGCATTCACACAAAGAAGGTAAAATTTTGTGCTGTATGTATTTTAATAAAATTATAAGCGAAAGTATCATGAGTTCAAGCCTTTTCCCTGGTGGCACTTCTGGCAGCATGGGAACCCTCAGAGGCCAAGTTCTGACTTTCAGGTGTACACTGCTAGGCTTCAGGTTCAGGACCTGCCTCAATTTCCCCAGCCCCCAGTCTTCTTGGGGTCCATCTTTCTTGTCTGTGTCTCCCCAGCTTCCACTCAGCAGCAAGGCAAGGCTTTAAGGAAGGTTACTCTGTTCTCTGCAAGTCCGGACTGACAAAGACACTTAGGGAATGGGCGGAATCACCTTCCCATAGGCCGCAGACTGAGATGTGCCTGGAGGTTTCTACAGTTGGAGGGCTGAGAGGCGCTGTGTATCCCAGAGACAGACCCAGAGCTCTGGAGATATGAGCGAGCGGGTGAAGGATCAGAAAGGGGTAACCTGGGGCATGGGTAGTCACAAGTGTCCAGGTGGGGGAGGAGATCACACCTTACTCACTATCCTTGCTTCTCAGAAGTCCTTAGTGAGGTCTGATGCTCCGCCCTCTCCACAGAGCGCCTGGGCTGGCTTCATCAGGGGGACAGAGAGGAAAGGCTCTCTAAGTGAAAGGAGACTCTTTAGCTGCAGTGAGAGGCTGGGACCTGATGAGAGGTGACGGATTCAATCTTCCCTGCACCAGTCACCTGGGACTCCATCAGACGCAAACCGATTAGGAAAATTCGCATTGAAAGCCTTGAGAATAATGGCCTGAATCATAGAAAACATTTGGCCTGGAGGGAGGCAGAAATCCCATTTTCACCTAAGCTGCAGTCTTTAGGGACCCCCTCCCATCCCATGTTTGATAACCTTACCTCCTCCCCAAGACCGATCATTAGACTAATTAGTGGCTAATCAATGTTTAATTAAAACCTAGCCATCAATTACAGGAAGTGCTGGGGCAACCGGGGAATAAAAACTCATTGCTGCCGGAGGGACCTGGATTCCCCAAGTGGGTACCTGCCTGAGAGACTGCTCCTTTCTTGTCTGTACCTTCTCTGCTCATTCTTTGAGGGAGGTCTGGAGATTTGGAGGCAGCAGGAGAGAGGGACAAAGAGTTGGTGGATCACCTTTCCTGCCCCGTTCTCCCCCCCACCCCATGCAGGTTTTCTCCACTATTCTTCTGTGGCTTTTCTCACCCCCCCCAAATGGATTACACATTCCCTCTGTGGATCTCTTCCAGGGTTTCCACGTGGTGCAGGGAGAGACATAGGCTATCTGAGCCAGGTGCAGAGATGACTTGGATGTGACCATCCCTGCTCTGGGGCAAGTTGACAAGGGACTTTGAGTAGTCACACCAGTGGGCATGCCCTCCAGGCCTCCGTTAGTCCCCCCTTTACCTTTCTCCCTGTGGACACAAGCTAGAGTCACCTGGAAAGAGGAAACACAAGTGAGGAATTGCCTCCATCGGCTGGGCCTGTGGCTATGTTCCATGGGACATTTTCTTCATTGTCAGCCTGGCCCACTGTCTCAAAACACAAGGTGGACAGACAGCTCCTGAGCAAAGACACCAGGAGTTGCCCTCTGGTGTCCACACAAATGCACGCGCGCGCGCACACACACACACACACACACACACTAGTGTAGCACAGGGATTGATTTCTCTTCAGCCACAAGAGCCCACATTGGATGAGGGAGGCGACAGGTGAGCTAGACTCACGTCCCTCCCTTCTCTGCCCACCGCTGGGTGCAGGTCACACAGTGCTAGGAGAGCTTTCTCTGCTGTTTGCCTGATCCTGAAGTCAGAGCTCTGTGGAAACAGCACAAGGACTGCCCCTCTCCCTCTGCTTCTGTCCAGACTGCAACAGAGAGAATAGCACCTGCCCTGGATAGGCACAGATTTTCTTCCAGTCCCAGAAAACCATCACCATGTACAATCTCATCACCCAGGTCCCACCTGAGCTCCTGGCAGCCTCCGGAGAGGAGCCTGAGGGAGCTTCAGGTAAGAGGTGGGGTATATGGGGACTGATGTTCAGAGGTGTTGGTATGAAGGTGTGTCCAGAGGGACAGACACATAGAGAGAGCAGGAAGGCAGAGGAAGAGGGTGGGGAGAGGCACCCCACACATGAACAGGAAGGAGGAGCATGGCAAACCCTTCCCTTTTATGGTAGTGAACTCTCTCAGACATTAAAAACACCCATAGAGTGAGTCTTGCACAGCTTGTACTGGACCCCAAAGCCCAAGGTCTCTTTCATTGACCGTGGTTTATGAGCAAGTACACAATGTACCTACCTTCCCCTCCCTGTACAGCAGCAAGTCATAGGGTCTTCTGCCATGGACATTCTGTTCAACTTTCCCTCTTGTGTTGGATCCATTTGGCAAGGAAGCATAAGATTTCTTTTAAAAGGCAAAGAAGTGTAGTAGGTGTGGCTTAGCGGTGGTTTGCCAGGCTTGTGGGAGACTCTGGGTTCCATCCAAGTGTGATAAGAAGAGAAAACCAGTAATTTGGTAGCCCCTGTGATACTTAATGGCAGCTGCTGTACCCCACGTGACCCCTTCCTCACACATTGATGTTGGGTGCTCAGAGAGGCCAGCTCCCAACATTATGTCCATCATGAGGCCCAGGGATGGTTACTGTGTATGGCTGGGACCTTGATCAATTGCTGAGAGTGAGGATGGGAAGGTTACATGGAGATTTAGACCCTGGATGATCTGCCTCCTGGAGAGGTGTTGCTGAAGGCTATCCTCTGAGCAAAACAGGTACCATCTTCATCAAATTAATTGTATCTGTTTGCAGTGGTCAATCATTACAGAGTCTGTGGACGGTTGACATTCCCCCAGAGAAGATGGAGACAGGAGGAGTCATTGGATCTTCACCCGAGATTCCAGCCAATCCCCCAGAAACTAATACACAATTCTGCCCTAATCGAACATGGTCTTGTGTGTGTGTTTGTGTGTGTGTGTGTGTGTGTGTGTGTGTGTATACACTGAGCAAAGTCAACCAGAAGGGGGCTTAATCTATGTGGCTTCGAGGAAGCCATCATCCATGCTGTGCCTGGTTTAGGCTAGCTACAGCCTGTATCCCTTCACTCTGGTCTGTATGTAAGACCAATAAATTTATTGGTTTCCAGGGTAAACTTGTGAATAATCATACATTGGGATCTTGTGAGAAAGGGTACAGTAGTTGTAAGTGTCCTGCTCTTGTTTCTGTTGCTGTGATAACCCCATAGCCATACAGTTTGGGGAAAAAAGGGTTCATTTCATTTTACAGCTTACATATAGTCTATCACTAAGGGAACTCGAGGTAGGAGCATGAAGCAGAAACCAGGGAGAAACTCTGCTGACTGACTTGCTCCCAGACTCGTGCTCAGAAGCTTCTTTATACAGCTGCCTACAGATGGGGCCACCCACAGTGGGTGAGGCTCCCTATGTCCAACCTGTGCAAACTTCACAGGTTTGCTGAGCCCTAGGCTATCAGCTCCTTGAGTTAGGGCTGTTCAGGAAGCTGTGCCGAGATGGACAAGTTGGACGGTTTGTGTAGGGACTGCAGGAAGAGGGGGACAGCTTGCCTGTGGGTGCCTCTTGGGCTTTGGGAGGTAAAGAGCTCTTCTGAGGTCTTTTGAGAGCAAGAAGGAGCCAAGGCAGATGCGGTCAGGCTGCTAAGTGAATGGAGAGAGCTGGAGAAGCGCCTATACCGGTGTGTGGTTACACAGTGCCAGCGAAGTCAGGGGTGGAAGACTTGCGGACAGGCTTGGAAGTTCCATCAGCTGACTCTTCCTGAGACCACTCTTTGGCTCTCCTTCAGGACGTGGCTGATGTGTGGACATCTCTTAACTCTTTGCTACCCCACACTCATCCTCTTCCTAGTCCTTAGTCCCACTGCCGGGGCTGCACAGGTTACCGCAGCTATGGCTCCTTCCAGAGACTCCTTTCAAGACTCTGCTGGAAATCACGTCCAAGGGCACGGCTGCCCCTCAGTGTATCCTGTGGAGCCTGGCAGCATTATACTTTGCCCCTCTGACTCTGTGGCCAACTCAGGATCTGTGGACTCCTTCTCAGGCTGAAGAGTAGCCAGGGTCTGCTGAGTTACAGGGTGTCTTCTCTTTTCTCTTGTATATCTGTAGCCTCATTGAGATCCAATTCCTGTGCCATATGCTGTGGTCTAGACATAAGTGCATGAAGCCTCCCTCCTCCGCATGTTGGAATCCTCATTCCTAAGAGGGTAGAATCCTTGAGAATAGGATTATCATCCATCACAGGGTGCCTGAGAATGGAGTGCGGTGTTGTCTGCCTGCAATGCCGGCATTAAGGGTTTGGGGTAGGAGGTAGGAGGGTCTTGAGTTCAAGGCCATCCTGAGCTACATAGGAAAACTTGCCTACAAACCAAAAAGCAAGGGTATAACTCAGTGGTGGACCCCCCCCCCCCACGATTGTATCAGTGTGGGGTACATACATGTGGTATGCACACCTGTGTCCATGGCCAGAGGCCAGGGAAGGATGCTGAGGGGCTGTTCTATCACTTTCTGCCTTATTCACTTGAAACGAGGCCTCTCCCTGAGCCTGGCATAAGGTTGGCAGCCAGGAGGCCCCAGTGATCTCCTGTCTCTGCACCTGCCAACTGTGGTTACAGGTGAGTATGTAGCCAAGCCTGGCTTTTTACATGGGTGTGGGAATTTGAACTCAGGTGCTCTGTTTGCACAAGTGTTATGGTCTACTTGAACCATCTCTCAGCCCACTGAGCCATCCTCAGTGGCGGAAGTCTTACCTAGCATAGGCAAGGCCATGAGTCTCATTCCCAAAGTAAAAAGCCCTCTTGGAGTCCGAGAACCTTCAAGAGTTTCCCAGAGCCCCAAAGAGCCCCTAACAGCTCTTTGCTCTGCCTACTGTTTGAGATGTGAGGGGGATGGCGGTCGAGAAAAAGTCACACTCCCCTTGATCTTGGACTTTAAGCCCCTAGACTTCATGAGATACATTTGTTGTTTATAAGCCATGCAGTCTGTGACATTTTGTTCTAGGAGCCTGAATAACAAAGTCTTCATAGGATTCTCCCCTCGAACATGCCTGTCACCAAGTCACCATCTTCAGTGTCAGCGTAGGTCATTGCCCAGATAGTGTTCTTGCATCCATGCCCTGGTCCTGGAGGCCATTTTACTTTCTGTCCCTGTGGCCTTCCCTGGGCTGGACATTTCTGGCACTTAGTGTGAGGATCCTAAGGTTTACCCATGGTTTTAGTGGAGGCTGTGCTATATTCCTTTTTATGACTAAATAATATCCTTTTTCAGTGTCCTACCATGGTCAATAACTTTCAAATATTACCTGTTGAGATTATCAATAATTTAAAATGGGAAAATATATACATTTTTTTCTGCAAAGGACCCAACAGCAAATGATTTTAGCTTCACAAGTCACATACACTCTGCAACTGTTCTGCTTAAGCCACTTAGCATGTGAGTGAGCCAGCCAAGGTCACAGTGAGTTAAAGGACTCCATTAATAGGCAGAGGGGAGCTGTGTTGATCTTTGGGCCGTTGTGGACACGTAGGTTAAAGGATTCATGTTTATGCAGGTGCTCCGCTGTGACAGTCATTGCCGTTTCCGTTTATCCTGGAGTTAGTGATGGCTTATGATTTTACACACCCAACATCATCCATCTCTCCATGAAACCTCGAGCATGGCCAAACTTTGCTGGCTTCTTTTCTCCCTGTAGCAGGTGCTTTAAGATGCCCTGAGGTCCTCGGCGGGGCCCCTGGCACCTTCGGTCTGCCACCCAGGCTGCTGCTTTCTCCAGCAGTTTCAACTTTTCTCCTCTGTCATGGTCAGCCTTGCTTTGCAGCTTAACTGGATCTGAATCAACCAGCAGACACACCTCTAAGCAGATCTATGACATCTCAGAAAGGTTTACCTGAGGGGAAAGGGATGGGAGGGAACGCTGCTGCTGCTACTGCTACTGCTTCTGTATGCTGTTTATGCTCCTTCTGGTGAAGTGCATCTGTGCTGTACACCCCCACGCCCGCTACCCAGCTGCAGCTGCTGCTGGCATCAGAACCTAGCCTCCTAGGCCTTGTAGCACGGACCGGTGTCTCTCCAGGAACCCCCCACTCACCTTCACACCAAACTAGGACTGCAGAGGCACCCAGCCTCATGGACTGAATAGCTACCGAGTTCTCAGCCTCTCCAGTGTGAAGGCAGCCATTAGTGGTTTTGCTCCTCTAGAGAACTCTGGCTGAGACACTCTCTAATATTGCTTTAAAGTTACTGGATTATTTTTATGTTTTAGGGTCTGCCATGGGGCTCAGAAGAGGGAGTCAGATCCCCTAGAATTGGAGTTACAGATGATTGTGAGTTGCCATTTGGGTGCTAGGACTTGAACTTGGGTGCTCTGGAAGAGCAGCCAGTACTTTTAACCACGGAGCCATCTCTCTAACCTTGGTCTCCAGTCTTAGTGTAGCGCATTCTCTGAATATTTCCTGGGGTTACTCTCCTGTCATTTCAGTTCAGGTGTCTATGTTTGAACTAATTTTGCCTACACTCCTGCAGCACTTACCTACTAAATCCAGATCTGCTTCTTACTGCAGTCAGGTTCAGAGCCATGGAGATTTTGTGTCAAGCTGTTTTTTGTTTTTGTTTTCCCCCTGGAAGCTTCTGTTTTGGGGGTTCTGGTCTTGATGTCATCATCCCAGGGACGGCTTGGATGTGTCTTATGTCAACAGGGTTCCTGTGCTGGAGGCTTGGTCCCCAGTGTGGAGGTGACAGGGGTGCTGGGATCACAACTCTAAGTCCCGGGACTCTGCTTGGTTTGTATCCCTGCTCTTTGGCTACTGGTCTTTTCTAAGGTATCAGGGTGAACCCCCCCGCCCCCCAGCCTCCAGACCCTGGTTACTTTGTTTCCCTCCTCTCTGGCTCCTGGTCTCTTCTAAGCTAACAGCCCCACCCCCACCCCACCCTGGTTACTTTGTTTCCTGACTTTCCAGCTCCTCCTCTCTTGACCTGGTCTCCTGTGTCTCCCCTTCACTCACTCCCCTTCTTGGATTCCTCCTCCTTGAAGCCACATGTTGAGGGCTTAGCTCTGAGCTAAACCAACCTCTTCTCTTATGAAGTACCCAGCCTCCAGTGTTTCGTTAAAGCAACGGGGGTAAAAACCAAATACTCTGTGCCCTTATTTCCGTTTTTGGATGCTGAAGACTCATGTCCTTCAGTTGTAGGACATTTTCTGGTATTCTTTCTTTGATAATTTTATCCTCTGTCTCAGTACGCTTTCTGGAATGTCTATCTGTCAGATGTTGGACCTCCTGGCTCTATAGTCTAACTCTTTAATTAAAAAGAAAAACAAAATCCAATTTCTATTGTATACGTCTTTGCTTTTGTTCTGTGTTCTGGGAACTTTCTCAAGTTTCCTTTCCCCTCAATGCTTCTATTGACTTAAATTTGAGATTGCATTTTTAGCTTTCCCAGCATCCTCCTTCCGGTTTCATGGATGTGCCATCGTTTCTCTGTGATGTTAATGATAGATTCTTTTGAAGCCTTCTCCTCTTTGCAAAGCATATAGCCGCCTGTGTCATCTATTATTATGTCACAGATGACCTCCAAACGCAGTAGCTTAAGACAACAAATGGCTTTCTCTCCTGGTTTCCATGGCCAGGATCTGGCGGGCAATGCGGGTGGCTCTGGTTCAGGGTCTCTTTGCAGCCAGCGTGTTAGCCAGGTTTGACGAGGACAAGGGATCTGCTTCCAAGCACAGTCACTTGGTTGTTGGCAGGAGGCCTGGGTTCCTCGCCACATGCGCCTCTCCATATGGCTGCCTGACATGGAAGTTGGCGTTCCTCAGAGGGAGTGATCCGAGTGGGGGAGGGGTGAGTCAAGATGGAGGCTGTAGCATCTCTTGGAACTCTTGTCTCAGAGGGGCACATCATCCTTCCCCCCCATGTTCTTTTGGCCACACAACCAGCCCAGAGCCAGGACCCCTGCTAGGCATGAATGCGGGTAGGCAGCCATTGCAGAGACCGGCCACATGGTAATTTTTCTCCTGCTTGCTGCTCGTGCTGGAGGATTTTCTCAAATATCCAGTCATCTGTCTGTCTCTCACGTTCAAGAGTGGTGCATCAGGCTGACCTGAGGGAAAGCCTGGTTGCTGCTGACCTGTGACCTCTCCAGAAGCTAACCCTGACATAGGATTTGAGGGTAGGCAGTTTACTTGCCAGTGGACAAACATTCACAGGGATGGGGACATGGGTCATGAAGGACATAGTACTGATACTGATACTTTAGTCATCTGATGC
This sequence comes from Rhynchomys soricoides, assembly GCA_019843965.1. Classification (NCBI taxonomy): domain Eukaryota; kingdom Metazoa; phylum Chordata; class Mammalia; order Rodentia; family Muridae; genus Rhynchomys; species Rhynchomys soricoides. Next base: position 6,786,551 of record JADRCH010000053.1, on the reverse strand, counting down.
CTGTGTGGTAGTCGGCCCTGCAGGGATCTCTGAGTGGCCCAAGTCTTATACCTCAGAGTTGCCCCACAGGTGGTGATGGAGCTGGAGGGTGTGCCCCAATTGAACCCATTTGTTGATTTGGGGTAAATCCTGAAACCCTTTGCCAGAGGGCAGAGCAGCTATCTGAGATCTGAGACAGTGCCTGCCGGTGGAGACAGGAGCCACAGCTGATATATAGCTGTGCACAGAAGTGGCTCAGAGTCACAGTGACCATGGGCTTCCTGCAGGTCAAAGGGTAGACATCTGCTCTGTGACATATGTCAAGCTATTTGTAGGTTTCTCACCCAGAGAAGATGTGTACTCTGATCACTGAGCTGGGAGCAGCTACAGATCTGGTTTTTGAGCTGGAGTTGGCAGAGAGAATGGCGGGAGGCTGGCACTTTGGGCAGAAACTCCTGTTCATGTCTGTGTTCAGTGCCGTGCTTGACACCCAACTCTGTGAGGATGATATCAAGCACTGTACCCTGCTCGGGATCCTCCACTATGCTGACTCTGGCAGCATCAGAAGGCAGGACTGGGTCTCTCAGGTGATGGTGTGATGGGAGAGTCTGTAGTCCACAGCATTGGTTGCTCTGGCCCATTCTAGGGTTGGTCTAGAGTGTTCTAATGGCTTATGCTCATTCAGTGTTCCTTCAGGATGTTTGTGACCCTGGGGGAGGTGGCAGAGAGCTGATTCGGCCTGAGGTTTCCCAGCATCTGATGGTCGTGGTGTGGGAAGCAGCTATGTTTAAAGACAATGACTGTCTGTGTGGAGGTATTTGGCATCCTCCCTGGCAGTTGCTTGTATTGTATTGACTAGAGAAATGGGTTCCTCACTTGTCTCTGCACTCAGTCTTGCCATAGCTGGGGGGCTTAGAACACTGAAGATAAAATGGCTATTCCTGGTTGTCGACTTGACTACATCTGGAATGAACTGCAACCCAGAAATGGAGGACACCAGTGATCCAGATCTTGAGGCTGGAAGACACAGGATTCTGACTGGTTTCTTGACATGGGATGACACACACTTTTGATCCAGATCTTGAGGCATAGTGGCCATGAAAAGTTTAGGCCCAGGCAAGGTAGTACATGCCTTTAATTCTAGAAGACTGAGGCAAGCAGAACTCTGAATTCAAGGCCAGCCTGGGACAGAGCAAGTTACAAATCCAGGCGTGGTGGTACACACCTTTAATCTGGGCTACACCTTCTGCTGGAGGCCTACTTAAGGACTTTGGAAAAAGGAAGACTCATTCTTTTTCACCTGCTTGCATTTACTTGGCAGCACATCTGTTGGAACCTACTTCTTCAGAATTCCAGCTTATACAGAAGACCAGGTGAAACACAGCCTCATGGGACTGAGCAACTACTAGATTCTTGGACTTCCCATTCATAGCTGCCCAGTGTTGGGTTAGTTGGACTTCAGTCTGTAAGTCATCACAATACATTCCCTTGTTATAGAGAGACATTCCATAAGTTCTGTGACTCTAGAGAGCCCTGACTAATATAGGTGTCTGTAGGGAGAAGCTGGCCCTTGTCAGGGACTGTGTTCTTCAGAGCCACTGCTGTGGAAATGTCAGGTGACTCCCTGGCAGGGGCTCAGGCTAGTCATTCTGTCCACTGTGCTGACTAAGCTCGCCTTTGCTGGGCTGATTTCTATGCCTCACCCTCGGGGACACATACTGGCCACCTGTTTGTGTCTCGATCTAATGGAGGGAGAACACACAGACACGAATACACCCACAGTTGTACACTCGGAGTACACAGACACACCCACCCACAGGTGAACACTCGGAGCACACAGACACGCACATATCCACAGCTATATGAGCCACCTGACCCAGCTTACCCTGCTGGGGCCTGATGCCATTATTTAGCACAGGACCCCACTTTTGCTAAGGCAAGGACTGGGCCAAAGGCTGGCTAAGGGGTGCATGAATCACACAAGCAACTGGGGAAGAACATTTTTTTTAATTAAAAATATATCTGTATTAAACTAATAAAAATATTATTGTGGGGAAGAATACGTTTTTATGTGTCTCTCTGTGTGTGCAGATCTGTATGTGTGCAAGTGCCTTGGAAGCCAGCAGAGGGCATCAGATCCCTTGGGGCTGGAGGGGCGGATCCTTTGGGGCTGGAGGGGCGGATCCCTTGGTGGCTGTGGGTGCCGGGAACTGATCTCCAGTCGTCTGCCAGAGCAGTGTGTGCTCTTAACCATTGAGCCGTCTCACTAGCCTGAGAAGAGCATCCGTATGGCTCAGAAAGTGCAAAGGTCCTGGGGCAGGAGGGTGCTTGACAGTGTGTGTGGGGTGATAACAGAAGACTGTTGAGGAGCCAAGGAGCCAGGTGTAAAAGACCAGTTTTGACCTTTAAAAGATTTACTTTTCTTTACACATAATTAGTTAATTTTCTTTTTGGTGCATGCTTCCGTTCGTGAGGGTGTGTATGTGTGTACGTGTGTCTGTGTACACGTGTATACCACACGTACATGTGTTGGTCGGAAGATGCCTTGTGGAAGTGAGTTAGTTCTCTTCTTCCACCGTGTGGATTCAGGGGTTGAGCTTGGTCATCGGGCTTGGCAGTAAGTGTCTTTACCTCCTGAACCATCTCAGTGGCTCCATCTCTATGTTTTTGGTTTGTGGTAAACTTCTGTGTGGGTACCGGCGTACTGCAAGTACAAGCAGCCATTCTCCTGTTCGGAAGATGGTGGGCAGATGGTGATCGAGCGGGAGCCCAGGGTATCCTGGACCTGTGTTCTCTTTGCCGTATTTTGACTAGAGAAGGAGTGAGAGAAGAGTTATAGCTATGGTGCTCCCTGGCACGCTGTGGTGCTCCCTGGCCCTGCAGATCCTCTCTCAACGCTGGTGTCCTGCAACAGGGCACCGTGTGCTGGTTCTCACAGGAAACCCAGAGGATCAGCTGTGATGCTGAGAATTTTGCATCTGGGGGGTGGGGTGGGGCCAGGTGGAAGTCACCCCACCCTCCTCCATCTCTACCAAGAGTCCTCAGTCCTCCACCCACCAGTACTCTTTTGCCTCTGCTGACTCAGTTTCTCTCTTCCTTATGTTGGACAGTCGAGAAGGCTTCATGAGACTCAGCATTCCCCCAAGGTAGGGGCAGGAGCTTCTGTTGCTTGTTGATACCCGCCCCATGGAATCATTGATTCCTGAGCAGTACCTGGGGCATGCAAACTTGAGTTCAAGTGTACCCCAGTTTTCTGTACATGTGACAGAAGACAGGAGTTGGGGGTGGTCATAGTGGAGTCAATTCTGCATGAGGGCTCAGATCAGCTGATGCTCCTTTACACAGGAGAGTGTCTAGGTTGGCCGGTGGGAGACAGATGTTGAGCTCCCTGGCCAATGAAAGGGCAGAGGGCACTAGAGGGAGAGGAAGGAAATGGAGGTGAGAGAGAACCAGGAGGTGGAGAGGCAGGGCTGGAGGAGCCTGGGTGGCCTGAGGCAGAGGTAAAAAGATAAAGCACCTTTCACATCTGTACGAATTGAGGATGTCAAATTGTCGGGCCTTTGAGCTCTGACAAATACATCTCATGGTGTCTGGACACTGGTTTTTCTTCTTCTCAGCTGCAGGCTAACTCTGGGTTTCTGGACCAGGCTCTAAGTCTCATCCCACAGAAGATGTGGCCCCCTTGGTGCTGTCAAGTGAGGCGTCCCTGCAGGAGGCTGTGGGGTTCTGGGAGGTTGCTAAGTGGGTTACAGGGAGGACCTGCATGGCGTCAGGGGAGGCTGATGTGTGCTTGGACCCATAGAAGGCACAGGGCTTGAAGTAGGAGCCCGAGAGACGGGGAAGCAGGAAGAGAGGAACTAGTTTGTGGGGTGCTGAGCTGACTGTAGACCCGTTCCTGGCAATGCAGATGCAGAGTTTCCCTCTCCTCTCCTCTCCTCTCCTCTCCTCTCCTCTCCTCTCCTCTCCTCTCCTCTC
>JADRCH010000053.1:6755380-6782587 GCA_019843965.1 Rhynchomys soricoides | reverse complement strand
TCCTCTCCTCTCCTCTCCTCTCCTCTCCTCTCCTCTCCTCTCCTCTCTTCCCTTCTCCCTCTCTCTCTTCCTGTCATGTTTCTAGTCTTTCTCTCTTCTCTGCCTTTCTTGTCCTCTATCTTCTCTGTCTCTGCTTCTTTTCTCTCCCCTCCTTTCACCCTCTAGTCTCTCTCTCTGTCTCTCTCTGTCTCTCTCTGTCTGTCTGTCTCTCTGTCTGTCTCTGTCTCTCTGTCTGTCCCTGTCTGTCTGTCTCTCTTTGTGTCTGTCTCTCTGTCTCTCTCTCCTGTGTCTGTATTTTCTTCTCTGCCTCTCTCCATTTTGCTCTCTCTGGCACTCAAGCCTCACACATGCTAGGCAAATGTTCTTCCATTTAGCGCCTTCTCCACTGCCTGTTGTCTTTATGTCTCCTGTGCAGACAAGTCCTTGGCCAAGAGCCCTGAAGTCCACGAGTCCATGTCCCCTGCCCCGAGCAGGCACTCTGGGGTTTTGCTCTCCAGAGGGTTTGCCCCAACTAGTGTGCAGACTGTGACCACATTCAGTCAGAGAATCTGGAAACATCTCTCTGGAGCAGGGCTCTTCACCACCTCCAGCTCACAAAGGCTGACCTCAGGGACTCTGGCTATTTAGCACTGGGAGCCCTGGCCTCCTTTGCTTGGTGGCTCTGAATCACACCAATGTGATTGGTGATGTGAGACAAGAGGTGTCAGCTAACTTTACGACAAACCGGACCCTGATATCAGCTATGTGGGTGCCCCCTGTGCCTCCATGATGAATCTCAGGAGACCGTGGACCCAGAGTCTGGGAATATTCCTGGCTGGCAACACCCCTGACTGTTGTTACAATTGGAAAGTGCCTGCCAGGCTCTGTGGCAAGGGATCTGGAGGCCTCCTGTGCCTCTCCCCTCAGCTGGGTTGAATCTGTGTGTTCTCACTATGATATTATAACTGTGGACAGCACGACTTGCTGGACTCTGTGCCTTTCCAGCCAGTCAAGCCCTGACGGTGATCCCGGTCCCCTCAGACTTGCAACCGGGTTAGTCAGCTTGTCTTTCTGGGCTTTGTGAACCAGAGTAGCAAATTAATTGAGACAAAGGAGGAAGGTATAGGAACCCTAATTTGTAGCCTGCTGGCTAGAAGCTGAGGCTAGATCTCAATGGGCCAGTCTTGGGGACTGTGCCTGTCTTAGTCAGCTTCTATTCCTGCACAAACATCATGACCAAGATGCAAATTGGGGAGGAAAGGGTTTATTGAGCTTACACTTCTATGCTGCTGTTCATCACTAAAGGAAGTCAGGACTGGAACTCAAGCAGTTCAGAAAGCAGGAACTGATGCAGAAGCCATGGAGGGATGTTTCTTACTGTCTTGCTTCTCCTGGCTTGCTCAGCTGGCTTTCTTATAGAACCCAAGACTACCGGTCCACAGATGGCACCACCCACAATGGGCCCTCCCCCCTTGATCACTAATTGAGAAAATGCCTTACAGCTGGATCTCATGAAGGCATTTTCTCAACTGAAACTCCTTTTTCTGTGATAATTCCAGCTTGTGTCAAGTTGACTTACAAAACTAGTCAGTACATTGCCCTTGACCTGTGTGTTCCAACTCAGAACTGGACTGAAGCAGAGCTGCTTAAAGTTTTCCCCTCATGACCCCTTTTGCCTGAGAAATTTTTACACGATGCTGGGTATGTAGATCTATAAAATAGGTGTACAAATCAGACAATTGCTGGTAATAAATTATAAAAGACCATATTTTAAAACAGCTTTTGAGTGGGTGAGTGGGAGAGATGTCCCAGTGGTTAAGAGCATGCACTGCTCTTACAGAGGACTTGAGTTCTGTTCCCAGCATACACACCGGGTATCTCACCGTCTGGAACTCCAGCTCTGGGACAGCTCATGTTTTCCTCCTGTCCTTTCCAGGTGTGCCACACTCAGGTGCATATACGGGTGAACACAAATAAAAAATAAAAATTCTTCGGGCATACATAAAAATTTTAAATCATTTATTAAAGATGAAATCAAAACTGCATGCTAATGAGATGCATGTGCTTATTTTATTTTACATAAAGAATCAACTGCAGGCTGAACGTAACACATCTTGAGTGTTTTTCGTAGTTGATCGATGTTTTGATTTTAGATCATCAATGAAGAGAATAAATCTTTGCATAAATACACAGTATAAAATAGTGTAAGTATACTAAGTGACATGTTAGGAACTCTTCCTCTTCCTCTTCTTCTTCTTCTTCATTTTCTCCTCCTTTTTCTCCTCTTCCTCCTTCTCCCCTTCCTCTTCCTTCTCCTGTGTGCCTGAAACTCATCAGCAACTCACACAACAAACTCATAGGATAACTTCTAAAGTCAAAGTTTCTAACTCCATACACTCCAAAGATCTAACTTGACACATGCTGAGGAAGAATAGGAAGAGATACTTTGTATTCTGTAGTTAAGCCATTGTGTTTCTATAAGAATAGAAAACCGTGTGTGTTCAGTAGAAACCCGGATTTTGTTGCATAAAGCAGTCATGAATCTGAGCCCAGGTGTTCTGAGCTTTGTTTTTTGGCATTGCCTGGTATGATGGCATGGCCTTCAGGACAGAGGTCCCAATAAAGCCACAAGATTCCACACAGGCCACACTGCAGGGACATCTGAGATTCATCAACATATGTGATCTTGAATTAATTTGGGTTCTGAAATCTTTACTGTTACCATTTTTGTGACCCCTGGCTTCAGTTACACAACCCCACTTGGTCATGACCCACAGTTTAGAAGCTGGCTTTAGACTCAGAATCTAAGAATCCCTGCTGCCCACCCTCGGGTGCTGGGCTTACTGGCATGCACCACCATGCCTGACTCGCTTGAAGTATTTTAAAGCATCTCTTTTGTCTTGTTAAAAATGTGTTGTTTTAAAGTCCAAATACCTGGGATGCTTTCTATGCCTCCTTCTGTAATTAACTTTTAATTTAATTCCATGTGACCAGTAAACATATTCAGTAAATTTCAGGCATTTGAAACGTGTGATGACTTTTAAAAATGACCTGCTTTGGTGAGGAAAAAATGAGACTCTGTGGTTGGTTTAGGGTTCCCTGAATCTCTGGGAGGTCTCCCTGGTTGAAGGTGGAGTCTTAACCTCTTTTCTGCAACAAAATAGCCTAGCAGGACCAGGTATGGTGGTCACGTGGGAGGCAAAGGCCGGTAGGACTCTGAGTTTGAGGCCAGCCTCACTCTGGTTAGTGAGTTCCAGGATACACACTGGGTGAGACCCTGTCTCAAAAACAATGAAACAAAATTGAGTTCGTGCGTGCAGTAGCTATACTTGGTTCAGCAGATAGTGTTTCACTGCTCTTCTCCCCATCCTGTAGAACTGGCATTCTACCCCCTCTCCATGTTTCCTGAGCCTTGGACTGGGGGTGATGGTGATGTCCTATGTGGGGGCCAGTACCCCAGTTTTTAACATATTTGGGGGTTCAACCTCTTGCCAGATTTGCAGTTTTCATGTTTTCTCTCTCTTTGTGGATGACTTCTCCGCTCTGCCCACTGTTGGTTTAGCCTAGCCAAAGGTTCTGAGGTGTTTGGCTGATCAGCTTTTGCTGTGTATTTTGTCTAGAACAAGAGTGAGAAGATTGGTGTTAATTCTTCCCATTGTTTGGGGAAGCTTTCTGGCCTTTGTCAGGAGGTTTATAATGACTGAGTTCATCTCCATCAGGATCTGAGTGCTCCTGCTTTCTAATTCTTCTTCAACTTTGATAGGTTGTATACTGATACATTCATTTTACCTGTATTAGCCAGTTGTTGGCATACAATTGTTCATAACGGTTTCTTAGAGTTCCCCCACCCCTGAGGTGTCCATGTTGCCTTCTCCTTCATTCTGATTTATTTATTATTTTTTCCTTTTGGTTAATAAATCTAGCTAAGAATTTTATGTTTATTTTTAATGAAAAGATTCTTAATCATGGGGCTGGAGGGGATGAGTCAGTGATTAAGAACACTTGTTGCTCTTCCAGAGGACTGGGGTTTGATCCCCAGGATTTCAGAACATCTGTAATTCCAGTCTCAGGGGATCTAATGCTTTCTTCTGGGGTCAAGGGCATTGCACAGTTCATGGTGCACAGACCTGTGCAGACAAAACACCCATACACATAAAATAAAATGAAACAAAAAAGATTTAGTAATTGTCTTAGTGTTCTATTGCTGTGAAGAGACACCATGACCATGGAAACTCTTATAAAAGGAAGCATTTAACTGGGTTTTGCTTACAGTTTCAGAGGCTTAGTCCATTGTCTTCATGGCAGGGAATGTGAAGGCACACAGGCAAACATGGTGCTGGGAAAGGTGGCTGAGAAAGCTCTACATCCAGATCCTCAGGCAGCAGAAAGAGAGAGCTACTGGGCTTGGCTCAGCTTGTGAAACCTCAAAGCCCACCTTTGGTAACACACTTCCTCCAACAAGGCCACGCCTCCTGATCTTCTAATCCTTTCAAACTGTTTTAGTCCCTGGTGACTAAACATTCAGATATAGGAGCCTACAGAGGCTCATCCAAACCACCACAGTCATGCTCATCTTTATTAGTTTCTCTGTTCTCTGTTTGATTAATGCCTACTGTAATCTTCACTCTTCCCTTCTGTCAACTTTGGGCTTAGTTTTTTTCTTTTTGTAATTCTTCAACACATAAAATAATGTTATATTTTGAGATATTTCTTTAAAAGCCTATTAGGTTATTTAAAAATTTTTATTGTTGGTGATGTGTGTGTGTGTGTGTGTGTGTGTGTGTGGTGTGTATGTGTTGTGTGTTTATGTTTATGGTGTGTGTGGTGTGCGTGTGTGGTTTGGTGTGGTGGTTTGTGTATGTATGTGTGTGTTGTGTGTGTGTGTGATGTGGTTTGTCTATGTGTGTGTATGGGTGTGTGTGATATGGTGGTTTGTCTATGTGTGTATGTGTGATACGGTGGTTTGTCTATGTATATATGTGTGCCATGTGTGTATGTGTTGTGTGTTTATGTTTATGGTGTGTGGCATGTGTGGTTTGGTGTGATGGTTTGTGTATGTGTGTGTGATGTGGTGGTTTGAATATGTGTGTGTGCTCGCACATGTGCGTATGTGTGCATATGCACATAGCATATGTGGTGGTCAAATGACTTTGGGGTTCTCTCCTTTCACCTTTATATCAGTTCTGAGGATTGAACTCAATTGTCAGGCTCGTGTGGCCAGTGCCTCCAACCCTCTCCCCCTCCACACCCCCAGTGAACCACCTTCTGGCCTGTCTCATTTATTTATTTATTTATTTATTTATTTATTTATTTATTTATTTTTGGTTTTTCGAGACACAGTTTCTCTGTGTAACCCTGGCTGTCCTGGAACTCACTCTGTAGACCAGGCTGGCCTCGAACTCAGAAATTCGCCTGCCTCTACCTCCCGAGTGCTGGGATTAAAGGCATGCGCCACCACTGCCAGGCTCTGGCCTGTTTCTTTAAAGACAATCACTTATTGCTGTGTCCCTCCCTGGTGGTGCCGTTTGCTGTGCCAGGAAACTCTGCTCTGCAGTTCCTTTCCCATCTGTCTTAGGCTATCACAAACACCTCTTTCAGCTCCTCTGTGACCCAGTGGCTATTTGACATCGATGCATTTGAATGAATTTGCCAGCTTATCCCACTGCGGCTAGAAAACAGAGTTAGGATGATTGTGCTCTTGGCTCTGTGAAGATGTCTTTTGTGACCTTAACTTGTTGTCCGTCTGTCATGGGGATGCTACCCTCATCTATGGAAAGAATGTATTTTCTGTTGTTGGGTGGGAAGTTTTTGTGCTCATCCATTTGGCTCTGCTTTCTTCCCTCGGACTTTCTGTGTGAGATGTTCATGACACAGCATCCGGTTCTGACATCTCCTATTATTACTGTATTTCTGTTCATCTCTCCCTTCAGACCAGTTGGCATTTATCTTATGTGTGGACACCTTTATGTGCATGAATATTTACAACTATTTTAATGTTCAATTCACTTTAAAGAATATAATTAATGCTCTTCAAGGTCTCTTGTGGGAGTTGTGATGCTGTGGTCGATCTTGTGTAGTATAACCACAGTCTCCTCAGTTCATTTCCATTTGCATGGGACAGCTTTTGCTGTGTCTACACTTTCAGCCTATGTGTGTGTAACCCTAAGTGAGTTTCTTGTAGGCAGTATATTGTTGGGCCATTTTTTGTTATTGTTATTGCTGTTGGTAGTGTGTGTATGTGTTTATGTGTGTGTGTGTGTGTGTGTATGTGCATGTGTGCACACATGGTGGTCAGAGGTCAATGTGCGGTATCTTCTTTTTTATAGTTTATTTTATTATATATAATATATTTATTTAAATATATTTATTTTATGTGTTTTGCCTACATGCATATCTGTGTGAGTGTGTCAGATCCTTGAAGCTGGAGTTACAGACAGTTATGAGCGGCTGTGTGGGTGCTGGGAAGTGTACTTGGGTCCTCTGGAAGAGCAGCCAGTGCTCTTAACCACTGAGACATCTCTCCAACTCAGATATCTTATTAAATAATTTCTTCACCTCATTTTTTGTGGGAGAGTCTATCACTGCTCCTGAACCTCACTGCCTCCCAGTGCTGGTATTACAGGCACATCCTGCTGTCATACCTGGCTTTTTACGTGAATATCTGGGGATCTGAACTCAGGTCCTTATTGCATGATCTCCACAGTCCCTAGACCTTGAACCATCCTGTCCTTTGTTTGGAGAATTTAATTTGTTCCCTGTAATGTGATTATCTGTTGTTGGGCCACAAACCTATCCCTTTATCATTTTCTAGCCTTGCATTTCTTTGTTTTTGGCCCATTCCTCATCTTCTTCCTCTGAGTTCTGATCATTTACTTATGTCATGATACTCTCTGAGTTTATTACTCCTTTATCTTTTTTCTGTGTCCCCTATAGTTTCTCCCTGGTGGTTAGTGAGTGTTTTCTAAAGCATTATGTAACAGTCTATTTCAGGCTGACACTAAGCCAATTCAGTAAATACCAAGACTCAGTATGCTTCTATGTCTATTCTTTAAACTATTTTTTTCAAGACAAGGACTCTTTGTGAAGCCCTGGCTGTCCTGGAACTCGATCTGTAGACCAGGCTGGCTTCAAACTCAGAGATATGCCTGCGTCTGCTTCCCCAGTGATGGGATTAAAGGTGTGTGCTACCAAACTGCCTGACTTTAAAAGTATTCTTAGTTTAATAAAACCCTAAATTTGTATCAACTAAGCATTTTCTTGTAGTAAAAGCATTTAACACAAAGAAAGTTAAAAATGGAGACCAAGGGGCTATAGAGATGGCCCAGTGTTTAAGAGCACTGACTGCACTGACTACTCTTCCAAAGGTTCTGAGTTCAATTCCCAGCAACCACATGGTGGCTTACAACCATCTGTAATGGGATCCAATGACCTCTTCTGGTGTGTCTGAAGACATCAACAGTGTACTGATATACATAAATAAGTAAATAGATCTTTTAAAAAGAATGGAGACCAAGAACATTCTGGCTTCTTCCTCTCTCAGCCCTCCCCCAACTTCAAGATCTATCTGTAAAACTATATTTTCTCAGAACTTTCTACACACATGATGTTATGTCTATATGTTTATATGCATATGTGTAAGTATATTTCTTTTCTCTCTGCCAAAATGGGATTTCATATGTGTTATTCTGGAAGTTTCTGTTTGTCTATGATGTATCTCAGACACAGTGTCCAACATACAATGCCACCCACCATCTACCCTGTTACAACAATCGTTGTACAATCATATCATGCTCTTTAGTTTGGCTTCTGATGATAGACTTGTCCTCTTTGTCCTAATGGGAAAGTAGTATGTTTCCATGGCTACCCACCTCTTAGCCTTCTAGTGAGGCTAGGTCAGCGGGAGAAGTTCTTGGAATTCAATTGGAGTTCTGCAATTATCAGGTCGAGAGTATATGAATCTAAAAAATGGTAGGCCATCAAATATCCCTTCCACAAATGATGTTTACCAATATGCGGACAACCTGTTGTTTATTAGAGAGTTTCCTTTTATTGAGGTGTTAAGGTTCTTAATGTTTTTATTTATTAATTACATCTGTGTGTAGGGGTACATACATGCCACACATGTGTGATAGCCAGAAGACAACTTGAGGGAATCACTAAATGGATCCTGGGAATTGAACTCAGGTCGTCAGGCTTGGCAGCAGGCTCCCCTTCCTGCTGAGTTGTCCTGTTGGTTCCTTGACTTAGGTCTTATCCTGTATAGAGTAGGGGAAAATTCAATCTGAGTGCTGCTGCCTGTCAGGTGACTTAAGTGACTTGAAGGATCTCTGCCTGTGTGATGGTGGTTTGTATCTTCATATCGAATGACTGTTCTGTTGGTTGCCTTTTACTTATTAATTTACCAAGACTTTTTCTTTATGAAGGAAAAAGAACATTGCTCCATGTGACACACCTGTTCCACCTTGTGGATTTCTGACTTGGACTGTAGCATGTGCTTCCCTATATAAGAGTGTAGCAGTATTTGTTTTTCAGTCCAAAGTCCTGTGTGTGTGTGCGCGCGCGCGCGTGCACGTGCACTTTTGTTTGTTCATCTGCTTTTTGCTTTTTGGAACCTTTAAAACTATTCAGATTGTCATGTGACAGTAACATCTCCAGGCTTCTGGACTCCGGCTTTGTATGCAGGGAAGAGGCAAGAGGACCCTTGTGTGCACCTGGCTGGGGAGCCCCTGGCTGCCAGGTCTAATTGCTCACTGGCTCCTAAGCTGCCAGGAGAGCCTCTAGGGACAGATAGTAAGATTGCTACATGGAGTCCCCAAACATCGGCCTCTCCTGCTGGGCCTGAGCATTCAGGCTGAGAGCTGGTGATAGCAGGAAGCTCCTTCTTCAGCCCCTACCCTTCTGAGCCTTGGGTTTGTGTCATCAGTGCCTTGAGCTCAGACCTGAGTTATAGTAGTAGACATCTTTAGCACCTGGAGAACCTGGAGTGCTTACCCAGGTCAATGCCAATTTACAGTAGAGGTGATGGCGGTCCAGGAACACAGATGCTGGGTCTTCTTGTGCCCAGCCAGCCCTTTCAGAACCCCCGGCTTCTTTTAGCTTGGGGCTGTTGGTCAGTTGTCATGAAGTCTCCCTGTAGATGACCGTGCCTCTGCCTCTGTGTTACCATGGCGATCATACACTAGCTCTCTGCAAGGAGCTTTACAAACTGTGCTTCAAGGACTTCTTGGACAGTTCTGAGATAGCTTCAGTGCTGTATGTCTATAGTCATCAGTCCACTTTGGACGTGGGTGTGAGCCTGTCTTGAGAACAGCAGGGTGGAAAGTTTTTGGGTCTCCTGTAATGACATGAGGTAAGGAGAACCCTCTCTCCTATTTAGCAGAGGCTCTGGGTAAGGTGGGCAAGGCTCAGGCAGGCAGGTGTGGGTGGAGCCTTAGTGGCCCCGCCCCCAACTTCCTCCTGAACAGGAAGGGGAGGCACAGGGCACAGGGCAGGATATGGCTTCAGGTTTTAGAATGTCACACTTGGCCCTCTCCAGGCAGGATGCTCAAAGCTAGGCATGAGAGAAGCTGGAGATTAAGGCTGAAGAGGCACAGGTTCAGAACCATGGACAGAAGCGGGCCGACCTCAAGTTGCAGAGGGCTCTAGGGACTTGATGGGGACTGGAGGCTGGCATGGTTATTCATTTGAACAGGAAGCTGATGGGAGGGACGGTTGGGAAGGGAGGTACAGACTCATCTCGAACTGTCCTTTGGAGAGTGGCACCCTGGGCTACGAGCCCTGTTGTGTTGAGAGGTAACAGAGCTGGGGCAGGTTGCTCTAGTTAAGGCTATCATTGCTGTGATGAAACATTGTAACCAAAGCAAGTTGGGGAGGAAAGGGTTTGTCTGGCTCATGCTTACAGATCATTGTTTATCACTGAAGGGAAGTCAGGACAGGAACTCAAACAGGGCAGGAACCTAGAGGCAGGAGCTGATGCAGAGGCCACGGAGGGGTGCTGCTTACTGGCTTGCTCTCTATGGCGTGCTCAGCTGGCTTTCTTATAGAACCCAGACAAAGATGGCTCCAGACACGGTGGGCTGGGCCTTTCCACTATCAGTCACTAATTAAGAAAAAGCCTAAGACTCACCTACAGCCTGATCTCATGGAGGCATTTTCTTAATTGAGGTTCCCTCCTTTCAGATGACTTTAGCTTGTGTCAAGTTGACATAAAACTGCCCACCACATCGTGATGCCTCACACTGGTGTTGTGTGGTCTAGCTTCCCAGCTTCATCAAAAGTATAAGGCATGGGCCATCTCCAGCGGCTGGAGTCCACTCAGCAATGTTGCACTAGCAATGGGCAGCTACATCTGTAAGGCCTGGAGATGTGCTGGTGCCCCTGTATGATCTAGCATCCAAGTTGCTGGTCTCCGTAAGTGGGTCTGAAATACTTGTGTAGAGTCCATGAAGTCAGGCACTCCTGGTTGGTGCTATGACTATGTGGTGTTCTTGTTATACTCTGGGCCTGGTACAGGCCACACTAAGGCCAGGCTGGCTGCCCCATGCTGCATCGTAGCCTCTATATGTAAGTATGTGGTAGGAGCGGTGCTGTTGGCATTGTTGAGGAGGTCAAGCTGAGATGTTATAAGCTGGGATAGCCTCATCACTGCCGGGCACTACAGAGAGAGTTTGTGTTTGTGTATGAAAGGAGAGTCAGAGGGGTGTGTAAGAGGAAAGAGGCAGGGTGAACAAATGAGACTGATAGTGAGAACAAGCAACAAGGTGGGGGACGGGTGGGTGGGAGGGATTAGAAGAGATAGAGTGGGAGAGAGAGAGAGAGAGAGAGAGAGAGAGAGAGAGAGAGTCTATCCCTAAGCTTCTGTCTGTATATCTGCGAATCCTCTGTAAGGTAAGTTCACATCATGTGTTCTTGAATATTCTGAGCCCTGACACTTACCTAGCTCTCCTTACTAGTTTTCCCTGGGAAATTATCTTTTCTTCTTACAGGGAAGTGAGTTACATACAGCTTCTTATCCTGTCCTCCACCTTTCCCGAGGAATCTAGAGGGCTACACCGATGCCCTTACCTTAGGATGGCTGTGCCTGGAGGATGAGATGGATAGAAGCTTCATTTCCCTACTTGCTGCTCCCTGAGGTCTGGTTCCCTGTGGACCCCTGGGTCCCCAGTAGTCACATTTGTCCCTGATTCAGACAGATACCTTGGCTAACAGCATCCTGCTTGCCAGACAGCTGGTATCAACACAAGCAGAGGCCACTGACGCCAGCTCTGTGACTTTCTTCTTCACCTCGAGGTCTAGCCTGGCAACCAGATCCAGCTTCCCAACTCACGGCATCTTTTTGGTGGTCTAGCAACTCCAAGCCCTCTGTTGTCCACTGTCTCCTTACCTCAGTTTGCAGGTGTGTACTAGTCGTGAACCCAGATGGTAGAAAACCCTTTCTGATGAATCAAGGCCGCTCGTGCTCCCAAAGTTTAAATTCTATTCAGAATATTAAGTAGTTTACCCTTCAACGATCAAGGTATATTTAATTAGCTCTTGTTCTCCCGATAGAGCTGTCTCTTGGTTTCTGAAGAAGGAGCCTCATAGCCCTGTAGTGTTCGAGGCTGGACCATCTTTTCCCACAGCCTCCAGCTGTTAAATGCCTAACTCATCAGCTGTTGGGTGTCTAGGGCCCTGGTGGGAAGTGACCAGGGACACAGAGCTGTGTTGTCTTGAGAAGGTGGTCTGCTGAGTACCCTCTGTCAAGGTGTCATGCAAGGAGCAGTTTATACATGGTACTCCCAAGACGCCAAAGGGTTGCCATCCTTCCCACAGTAGGAGCAGAGTATGGTAACTCACCTGCTCTTGTCCTGTCCCTTGAGTCGTGAAGATACATCCCTGTTGATCAGGCCATTTTCGACCTGAGGCTCTGTGAGTTGGTATAGCCTCATCTATCCTCCTTGGATGAACAAGGGTTTGCTGAGTAGGTTCTAGACCGCAGGGTCTGCCTTGCTCATAGAGTTCCAGACTTCAAATCTTGGTGTCCATGTTGTTTAGAAAAAGGTTGTTAAGAACCATCATGCAGGTGCTGGGAACTGAACCTGAGTCCTCCGTAAAAGCAGCCAGTGCAATAAGCATGCAGCCAGTTCTCCAGCCCTCTTCTTCTTCTTCTAAGACTGGGTTTTATGTAGCTGGGGCTGGCCTCAGCTGGCTGAGGACGGCCTCGAATTTCGGATCCTCCTGCCTCTACGCTCCAAGTGGTCTTGGTGGAGGAGGATCTGTGGAGGAAAGGCTATGTAGGCTCATGGTTTCTGATGGTGCAGTCCGTCCTGGTGGAGAAGACACGGGGCTGCTCAGGTTGTGGTAGGGAGAGCAGAGGTGCAGGCTGCTCACATGGGAAGCAGGCTGGATTCAGCAGAGTGTGTGCTTCAATGGCTGCCCCACTTTCACTGGCAGCACCCCACTCTCTAAAGGCTCCTTAACCCTCAGAACATTGCCACTGTCTGGAAAT
Source organism: Rhynchomys soricoides (assembly GCA_019843965.1). Classification (NCBI taxonomy): domain Eukaryota; kingdom Metazoa; phylum Chordata; class Mammalia; order Rodentia; family Muridae; genus Rhynchomys; species Rhynchomys soricoides. Next base: position 6,770,121 of record JADRCH010000053.1, on the reverse strand, counting down.
GAGTGCTGTAGACAGGAGTCTACAGGAGAGTCTTGGAATCAAGCCTTTAACAGCCTCACTTGGACCCAACTGTCTGCATGGCCAGGAGTTTGTTGACTGATTCCATGTGTGTATGTGTGTGTGGGGGGTGGGGTAGGAGGGAGAGGTGAGGGTCAGGAGTTTGTTGACTGATTCCATATGGGGGGAAGGTAGGGGGTCAGGAGTTTGTTGACTGATTCCATGTGGGGGGGGGGGGTGGGGGGGTCGGGGGTTTGTTGACTGATTCCATGTGGGGGGGGGGTAGGGGGTCAGGAGTTTGTTGACTGATTCCATGAGTGTGTGTGTGTGTGTGTGTGTGTGTGTGTGTGGTGGGAGTGTGTGGTGGGTATTCTCACCCTCTACCATACTCTTTATTGTGGGGAACCCCACCTCTATATTCTGAACAAGTCCTGGAATCTCAGAGCCTCAGTTTCCTGTCAGCCGGGAGCTATAAGGCTGACCCCAAAACATTAACAATGTTTGTTGTCCCCTGACCATGACCTTTAAAAACACTTATTGCCACAAGGTGGTGGCACACACCTTGAATCCCGACACTCAGAAGGCAGAGGCAGGTAGATATCTGTGAGTTCAAGGCCAGCCTGGTCTACAGAGTGAGTTCCAGGACAGCCAGGACTACACAGAGAAACTCAGTCCCCAAAACAAACAAACAAACCAAAACAAACAGCAACAAAAGGCAAACAACACTTATTGTGGCAGGGGAGTTGTCCCTGTCAGTAAATACTTGCCCCATAATTGTGAGGACTGAGCTGGGATCTCCAGCACCCACAGAAGCTGACCATGGCTGTGTGCCTGGGAGCCCAGCCCTGAGGAGGCAGAGACAGCAGGGCGCCAGTGCTGGCTGACCAGCCAGGGTGGTCAAATAAGCAAGCCTCAGGCTGAGTGAGAGACCCTGTCTCAGAAACTAAGGGCAAGGCCTAGAGAGATGGCTCAGTGTAAAATGCTTCCTGCTCTTCCAGAGCACCCACATTTTGCTGCTCACAACTCCTTGTATGCCTATTAACTGTGGTCACTTGCACTCAAGGACACACAGACAGACACTCACAGAGACAGACACACAGACACACAGACACACACATAGACACATACACACATAGATACACAGACATGGACAGACAGACACACACAGAAACACACACACACACACACACACACACACACACACACACACACACTAAAGCTCCCAAAACATGAGTCGGAATTATGATCAGCCCCAGTGGATGTCTCATAGGAGGGCCTCACTGGTGAGCATGCTCTGAAGCTCTCCCTCCTGCCATGCTGTGTGGAGACCAGCCGTGAGATTCCCAGAATGACCCTGGAAGGCATTCTCGAGGTGGGGATGTGTACTGTGCAAGATGCTCCCCTCCTCTCTCTTCCAGCCTGAACAAAGTCACCTCTTGCTCTTTCCTTAAGAACAAAAGACAATGGTGTATTTGCACAGTTAATGCTGGAGTTGCAGGAGCTTCGGAAGGGCTGGCCCTGTAGCAGTACCCTGTCCTATGAAGGGGTCCAGGAGCATCATAGAACCTTCCAGGTGGGTCCTTGTCCTTATGGAGGGCAGGGTCACACTCTTACCCTTCCTTCTCTTGCAGGGAAACAAATCGACTTTAATGTTTCTAATCAAATTTGAAAAAAATTTAGTTCTTAGGATTTTCCCAATTAGAAATGCAATTCAGATCCAATTGAGTCAATTCAGAATATGCAATCAATTTTTTTTTTTTTAAAAAAAGAAAACACAAAGTCCCCTGTTGTCCAAATTTGCAGAGGTGGTGGCTTCTAACCTGCAGCTGCTCCTTCCAACCCCCTCCTGTGGTTTATGAACACTTGGCAGCGCCCTCCTAGTTTCTTCTGTGGTAGGACTTTTAATGAATGCACCAACTATTTACCAAGCACCCCGGAGCTGGACGTTTGGTTTGTTTTCTGTCTTTTGATGTTAGCCGAGACGCTGAGGATATTCAGGTGCATAAATCTTCCTAGATAAATCTCCACATTTGTTTATGAGCTTCTCCTGGGGTGAATCCTACAGGTGAAATTTTCCAGCTAGAGCTTAGCTGCGTGTCAAAAGCGTTTGACAGGCACATGATTCTGCCTGCCAGAAAGATGAGGGTAAGTGTAGGTCCCACGGGACAGCCTCAGGGGGGTCGGGTCTCTGTGCCTCACCTGTGCACACACCAGCCCCCATCACAAGCAGGTCTGTCAAAGTAGGGCCATTGGGAATGTTGTTAGTCTTGATTTTCATTGGCTTGGTGACTGGTAAGGTCCAACCGCTTTGGGTCATTTTTAAGTCTTTCTCTGTGGATTGCCTCTTCCAGCCCTGCCTGTGATGATGTCCTCCAGCATATGTGCCCGTCTTTGGCATTTAAAGATGGAGTTGGAGGAGAAGACGCTTGTGTGAGTTTGTAGGACTGTGGACAAAAATATTGATAGAGATGTCAGGGCTCCTCTGTGGGTGGGTGGGTGGCGGGCTTCCTACGTTTTGCTTGGAGCTCTCGCCTTGTGTGGTCACTGAGCGCTTTCCATCTGCCAGGCACTTAGCATCCATGCCCGGGGAGCACCCACCTTCTCCCTGCCTGCAGTCCTCTCCTTAAGAGAGCTCGTGACTCAGTGGAGGCAACCTCTCAGGGCCTCTGCTTTTTCTGGGCAGAAGGAGAGTTATTTGCTCCCCAAGGCACTTAGGACTTTATTGCAATCCAGTGACACAGGAAGAGATCAGAAGCAAAACCTCCCCAGCCCATCCCCAGTTTCATTCCGGGGTCTGACGCACTGAATGGAGAAGGAAGGGTCATTCTGAAATCTATCAACAGGACTGGTGATGAGGAAGACTCCAGACAGGGCCTTGGGAGTGCCAGGAGTGGATTTTCTTTGTGTGTGTTCCTGTGTGTGGATGTTCATGTGTGTTTCTGTGTGTTCATGTTTCTGTGTGCCTTATGTGGGAGTCAGAAGCCAATACTGGGTCGCTTTGTCCATCATTCTTCTGCTTCCTATTTTTTGAGACATCATCTGTGGTGGCTTGAATAGGAATGGCTCCATAGACTCATGTGTTTGAATGCTTGGCTCAGGGAGTGGCAGTATTAGGAGGTGTGGCTTTGTTGGAGTAGGTGTGGCCTTGGAGGGAGTGTGTCACCGTGGAGGTGTGCTTTGAGGTCTCATCTATGCTCAAGTCTGGCCAGTGTGACACAGTCTCTTTCTGCGGTCTGAGGATCAAGCTGTAGAACTCCCAGCTCCTTCTCCAGCACCACGTCTGCATGCACAGTGCCATGCTTCCCACCATGATGATAATGGACTGAACCTCTGAACCTGTAAGCCAGCCCTAATTAAATATCTTCCTTTATAAGACTTGCCTTGGTCATGGCGTCTCTTCACAACAACGAAACCCTAACTAAGGCATGATCTTCCTGAACTTCATTAATGTAGCCAGACAGACTGGTCAGCAAGTTCTAGGGAGCTGTCTGTTACTGCCATGTCTGGCTTTTTATATGGGTGGTGGGGACCAGCTCCTTATGCTTGTATGGCAAGCACTTCACCTACTGAACTATCCCTCTAGGGTTGTCCCTCCTAGAAGTGAATTTCTTTGAATTGACAGTTCAAGTTAAGCCGGGCAGTGGTGGCGCACGCCTTTAATCCCAGCACTTGGGAGGCAGAGGCAGGTGGATTTCTGAGTTCGAGGCCAGCCTGGTCTACAGAGTGAGTTCCAGGACAGCCAGGGCTACACAGAGAAACCCTGTCTCAAAAAACCAAAAGAAAAAAAAAAAAAAAAGACAGTTCAAGTTAAGTGGCTGAGCTCCAGAGGGTCACGTGGATGCCAGCATTCTCTTTTGCGCTCCCCATCCTTTAGATGTCATTTCCACATTTGGTCTAAGACAATTTTCAATTCACAAACCTCTTAGGGGAGAAAACAGAGAGTGTCCTGTCCCTTTAGCACAGGATCTGGAGGTTGCCACATCATTTTCTTTTCTGTACACTTGGTCACGATATAACCACAGGACTACACCCAGCTGCCAGCCTGGGTGTGATCTGAGACAGAGAGGGATCAGCTTCATTGTCAGGGTTGCTGCCTAGTGGGGCTCAAGCATCCCCATCCTGCATGTGCCATGGTATACCATGTAGAAATCAGAGTGCAGTTTGTGGGAGTCAGTTCTCTTCTTCTACCATGTGTTACCTGGGGATCAAACTCACGTGATTAGGCCTGGTGGCAGGTGAGTCCCCTGGCCACTGGAGGGTCTTGATACTGCAACCCTGGGGCCACTGAGGAGCCACATGTTCCCTAGCAGAAGAGACAGGGCTGTTTTCAGTTCATGTGGTGTGTTAGCCAAGCCAGGAAGACGATCTGTGAATCCTGCCCTGGCTGAGGCAGAATTGCAAAGAACACTAGACCAGAAGTATCTCTGGCTGGGTGGGGTAGGGGACAGTTGGAAGGCACTTGTGTGGAGGACCAGCCCAAGGAAGGAAGCTTCTTGTCCCCTTCACCCCTGACCAAGGCCTCTCTGTGCTTCCTCCCTCCATATCCTCCATCTGGTCTCATGAAGAAGCCACATGCTGCACCGGATGTAGATTGTCATCACTGTCTCCACAACTGTAGTGTCTTCCTGTTCTGATTACATAATGAGCAATTTTCCATCAATTATTCATCAGCACATATTTCTCTGGAGCAGCCACAGATAGGAGCTCCCCATTCTCCTCATAGACTTTGCTCCCCAATATACAACTGGTCTCCATGCCCCAACCCTGTATGTGAGGGAGGAACAGATGTAGGCAGAGAGAGGCCTATCGTTGTTTAGTTCATTTATTTAAAAAGGAACAAGGGCTGGGCTGTCAGCTCCTTAGAGAAAGTCTTTGTGATGCACACACGAGGATCTGAGTTCAGATTCCCCAAACCCACGTAAAAGCCAGACATGGTGACTCATGCCTTTAACCCCAATATGAAGAGTCAGAGATAAGGAGATCCTAGGGTCTGGCTGGGCAGTCAGTCTAGCTGAGCTGAGCATCTCCAGGCTGGGTAAGAGACATTGTCTCAAAGAGTAAGATGGAGAACAAGAGAGAATCAATCTTTGACTTCCATACATACCCACACACAGGGGAGCACATGTGTGTGAACAGATACACCACACAGATAAAGACGTTTGTTCACATGAATGTTCACAGCAGGTTGCTCTGAATTACCCCCAAACCAGAAACAACTCAAATGCATATCGATTCCACAAATAAAATAACCAAAATGTACACAGACAGGTAAGCAAGTGCTAACTTATCCACACGGTGACTATCCCCTCAGTGAAAAGGAGCACACCCCTTTGAAGCATGCATCTGTACTGACCCTTCTTTGGGATTGTGCTGAGTGACAGAAACCAGGAAGGGCAGCAGGTGTCCAGTCATTATCTGTATATAAAGTCTGGAAAATTTAGGCTTACCTGTGTTATGCAGATTAGGCAGGAAGCAGATGGGTGGCCGGGCACAGGGCAGGAGGAATCTTCCGAGATGGCCCCAGGAACGCGTTTGGATATATGTCAGATGTCCCCTGTAGACCTGAGCAGTTGGTTTTATCAGTACACCCTCAAAACATATAGCATTCCCTGAGTCCACAAAGCAGGGGTTACTTACTCTGGGGGACACTGTGACTGCCCTGAGCCCAAAGAAGTAATTCTGGCTCCTGGAGGCAAGGGAGCTCTGCCTAACAGCAGACCCTCAAGATGACCAGTGGGATCCATTTAGCAGGAGCACCTGCCCCCCCCCCACCCCCCCCCCCCAAACCCCCTTGCCCCAAGACATCCGAGAACGGAAACAGTCTGGAATAACCAGCCTGAAGTGAGACAGTCTGTGCCTTATCAGTAATGGAGTGTGAGCAGGGAGCCCTGTCTTGTAACTCACTTGCCTCTGCCTGCTGCAGAGGGTTGGAGCCAGGTTCAGTCCACACAGGCGATCAAGTGAAATTCCACATGTACTGGCAGAGTGGGCAGGGTGGCCTGAGAACACCTGAAGGACCTTGTGTATAGACATGCACACATCTGTGGTTGACCTGGCACATAGGTTCACCTGTAGGACCATGTGCATGTACGTGTGTATAGACACAGGCACACACCTGTGGGCGACCTGGCCTGTGGTTCAGTAGAGAGCCATGGGCACTGTGTTTCTTATGCTCCAGGAACCCAGCAGATGCTTCCTACAGAAAGATGCAGTGAGGCTCAATGGTGCTTAATAGTATTCAACATAATAGAGTCTAGAATCGTCCAGGAGACAAAGTTCTGAACACATCAGTGAGGGGTTAACTAGATTAGGTTAGCCTCCTTGCAGCCCTTTGAGGGACTGTTTAGGTTGGATTAATTGATGGGAAGACGTACCCTAAATGTGGACAGCGCCATTCCATGGGACTGAATAAGAACGAAGTCTAGCTGAGCACCTTTACTGTTTCCTTTTGCCTCCTGTCAGTAGATACAATGTGACCAAAAACAGAAAAAGAAACAGAGACAGACACCCAGAGGCAGGCACCAGTGGGGAAGGAGATGGTTTCCAACTGAGGAGGCTCTTCCCTCAGACAGAACTGTCTACTGAGGTTGTGAGCATTTGACACTGAAGTCATCCAGAGCAGCCAGTGTTTGGTGCAGGTTTTGAAATCCAGTACTTAGGTGATAGAGAAGCAGATCTCTGTGAGGTTGAGGTTAGTTGGGCCTGTATAGCAAGTCTGAGGCTAGCTATGGCTATGTGGTGAGATTCTGTCTCAAACAAACAAATCAATTCCAAAACTGTAATAGTAGTAGTATTAATAATATCCTGTAGCAACGATAAACATTAATCCTGTCTGTCAAGCATGTTGGAGATCACATGGGTACAGGTCCACTTGCCTGGACCTCGTCTGCCTCTATGATTGAAACCTTTCTTCATGACCAGACAAGTACAGGCAGGTTAGAGTGATGCTGTCAATCCACAGCTACCACAGTGATGTGTACTAAGAAGAGCCAGGGAGATGACACAATTTCCCCTACAGCCCTTGGGAGTGCATGGCCAACTGATGCGTTCCCCTTCAAGTACATGTTTTCTGTTTCCTTCCTCTGTCTCTCTACGTGTACACATGTGCCCATGTTTGGCATACATGTTATCATTTGCTTCTTTGTTGCCTTGACAAAACTTTGACTAAAAATGTCTTGGCGAGGAAAGCTTTTTCACGTGGCTTCTTGGGCCTCAACTTGGGTCCTCATGCTTTACCCACTGAGCCGTCTCCAATCTCTTACTACTTTTGATGTTGCTAAACAGTCCAGGCTGGCCTGGAACTTGAAATCTTCTGCCTCAGCCTCCCGAGTGCTGGGTTGGCAGGTGTTTGAATTCACCCCTGCCTGGTGGACATTTCCCTGTTAAGGTGCTGCTTTTGTGAGACTTTGCTGTGGTGGCACAGGGCCCCTCCCCAGCAGCCAGGAGTTCTGGGTCCCCCTCTAAGTGTTTGGTGGAACTTCAAATCAAACAGAAAATTTCTACTGTTTTCACGACGCTGCCTGCCCCTTTTAAGCATTTGACACTTCCAGTCAATATTTCCACATCCACCAATGTTTTAATGAGAATAAAGACTGGGCTGTGCTGTGCAAGAAGCGTGTGGGCTCCTTGCTTCCAGTTTGCTCTTGGGAGCACAAATCCAGCCGTAGGCCCTCATTATTTTCTGGATCCATTTTCCTGTTGGTCTCCCAGGGTCTCTTCCATTCCTCCCCGTTGGCTCTCTCCGGCCTCCCAAACCTAGCCTACATCTGCTTCCTGCTGAAAGGATTCTGGGAACCAGGAAGAGCCATTAGCATCCTGACGTTTGTTTTGCCTGCACAGTTCCAAACACCTGGGCCTTAGGAAGCAGAAATCAGGCTGATTTCTCAGTGTGGCTCCAGATGTTGATCATCCCATGGCCACCCCTCCCTTCTCCGTCATCCTCCTGAAAATCCAATTGTCCAAAGAAGGACGTGAGCTCTGTCATCCGCCAGAGCCGGCACCTCCTCTCTGTTCAGGACTTCTGTTCAGATCTGGCTGAGTACATCCACACAAAAGGGACGAGAGCCCTTCTTCTGTGCAAGCAGCTCGTACAGACCTTCTTCCTGCAGGATTGCCTGGGGTTGCCTAGCAATCCGACACCACCCTGCTGCAGCAGACCCACGGCTCCAATGGATTTTTCCTATTTTTAATTTGTTTTCTGGATGGGTATTATTGTATAATCACGGGCTGAGCTGGAAGATATGGTGTGTGTCCCACTTGAGGCAAGTGGCCTTAAGAGACTGCAGAGGAGTGTGCAAGGTCCCTTTGGGGACCTTGTCCTCTGTCCCAGGAGGCTCTTGGAGCTGGCCATATCCTCTGGCTTTCCAAGTTGAATGGAACCTTAGAAAACCTTCAATCCTTCCAAGGTCACGTCTGCTCCCCTACAGAGAATGAACCATACAGCCACGACCTGGAGCCCATGGCCTGGAGCCCACAACCTGGAGCCCATGGCCTGGAGCCCACAACCTGGAGCCCACGGCCTGGAGCCCTGAGCTGCCTGTTCACTTCTGACATATTCCATCCATCTGAGGGGAAACAGGACAGTTTGCCAGTGGTTCTCCCTCTTTTGGAGAAGTTGGATATTAGGTCTGAAAGCAACTGGGTCCAGCTCTGGAAGCTCTTAAGTAAGAGATCAGATGGGAGGGAGGTTTGTGACACCAACTTTACTCTCCTCATTTGGAGTAAACCTTGGCAGCATCTGAGGGAGGGTCCACATCTGTAGCTGCTGAGGAAGCTGCAGGACACCTAGTCTGTGGCACACAAAGGGGCTGCTCTGAGGTGGATGCATTCAGCCCTGGTGAGTTCCGTCCCAGTGACAGTGGGGAGTAGATGACATCAGTGAGGGGGGACAGCTGAGCTGGCAGGCCTTCCCTGTGCTCTGCTCGACTGGGAAGCTGGTGTGCAAGGAGAAGCAGATGGAGGAGCCCAAACCAGAGCCCTGAGGGAGAGGAGAGAGGAGAGAGGAGAGAGGAGAGAGGAGAGAGGAGAGAGAGAGAGAGAGAGAGAGAGAGAGAGAGAGAGAGAGAGAGATGGGGAGGGCTGGAAGAGGATTCTGGAGAGTGTAGGTAGCAAAACCAGCTGCCTTCAGGTGTCAAGTGTGCTTGCAGGAGGGGCTCAGGCTGGCTGCTGGGCAGTTGAGGTAGTGTGGAAGTGAGGCCATTTGTGACAAAGGCCAGAACTTAGGGATACAGCAGCATAAGCCAGGAATGTCCAGAGGGGAGAGCCAGGTTCTGCCATGCCTTCAGGCTGTCTGGCTAGGGCTTCTAGAGCTGGGGAGATGGAAGAGGAGGAGGTCTGAGGTTGGAGGAGAGAATCCCTGAGGAGAACTTGGGGGGCGGGCAGGAAGGTAGAGGAAGAGAGGGAGAGAGACTGAGACTTCCAGGCAAAGAGCATCATCATCTGTGAGGATGCTGGGGAGCAAAGGCAGCTGTGTATGAGCACTGAAGCTGCCTCACCATCAGCCATGTGGCTAGCGCTACAGCATAGTTTAGGTGATCTGGTTAGGCACCTGACTTGTGCTCAGATGACCTCAACCTCATGACCCCGAACCTGATCCCCCTGCCTTAGCTCTTCTCCTGAGTGTTGGGATTTCAGGCATGCACCACTACACCGTGCTCACAGTAAAGCTTTGAGTGCCTGCTGGTGCTTTTGTGTGGGAGCATATTACATTCCTTCAGGTCATGGTACACCCCAATTAATGACAGCCCAAAGAGGAGACCCTGAAGACACAGGAGCTGGTGGAGTGTGTGTATGTGTGTGTGTGTGTGTGTGTGTGTGTGTGTGTATGCATGAAGGTTTGCACATGGGTTTGTGTGTTTGCATGTATGTGAATGAGCATGTGTGTGCATGTATGCATGGGTGTGTGCATGTATGCATGCAAGTGCACACATTTGGTTTGTGTGTTTGCATGTATGTGCATGAGTGTGTGTGTGTGCATGTGTGTGTGTATGAATGGGTGTGTGCATGCATGCATACAAGTGCACACATTTGGCTTGTGTGTTTGCATTTATGTGCATGAGTGTTTGTGTTTGTGTGTGTGTTTTGTATGCATGTAGGCCAGAGGTTAACTCAGCTGTTCTCCACCTTAGTTTTTTTGAGACAGGGTTCCAAGGATTCTCATGTAACTTAGAGCTCACCAATTGGCTAGACTGGACAGCCAGTGAGCTCTGAGAATTCGGGATTCACCTGTCACTGTTCCCAATGCAAGCATTAGTATTACAGCCTCATGCCACCACACCACGGGGGCTGTGACTCAGGTTCTCCTGCTTTTACGGCAGTGCTTTAGCAGCTGAGCTACACAAGGTGATTCCTGTAAAAATGGAGCCACACACCTTGAGCTGCTACTCATTGGTGGAGAAGGCTGGTAGAAGACAGGAAGGGAAGACTTGGGGCTTGGTTGAGAGCCTCTGTATGAGCCAGGATTCTCTAAAGAATCAGAGTTGGTAGAATGGATGTATAGTATGTTTCTTAAAGGGGATTTATTAGATGGCCTTGCAGGCTATCTGGGTAGTCCAGCAATGGCTGACCTACAGTAGAAAGGTTGAGACTCCAGCATCTGAAGGCTCCAGTATCCAGTACCTGTTACCTTGCCCCACTGAGACTCTAGCATCTGAAGGCTCCAGTATCCAGTATCCAGTATCTGTTATCTTGCCCTGTTGAGACTCCAGCCTCCAAAGGCTCCCGTATCTAGTGTCTGTTATCTTGCTCCGTTGAGACTCCTGGGGCCATGCTCATTCTTGTTTTTCACAGAATCTGAAACTTGAGATGTATTTTTCTTCCCATCTTCAGTGTTTTGTATTCGTGAGAATATGCTTTGATGTGGGTCAATTCCTATCCACTGTGTGGAGAATTTCTTGAGTTAAATAATTTTCGACGTTCCCCCTTTCTCTCCTTCCTTTGTGTGGATGCCAGCTCTCATGAGCACACTGTCTAATTTCTCCTCCTTTTCCATTTTCCCCCTCTTTGTCTTTCTGCTTTGCCTTCTGGAACATTCCCTTACTTTTATCTTCTAACCCGTCTGCTGAGTTTTTTTTTTTTTTTTTTTTTTTTTTTGTTTCGGCTCGCATGCTTTTAATTCCCTGGCCCTTTTTTGTTCTCTAAATGTTCTTAAAATAGCATTCTGCTCCTGGTTCTGGTTGCAATATCTCCTCTGATCTCTTTGAGGATATTAAATATGTCTATTTCTGATATTTTCTCCTCCCTGCCCAATGTCTATCTCCTCCAGGCCCCCCCTTGGCCCCTCCCCCAGGGAAGGCTGTTTAGTGGCTCCCTCTATCAGAGCCTGTACTTAGAGCTTTGCTGAGTCTGGGCTACCAGCATTAAGGAAAGGCCTGCAGAACTCACCTTCAGTGTTAGGTGGGCCTTGTGTCCTGGTTCTGCTGGCTGGAAATCCTAAAGGTAGGTGTAAGGGTGTAGGGTTCCTTTCTACCGCTGATCAGAGTCCTGAGGGCAGGCCCGGGCTTCTGATCTAGAGGGTCAGGATAACTGGACTGTGGGGCTGAGTGGGGCTCTTGGCTTCTCAGTCACTGGGGACTCTGCCTTCCTCCCTGCACGGACTCTGGTGCTAACCTTCACCACAGCAGGCAGGACTCAGGTCAGCTCCCAAGCCTGTTTCCAGTCCTGTTTCTTCACGTGGCTGTCTTCTCTGCTACACTGCCAGCCTTGCAGCATTTGTGAGGGAGCAGCACAAATTATCATTAAGTGATCAAAGCAGTATTGATCACTTTTCTCAGTGCAAATACAGAATACATAAAAAGCAACCCAAAGGGTTTACTTTGGCTCACAGTCTTAGGGCTCAGTCCATTATGGAGGGGAAGACATGGGGTCAGGAGTAGGAGGCGGCGGGTCACATTGAATCCTCAGTCAGGAAGCAGAGAGAGATGAATACTGGTGTGCAGCTCTGTTCCTCTCCTGTACTGAGTTGAGGACCCCAGCCCACAGTGTAGTGTCAACCATATTGAATCAAATCTTCCAAACTCAACTCCCTCTAAAGCAGTAGTTCTCAATCTGTGGGTGGAGACCCAGCCCACGGGGGTGGAGTATCCGATATCCTGCATATCAGATCTTTACATTATGATTCATAACAGTAGCAAAATTACAGTTATGAAGTAGCTATGAAAATAACTGCATGGTTGGGGGTTACCACGACACGAGGAATGTATTTTAGGGTCACATCTAGAGACCAGTTTCCTTTGAGAGTCTAGATCCTGGCAGACTGACTGTTACAACACTCTTAGAGTCTCTTTTTGTGCCTCTTTCTGAGGGTGAGCTGTGACCCTGTAATGTCTAGAGTGGCATCTTTGCTCATGTCCTAGTTGCTATGGCAGGGAGTTGTTCCTGGATCTTCTACATCCTCATATTCTTAAAAACAAAGTTTCTACTGGTCCTCATGGATGGCTCAGTGGTTGAGAGCACTTCCTGCTCTTCCAGAGGACCAGAGTTTGGTTTCCGGCATCCAGTCAGGAGGCCCCTAACTGCCTATGGTTTCAGCCACTGGGAATCTGTTTCCCTCTTCTGGCTTCTGAGGGCACTACACTCACTAGGCATGTTCACAAGTGTGTGTGCACGTGTGCGCCCGCACCAGCAAGCATACACACAATCTAAAAATAACATCCTTGTTAATCTCAGTATAGAGATACATTCACAGGCCCTGCCACCCTTTTCTGGGCAGATCCTTTGATGTCCTCTGGGCCCACGGGGCATATGCCTTCGGACCTGTTCCTGAAGGATAACCTACCAGACAGTCCACATGCCTGCCCCTGGCTACAGGTGCTTGCTTCAGTTTAGTTTCTGAGTGGCTGACTGTGCTCTGTTTGGCTGGAACCTGTCTGGAGACTGGAAGAAGGCTTGGTGCCACCTGCAGACCTTTCTGGGAATGGCCTCCTGAGGTGGTTGGTTGATTAGAGTTTCAGTCCTGAACCCTTCCGTTTGGAGCTCACAGCTTGTGCATTGCAGTGTGGGGAGCCAGACTTTGGTCTCTGGGAGGTCTCTAAGAGCAGGATCAGAAGGACAGTAGGAACTGGACCAAAGGGGAGGGGCTTTCAGGGCAGAAGAACCAGGAGGGAGACACACTTGGTCCAAGGAGGCAAGACAGGTTAGTGAATGGTGTGAATGGGCCTAGCCAGCAATCCCATGACATGAAAACTTGGATCATCAGATCACACAGAGAGAAACAGTTGGTCTGAGGGGGTAGAACGGTGCCATCTCAAATTTGAGGCTGGGGCCGTCTCAGGGACCCTTGTGACTGTCCCAGAGACAAGGCATTTATATTCAGTTGCAGGGCTAGGCTGCTTACTTGCTCTAAAGCACGTGATTCCCACTGGGCAAGAAAGATCAATGGCCCAGACAGGCCGAAGGACCAGAATTAAAAGCTCCTGAGCAGACAACAGCCACTCAGCTTGGACACTGTCTGTCCTCACTCTGTAGGGAAGGCAGTGTGCAGCCCAGTGAGCCAGAGAGTACCTCAGGGTCATTCTTATTCTTTTTCTTCCCTACCCACAGAACCCCAGGCTCCATGGTATGCACCTCAACTGAAAGCTGTAGTTAGGAGCAAGAAGGAAGCTGATCATTTTACAAACAGCATCCTGCAACCTGGACCCGGCTTTTTATTTTATTTAATTTTAATTTTTTTTTTTTAAGATTGCAAATGTCCTTTAAGAGTGCAGGTCCCCAAGTCCAGGCACTGTATGCTGGTTGTCTTTTATTTTGGTCTTTTATATAGAACAGTAGCTGGATCCAGTCCAAGCCTCTGGGAATCACTAGGCTCTTGGCTCACCTCTGGAGCCGAATGCCAGGGGTTGACCCCACTGTTGTAACTAGGTCTCATCTTAACAGCTCAGAGGCAATGCCTTCCTCCCAGCCCCTTTCCCTTTCCAAGACTAGAGATGCCAGACCTCAAACCATGCTAGGCTCCCTTTCTCTGGGTTAGAAGAGGCTGGAACTCTTCTGATTTTCGGCTCTCCTAACTGACCCGGATGGAAATATTTAAGGCCATAGGATTTTCAGCGGAGACAAGTGTATCCTCCCTGTGTCCTGTTCCAGGGTAGGCCTCCTGTCTCCCTGACTGTCCTGTGATTCTCAGGAAGGCTACGCTTGGAACTCCAGGCCTATTAAGGGTCTTCCCCAGCGGCCAGTTAGGCGCGGGCGCTGCAGACTAGCTGGAGAGGTGTGGGGGAGGGGACATTCATTCCTGCCGTTCAGCGACCAAGTCTTTCTAGGGACCCCTGGGCAGAGCGAGAGAAACCTGTCCCAGCGGAATGACGGTGCATGGGTCCTGCTAAGTGTCGCTAGTGATGACTTACACTGAGATCGCCCAGAAGAAGGGAGGGAGGAAGGGGAGGTGAGACCACAGTAGTGGTGGTGAGCTCGGAGGAACCCAGCTGCTACTGAGCTCTAGGGTGCCCTGCAAGTCTCACCAGCCTACGCATCCCTGTTCTTCGAGGCTGGAGCTGGGACTCCAGGGCTCCTGTAGCCACATTTAGCTGGCTCGCGGCCCTCCCTGCCCCGCCGCCCTCCCTGGCCGCGCGACCGCCGGAGCCCCCTCCCTCCCTCGCCGAGCTGCGCGCTCCGCCCGTGCAGCCGCCACCACTGCCACCGCCGCCGCGTGCTCCTGCTGCCTTCTCGCTTCAGCCGAGCCAGCCAGAGGGGGGGTGGCAGAGAGGAGAGAGAGAGAGAGAGAGAGAGAGAGAGAGAGAGAGAGAGAGAGA
>JADRCH010000053.1:6738400-6755370 GCA_019843965.1 Rhynchomys soricoides | reverse complement strand
AGAGAGAGAGAGAGACGGCGAGGCAAGCGGAGCGGGGACACGGAGCCGTTGCTCCGGAACCAGCGGAAACCTCCTCGGACAGCAGTCGGGCGCCTGCCCCAGCAGCTCGCGTGGTCGCCGGAGACGCCGCGGCCACCACCGCTGCTCCAACCCGGCCTCTCGCGCCCCTTGCCGCCGGCTCGCCTGTGCGGCCGGGATGCAGCCGGGGCATGGCCGCCGGGGCCCCGTCACCTGCCGCGGGCAACGCTGAACCCGTGAGTAGCCAGACACTGGGCTTCCACCTCGGTCACAACCATCGCGAGGGGCCGGCTGGGACTGTGGGCACGGCCCGGGGAGGGGCGCAAGGGACCCCGCAGTGGGAGGCGGGGCCGGCGAGGACGCGGGGCTGCGGAGTGTGGCTGGGGACAGACCTGAGGTCGCGCGAGGATGGGGAGGCGCCCTTGGGGGTCAAGGGTCCGCGCGCGGGGTCGGGTTCCCGAGTTCTGCGGGGGCTGGGGTCGCGTATCCGGGCTGCAGGCTCTGCAGGGAAACCAGAGAGGGAGATTTTGTGAATGGGAAGGCCCGGGGTCGGGCTCCATGGAGACACCGGGGAGTCCCGCGCGCTGCGTGCCCGTGGCGGCGGCGGCGGCGGCGGCGGCGGCGGCACAATGCCCGGCTCTGGGAACTCCCAGGCTGGGGGGAAGCCTGGCGCGCGGAGATCCCAGCCCGCGGGGCGCATCAGGGAGGCGGCCCTATCCCGCGGAGCTGGAAGCAGGGCTGGCGACCCTGATGCGCTGCGGCGTGCGACTCTCGCCACCCCCCAGGCTCGGGAGGGCTGCTGGGGTCCAGGAGGTGGAAAGCCGACCGAGGATACTGATGACCCCAAGGAGTTGTGGGAGGGCTGAGGTCCTCCTCGGCTCCCTCGGGAGGACCAGGGCCCGCAGCGCCCCGGCATGCGTGGAACCGGCGCTGGTGGCGCGCAGGGCTCTCCAGTCAGCGAGCTGGGGGGCGCTCGGGGCCGAGTCTTCCCAGAGGCGTGAGCAAGGATCGGAGGTTACTGCTCGCTTCGGCACAGCTACAGGGCTGGGACAGTCTGCCTGGGAAAGCTTTGCTAAGGTGGCCTGCACAACCCTAGCCCAAACTTTCTGACTACTGGCTCCGGGAGGCAGCGGGGTTCGCCTGGGGCTGTCCTCTTCAGAAGATAGGTGTCAGGGGGTGGCTTCAGCTCGGTGGTCCTTTGGGGCTCCCTGATGAAGCTTTGCCCCTATCCATTGGCATGCGGCCCCTCAGTATCCTTGCCACCCAGGTCCCGCACCCAGTCTGTACCCGGAGCAAGGAGCGGCGACCAGCACGGAGGGGCATCAAGACCCTATTAGACAGCTGTAGCAGATCCAGGATCTTGGGTCTCACATGAGGTTGGGGGTTGGTTGGCTGTTCACGAAGCCCACTGACTTTAGCTAGTGTGTGTGTGTGGGAGCAGCGAGGTGAGGAGAGTCCAGAATGGTAGAGCCACATCCCCCCTCCCCCTTTTGGATTCTGCTTTTCAGACGCACTCTAATTATTTAATGGTCACTTTTAAAAAGGACGCCAGTGGCACCGGTAGTCTCTCGATGTGCGAGACACCCACAGTGGAAGCTAAAGACAGGGACCTAGGGATCCTATCTTCTTCTGGGCAAGTCCCTTCCTCCTCCGGCTGGAGGTGAAGTGCCTTCTGGTGAGCGCAGGGTCGTTAATTTTCTGTCACAAACGCCGGCTAAGCTGGGGACGCCTCGGGCGCTCATCGGGGAGTCTGGCGTCCAGAGCAGGTACAGGGCTAATGGAGTAGGTCTCAGGTAATGAGGTCTTTCCGCAGAAAATCGGCTTTGGTTTTACTGGTCTGCAAAAAATAATGAAAAAATAAAAAGTACAAACATTACGACAGACCGAGCTCATTAAGTGCGCATCGCGGATCGGGGCGGATGTCTTAATCAGACTGCGCTGGTAACGGGGATATTACACTAATTAAAACCAGACCCTCCAGGTGAGCGACTACTGGGAAGGGAGAAAGTTGTAGAGAAGGAGCCTGCTGGTGGAAGAGAGGCACTGGCGGCTGCGAGGCGGTCAGGGCCGCTGTAGGGTGGGCACGTGGGGCAGGGGGAGCCTTCTCAGGGCCAGCCTCTCGGTCTTCCGGTCTTCCGCGGGCTGGGAGCTCCCTTGGGCCCAGAGGGAGGATCAAGCTGCCGCCTCCGCCCTCCCCGGGGACCAGAGGCCTCCCTGCGTGGGAGCTAAGCGCACTGCACACTCGGGGAAGCAGCGCTTAACCCCTAGTTTTCCGGCTGGGCTTGGAGCTCTGGGAACGCTGGGCTGTTTCTGAGCTGGAAATGGGGAGATGGGGAGATGGGGAACCCATAGGAGGCTAGGGAGGCGAGGCAGAGCTGAAGGGGGCGCATCAGGCCCCATCAGATGCTCCTAGGGGAGGGAGGCAGCTAAGTGCCAGAGGAGGGTTGGCCAGGTCATATAGGCTGTTTGCCCTGAGCCACTGAAGATTTCTGGTCATCGTTTCCAATCGCTCTGCCCGCCCTCCCACTCAATGAAAGAGAACCCGGACCTCCCCCGGGTCCGGAGGCCTGGGGTCCAAGCAACCAGATCGTCTTGGGTCTATAGGAAGAGCCCAGAGTCTAGGAAAGTCCCTATAGATTGGGCCTCTAGCAATGCTGAGCCTTCTTCGCTGCAGAGGCTCCACGACCTCAGGCAGAGCCGCAGCGGGCCTTGATGAATTGACTGCCCTTCAGCAGGGACCAGACGCTGGTCAGGAGCAAAGGCCGACCCACCACGCAGCCGCACAGAGGGCGGCAGCACCAAGGACAGGGCTAGGGCCGAGCTGCCGCGTTCCACTCTTCTGCCACCTCTGCCTGTTTGTGTCCTGTGGACACTGAGACCCGGGGCTTTTAGTCCTCATCCTGCTTGGAAGGTACAGGAGGAGTCCCCATACCACCAGGGTCAGGACGGCCCAGGCCAGAACAGAGATAATTACAGCAAAGAGGTCTTCTGGGCGTCATTCCCCAGCGTGTGGTCTTGTGGCAGACACTCAAGAGAGGCTATTTGATGCATGAGGATGGACTAGGCAGCCAGAGAAGATGCCATTCTTAGCGCCTGGGCTTAGCTAAGCTGGCTCAACAGGGTCTGACTTCCATTGTGCCACCTTCTAGTTGGCATCCTGGTACCTGTCTGCTCCCTTGCTGTGTGGAAGCTAGAGGCCCTTCTCCTCAGGGCAAGAGTCTGGTTGATTTGCCCTCCCTTCCCCCACAGTACAGAACATCTTTAGGACCTGGATGGACTGTGGGGTTAAACAGGAAGGCTTGGACCAGTAAAGCATCTGTCATACCCAGAAGTGCCGATTCGGTTGGGGGGAGGGATCATCTGAGGCAGTGAGAAGAGATGAGTCTGTCCACGGGTCAAGATTGAAATGTTATTTCTGAGTGACTGCGGCACGAGGTTCACCTCCCCCCCCCCCAGTCGGCCCGTGAGCGAGCTCGTGAGGTTTGGTCGGTTGTCTCTCTCTGTTTATTTATCTCCTTCACTCCTGCCTGATACTCAGTTATAAAGACAAATGGAGCCTGGCACGCAGCTGACGTGCGTGCGGTGAGGAATTTTTTATTTTTGAACAAGTGAGGGGGAGAAGCCATCTAGAAAGTTTCCCCCTTTGGTGGAGCTGTTTCTGCTGGGGAGCCCGCCTCTCCCCGCGTCCTCGCCTGCAGCAGGCCTTCCTGCCTGCGTGGGCCCCAGCCTCGCAGACACCTCCCATTTGTATCAACATCCTTTTGATTAGCTGCCTGCCTCCCCTTATTCTCTCCTGAAGCAGCCCAGCATTTTCACAGGTTCATGAAACATTCAGGGCAGCCTAAACATCTTGTTTTCTGCTGCCTTTCTGAATTCAGCTGCCATTTGAGGCAGCAGGGTCTCTTGTCTAATTTTTATGTTCTGCTTCATCTCCTTCTCTGAGCACCCTGTGCTTTCCTGGGCTGGGTGGAAGCTTTTGGGGGTTTCCTGCCGTGCTACCCCTGAGAGTCAGGGTAGCTGCCAGTGGTGGAAGGGAGGTGATTTCTGGGTGCGTAGTGGGGCCTGCTCCATGCTAGAGGACCAGTGTTCTGACAGGGGTATCTGGGGACCCATCTGATGCACCTGATAATCACGCTCTTCAGAGCGATGCTCTTAGTAAATTACTGTGTTATCACAGCTTCCCCAACACTCACTTGGCACCAAAACATGCCTCAGAAGGTGACTTAGGATAATGAAGAGCATTAGGATCTGTTACAGCATGTGAGAATGTTCCCTTTGGCAGCCTGGGGCAGGCTCAAGTGCACACACACACCGCGTCTGCACAGAGGTTGCAATGTAGAGAGAGAAAGAGAGGCTGAACTAGCTGCCCCTCACTCAGGAGCCATGGTGAAGGGTCCTTTGTGCAGGATGGCCAGCTCCGAAGCCTCGTGGCTTGGGAAGGGACCGTGGCCTTCACTTTTGCTTTTGTGGTTTTTCTAATTCACTTCTCTGTGGTGGGGATGAAACTCGAACCAAATGAGGCCTGAAGAAGAGGTTTATTACATCTACCATTGAGGGAAGTTGAGGTGGGAACTCAGAAGAGACCATGGAGGGATGCTGCTTGCTTACTCTAGCTTGCTCAGCTGCCTTTCTTATATAGCCCAGAACCACCTGCTGAGGGGCATCCCCGACAGTGGGGCTGGGTACTCCTGTGTCAATTAGCAATTAAGGAAAAGACCTGTAGACACACCTCCAGGGTAAGCTGATCTAGGCAGCTTTTGGCTGAGGATCCCTCTTTCTAGGTGACTCTAGGTTCATGTCAAGTTGACAGCTGGTGTTAAGAAAGCAAAGGTCTTAACGGGTGCCTTCCTGTGGGATCTGAGTCCACGGGGAGTCTTCAGACAAGAGGTATTCATCTCTGTGCTTTCCAAAAGCCAAACAGAGCTCTGTGGAAGGGGCCTAGGCTCTTATGCCTCTTGGCTGCCCTGGCTGTATGTCATTTGGCTGCTGCTGGTTCTAGGTCTGAGGGGCAAGCTCTCCGTACTCTCCTGCCTCCGTTGACCATCTCTCTTGACTACTTGGCAGGGAGGCCATGGCACAGAACCTAAATGAGAGAGGGTGGCCGAAAACAAGGATAAACTGGACTGTTTCCCCATCAGCCACACACACACACACACACACACACACACACACACACACACACTCAAGGAAGGGAGTTGTGGACTCCAGAAACTTCCTTATGAGTAAAAATGGAAAAAACCTTCCCTTGTATCCAGTCTCCACTCCTGCACAATACACAGCCAGCTCCTACCTTCCCTGGCTGAGAGAGAGGTTCCTGCTCTCCCCCACTGAGGGGGTCTTCAGTTTCCTGTTAGCTCCTGAAGCAGAAGAGTCTTATTCACAGTTCTTCAAGGTCCCATTATCTAAGGCTAGGACACATTCTTAGCAGAAGGTTCCTGTGTCCATTTCTAGAACTGTTTGGCCCACTTACCGCTTTGCTCATTGTATGGACAGACCTTTCACCGGACTCTCAGGGACAGGAGCATGGTGGAGAACTGCTGTCCTTGCTACATGCTCCTCTGTGTGTGTGATCTCCGTTGGCTCTTAGTCTGCAGCCTGGGTGGGGATGCCACCACCTCAGGTGCTGGCAGGCCATCTCTGCTACAACCTCTATAAGCTACGTTTGTCTTGCTGCGATAAGACCAACGGCAAAGGCAACTTGTAGAAAGATGAATTTATTCGGAGTTATGGAGTCCAGGAAGGTGGAGCAAAGGCTTGTAGGCGGGTGCAGGAAGCGGAGGGCTTTCATCGTGGGCTGTAAGGGGGAAGCAGAGAGGAGTCATTAGACTCTGGAAACCTATCCTCAATGACATACTTCCTCCAACAAGGGCACACCTCCTGAACATTCCCAAACAGTGCCACTGACTGGGAGTGGAGTAGTCAGATGGGGGAACAACTCATTGAAAGCCATCACCTACCTTTTTAAAGATACCAGTCCTGTTTACAGGTAAAGAAACTGCCTGCATCCAGACAGGTGCTGCCTCCATTTCTTTGTGGTTCCCCTTGATACAGTGGGGGATGGGGAATTGAGGTTACAAAGTGACCTTCTGTACCAGAGGTGAACCCTGGATGCTTTTTTTCTCCAAGGCACCTGCTATCACTTTAAAATCTCCCTACGTGTGACCTCACACTAGGTTTTTTGCTGCTGGACACTTGAGACAGTTGAGTGCAGACCCAAGATCCATTCAGATTTCTGTCTGTGAGCAGTTCAGACACCAAAGGCTGTGGCTCTGCTTGCTGATGTCCCCCTGTCCCTCGAATTAAAGATGAAGGCAGCAGGGGTGGCTGTCCCCACTGTCTTCAGAATGCATGTCTAGGTACCAGGAAAGCAGTGGTTCATGAGCTGGGCCTGGCACCGGAATCATTTTCTCTTAGGCAAGGGGGGTGAGGCTGCTCTTCAGATGGGGCTCTCTATAAAATCCTCTGAAGCCCAAAGACATGAGCTTTACATGCATTTAAAAAAAGGACAGATTCAGGGGACTGGAGAGATGATTCAGTAGTAAAGAGCAATGGCTGATCTTCTAGAGGACCAGAGTTCGATTCCCAGTACAGGTTGGCTCATACTGTCTGTAACTCCAGTCCCAGGATATCCAGTGCCCTCTTCTGGCCTCAAAGGGTACTGTATACATACGGTGTACAAACATATACAGGCAAAACATCCATATACATAGAATAATAATTTTTGAAAAGATGGATTCAGTTTGAGACAAAATTTACACTTAGAAATGATTTCTTAGGGCAGGAGAAATAGCTCAGCAGTTAAGAACGAACACTGCTCTTGCAGATGACCTAGGATCAATTCCCAGAACTCACATTAGACAGCCCATACCTGCCTATACTTCCATTTCCAGGGATATTGGACACCTCTGTGCTTCATGGGCATTCATAGACACATACACATGCCCCCCATATATGTATAATTAATGATAATAAAAATAAATGAAAATTTCTCACTAAACTTTAATAATTTAAAATCCTTACTGAGTTCAGATATGTGGTTTGCTCGCTGTATTAAAGAGGTGGAGGAGGAAATTCTATCTTTTTTGTTTGTTTTTCAAGATGTGTTTTTTTGTGTGAGTGTGTGGCCCTGGCTGTGCTGGAACTCATTCTGTAGATCAGGCTGGCCTCGAACTCACAGATCCACCTGCTTCTGCCTCGGGAGTGCTGGGATTAAAGGTGTGTGTCACCATCTGGTGAAAATTCTATTTTTTCCCCTGGAATTAGGCAGAAGTCATCTCAATCTAGACCCTGGGGTGTTCCCCCGGGGCTAGATTGAGATGACTTCTGCCTTTCATCCCATTTTGTTGTTGATGGTTGCAGCAGTGAGAGTAGCTTGTGCACTCTGTCCCCACCAGAGAAGCATCAGGATGACTTAAAAAACATTATACTATATTATATTATATATTATTATTATTATTATTATTATTAATTACTATTTCCATGCTGGGGATGGAGCTAGGGCTTTCCGTATACCAGACAAGTCCTCTGCCAGGGAACCACACCTCCAACTGCTCTGGGTGAGCTCTTAATAGTTCAGAGGAGGTTGCCACACACCCTGCAGACCCTGAATTGCCATCACTGTGAGATCTAAGGAGAGAGAGGAAACTGAGGACAGTGCCTTCATCTCAGTATGTATGAGGTCCCTGTGAGGTCCCTGTGAGGCCCCTGTAACTCCCCCCATGGGCTCCGCTAGTGTCCCAACTCACATGCCACCACTGCCCATCTTCCTGAAGGCTTGGTCTGGCCTTTTTTTCCTGTTAGCTTCAGTAATGAACTGTTAACTGTCTTTCCCTTGGGATTGGATGGCGAGGCAACCAAAAGAATGCCTTATTGGGCAGGGGAGATGGCTCAGTGGTTAAAGTACTCTCCATGCAAGTGTGAGGAGCAGGGTTCAGACCCCCAGAACACATGTGAGATTCTGGCTAGATAGGGTAGCCTGCCATATTTCCAGCCTTGGAAGGCAGAGGTAGGCGATCCTCAGAACAAACTGACCGTGGAGCCATATTGGTGAGCTCTGGGTTTGATTGAGAGACCCTGGCTCAGTGACTAAGGTGGAAGAATGTTCTAGAGACATCAACCTACATATGACTTGCACCCACACCCACACACCCACACACATGCCCCTCCACACACAGGCAAACACACAGACACACACACAGACACACAGACACACGTGCCCCTCCACACACAGGCAAACACACAGACACACAGACACACAGACACACAAGAACACCACATACACATGAAAATGGAAAAAGAAAAAATGAAAATACCAGTCTCTGGGACAGTTAGAGGGACATTGAAACAGAACACAGTCCCTGGAAGAAGCCAAGTTGGGCGTGAACTACATTTTCTGAGACCTCAGAGCCTGTGGGAGATGGTCTGCACAGCCTAGCTTGGCAATGCTGTGGTCTATGCAGGGACAGTCATCTGGCCCTGACTAGTTGGTGGCAGCCTGTTATGGGAGGGGGACACAAGACTACCGACCACATTGTTTACGGTGATTGTTGAGGCCACCGGTGCTCAGCTAAGACTCTGGCCTGTGGCAGGGCCACTGATGTAGACTGGCTTTACTACTACCTCCTACCTCCATGCAGGAGGCACCTACTGTGTGGAGGCAGAAGAGGAGCAGGCATGTGCCAGGCCACATGAGGGATGAAGGAGAAGCTTCAGTTATCTTCTGATTACAAGATGATGTTGTTTTAAAGTAGCTCTGGGTGACCTCACAGGTGACCGCACAGGATGCCCAGCGTTACAGTACAGGTGAAGTGGAGATGCCGGATGACCCTTCCTTGTTCTGGTGACTTAAGAGTGTGAATCCCTCCAGGTTAGAGTCTAGCAGCTCATGCTCAGGAGCACCCTGTGGCTGGGCAGGTGATATGAGGTCCAGTCTGAAGACCTGTGCATTGACATGGTGCCCAAGAGGTTAGGCTCCTGCCTGTCTCCTAGTGTGTCCTCTGGATACGCCTCATGCCTCTGCTCCTGGTGGGAATCAAGAAAACCACATCTGGAGCTGTCAAGGCAGTAGGTGCTTTGGCTTTTTAATGGAGATGGGGCGCTGGTTGTGGCAAACTTGGAGGAAGATTTACCATGTCCTCCATCCCCACCATCCTGGACTCCTGAGCCTGTGAGGTGCTAAGACATTTCCTCCCAAGCTGAGTGAATCTACTTCACCCCACCCACAGAATGGAGATGTTTTCTGGGTCTCAGGACGCAGCACATGAAAAAGCAAAGCGTAGCTCTGAGAGACCCATTAGAAATAAACAGAGAGCCTGCCTGTCTCTCTAAGATATTGACTCTCCCTCACTGAGGAGATACCATTAAGCTCAGCTGGGGGGGGGGGTGGCTAATGCAGGGACAAGCGAGGGGGAAGCAAGCCCACAGGGGTTGCCTACACAGGCTGTTGGCGCACTGCGGGTGGGCATGGGATCTCAAACTTCTTCCTGCATCCCCTCTGAGGGCCTGTAATGGGGCCTCGAGGTGGTGCTATCCGAGGGTACATTAGTCAAGTACTTAGGAATCTTAGCAGGAAAGAGAAGTGCCAGAGGAACTTAAGGTGAGAATTATGGTTGTCAGCGGCACAGTATTGCAATCAACACTCCTTGACAGCCCACAAGGCAGCTCGCTTGATACCGAGACAGCTGCATGCCTTCAGTGGTGCCCGGAAGAGGGACGAAAGCCGGACGGTGACGATGTGTTTGTTGGTGGGGGCACTGTTCTTTCCATGATCTCTAAAGCTCTGGTTGCAGGGTCTGAGACCATCAGAGGCTGTCTGCCAGCGTGTCTGTTTCTCTTTCTCACTCCGCACCTCATCCTAGGCCACTTAGGAAAGGCAAATACAGGCTGGAGAGGTGGCTCAGCTGGTAAGGCACTTGAGGTACAAGATGGAGTCCTAAGATCAAACCCCAGAGATGCATGTAAGAGGCTGGACTTGGTGGCAGGCAGTTGTAATCCCAGCAGTGGGGAGGTGAGATAGGAGGACCCTCGGGCTTACTGGTTAGTCATTCTAGCCTAATTGGTAGACTCCAGTGCAATGAGAGACCCCCTTTCAAAGGCAATGGGCAGTGTTGCAGAAGAGGATGCCCTAAGTTGTCTCTTGGATTGTACACACTAAGCCATGTACACAGACACATAAATAATTTTTTTTTTTAAATCAAGAAGAACAAATATGCAATCTGCATTTTTCTGACCGGACACTCCAGATTAGTTTGCCTTAAATTAGAAAATGCAGGTCTAGTTACATCTGTGTGATGGTTGGCATTGGCTTTCCTGCCCCGTCTGTGCATTAGCAATAATGATGTCGTATGCCAGCCCTTAGGATGAGCATCCAGTTTGAAATAGAGATTACCATAGAACAGACAGGACTAAATGGTGGGGTCGGACTTTGTTTGTTGAAGGTGCCTGCCTCTCCTTCACAGACTGATTTTCATTCTCAGAAGCCATCAGCCAGCCTGCCTTTCCAGGAACCAAGTTCTCCCCCCACCCCTACAACACCCCCTTTCCCCACTTCCTTGGTATGTTTCCCTCAAATCCTATGAAGGAGACACGCAAGACCTACCTTGGAAAACCGCAGGCCCTAAGGATGACTTTCCGTAAACTAAATCAGTCCTAGAAAATGAAGTCGAGAAAGGAGTCTGGGTAATCATCCACGGCTCAGCACTTTGAGACACATCAACGTCTATTGGAATTACAGAAGGTATCCGTGCTGTTGGAGGAAAAGAGGCGAGCTTCGGACTCTGCGGCTGAGCTTCCAGATGCACAGCTCTCCAGACACACCGAAGAGTCCTCGGATCATGTCAGGCCCCACCACACCAGGAGGAGTGCAGGGAAAGTGCCTTTGCCAGTATTTCCCTTCTAGACAGTTTAGCTTTGCAGCCAGCCAAGGGAACTCTGGGATGCCCCAAGGTCCGGTTTTCTTTCCTGGAGTGTTCAAAGGGCATTGCACCAGCCATAGCCAGCCAGCACCCTGGAAGCAGAGGTCCTGACAGACTCCAGCTGCAGTATAGCATCTTAAGTCACAGCAGCAGAGCTCAGTCTTAAGTCCCCTCCCTGTCTGTGACCTCTGAAGCCTCGTCCCCATTTTCTTCTCTGTGCTTTCACACCATCTCTCCAGGTGGGATCTGGTGAGGGGCGGCCAGCCATTGGAGGTCAGGCAGCCGGGAGGAAAGATTTATGGCTCCGCCCTGATTTGTCTGATGGGCAATTAAAGCTGTGCAGGCTTGGGGGAGAGAGAGATTGTTAGGAGGTGGGATGGTTGGAATAAATCCGTCACCTCCACATAGACGGCCCTGCCAGGCTGCATCCCCAGGCCTTTAAGCAGGATCCTCCTTTGGCAGGGGGTGGAAGATTCCAGAATAGACTGTGAGGGGGGTTTACATGCTCTGAACTGTACCAGAGTCAGGGCCTTCGAACACTCCAGGCAAGAACACTGGACCTTGGGGCATCCCAGAGTTCCCTTGGCTAGCTGTCTTCTTACTAATGTGGTTCACACTGGCGGACTTAGGAGAGATCCCCAGTATCCGCTTCACAGGGTGTTTATTCTCTGCATCTGGCCAATACAAAAGCCACAACTCCAGGGTGTACGTGCATGGCTAGGTGTGTAAAGGCACACACACTCATGTGTGTGCAGATGCGGGGACATGCATCCTGCTTGTCGGGGGCATTGCACATGTGCATGTTTACGATCACTTATGTGTTCCTGCCTTCACATGCGCGCACATATATCTGTGTGCAAGTTCACCTCTTGGACCCTCTCCACCCCTCTCAACCTCTCTGGTGTCTGGTCCTCCTAGAGCCCACCCGCCACCAGACTTCTAAGCAGCCACCAAACCCCATAGCCATTCTTCTTCATTTGTTCTCTGGTATTTCAGTACCTTGAAGATGCTGGCAGGTTCCTCAAGGAAACTTTGTCTTTGTGGTGAGGAGATGCCAGCTCTCCGCGGGCCTCCCACTGGCTAATTGCCAATATGATCCCGCGTGGGAGACTTGTCGTTCCTGGAAGAGCTCTTTATTCCGTGTGTGTTTCGCTCCTCCGCCACCGCCCCTCCTGCCACCACCCCACTGTGGTCTGATTTCCACACGGAGATGGAGCTGCTCCCCATGAGGCCCGGGTTGTGGCATTAGTGGTTATTCAGCCAGCCAGCAGGTCAGGCCTTTCATTAACTTGGATACTACAATTATGTGCACCGAAAGGCTGAAAAGGCCATGTAAGATTTTTCTTCCCTGAAAAAAAAAAAAAAAATCCTTCCGCTTTTCACAGCCCCAGCCTTGGCCACCGAAGCAGCCATGACACAGGCTGTTCTGTCCCCCAGTCGGTGTGTAATAAACTCAGCGTGCAAGGCGCAGACGGGGTGGGCTGGGCCCTGCCATTGTCAAGCCATGGACACCGCTGCTGCCTGCTATGGCAATCTCTCTTGGTGACGGATGGCAGTGTGCATGCTTGCATGTATGTGCTCTTGGGAGGTGTAGCCAGCCACAGGCAGGAGGGTGTCCTTTTTACTGTTGTTTCTTGCTCAAGGAAGGGTGGTCCTGGGACAGTGGCTCACGCTGACCTCACTGAGCCCATTTGAACCCTTCCAGTGACCTCTTGAATCTTTAATATGTATATATGCATGTATGATATATGTATATGTAGATTTATTTACTTAATTTATGTATTTTTACAGTTTGATATACCAGGCAACTCTTCAACTGGAGTTTTAGCTGAGGATGACCTTGAACTTCTGATCCTCTTACCTCTCTCTGCCTTACAAGCCTTGAAAGCATGTGCCACCAAACCTGGTTGATGTCTTGCTAAGTATTGAACCTAAGGCTTCATGCATGCTGGGCAGACACTCGACCCATATCCCCAGCCCAGGAGTCTGTTGTCATTCTGTTTGTTTTTATTTTGGTGTGTGTGTGTCTGGGCTCAATGAAGGCATAGTGAGGAGCAGGTAGAGGCGGTTCCTTGGATATTGTCCCCCTTGGGGCTCCCGAATGTGTTATTCGGGGGCTCTGTTATCTTAAGGAAGGCTGGCACCTAGCCACCAAAGCACTGGAGAGCCCCAAACTCACAAACTTATTGTTTTAAGCTCCCCCAGTTACCATGGTTACTTCCAAGGCCTGTGCAGTGGCTGGGTCTGTCTTGTTTCGAGGGAAGCTATCGGGTAGGAATTAAGCCTGTATCCAGGCCCCCTTTGTCTGATCCTGCTCAGCTCTTGCATGGAGGAAAGGAACTGGAGAATGGGGATTTTCCAGGACCTTGGAGTGTGAGATTCTGGAGACAGAACTGATCTCCCACGCTAAAATAATTATAGCCAGGAGAACTAAGTTAAGGCCTTTAACAAGAGGGCGACGTGCCTGTGTGGGGCTGTCTCTGTTGGCTTTGTACCCCAGCACTCTGCTTGCTTGTGCCTGGTTGTACCGGCTGGGGAAGTAGTACCCGGGGCACCCCACACCTGTTGGCTCGCTCCTGCAGGCCTGCCGTGCAGCTGTACTGAGACAGTGCTCTCTGACAGTGCTTTTCTGTGGCAGAACAGGAAGCTGACCAGGGCCCCTTTGGCTTGGCTTCTTCCTGCATGAGATCTTATTATGTGATCCTCTCTGCTGGAGTTCAGTGGGGGAGCCCAGGGAATTCATACTGTGTGAGCATATTCCTATATATGATCATATATCTCACACAATACCTATGTGACCAGCCACATGGAGAAGAGGCCAGCTACAGGCAGTATTTACTCATGTGCCATGTCATGGGGACAGGCTGTCCCTTCCCCTGAAGGGCTGGGTGTCTGGTCACTTTTGGATTGGGGACTCTGTAGCCCAGAAGTTTCTTGGTGGTGGTGGAGTATGCTTTCTGTTGACCACTGGGTGAGGCTGATTTTCTTTCCAGCCTGTGTGGGACACTCAGCAGGGTGATATGATAGTGGGCACACCAGCTGGAGCCAGGGACACATTCTAGGTAGGATTTAGGTGACAAATGAGGGCCTTACTGGCGTTTCCTGTGCAAAGCACCTTCTAGTCTTCTGAGCCCACACCATCGCCGGGGCTTCTCATCCCTCCTCATGGGCTGATGCTGAGCTCTGAGGCCACACAATAACAAGGGGGACTGCAGAACGGTTTGGGGTGAGACTCTTGTTTCTGACCCTTGAGCAGGGCTAGGTGCGGAACGCCTTCTCCAAGTCTGCTGAAGACTGTATCTCTCTTGTCTGCTCAATGGACAGCCCTCACTCATTCCTAGCACAAACCCGAGTTCTTCTAGATTTTTGGTTTTTGGCTGCCACTGGCCAACAGGCTCCTGTCACCCCTTGGGTTGGTCTTGCTTCTCCTCAGCAGGGACACCATAGCAGCGAATGTAGTCTCTTGTATCACCATTTTGGCAAATCCATGACATCCATGACACCAGGCCACAATTTCTGAAGGAAACAGTTGGATTGTATAGGTGTTATGGCTGGTAGGTAATGAGACTGAGGCCCAAGCTGACTTGTGTGCCTCTCCTGGAGTATCCTGGGAACTGCTCATTATGCTAAGTAAGTGACAACAGCAACCGGAAGGTCTGGACTTGTGTGTGGCAGGCACTTGTTGCAGTGAATTGTGGCTGTGTGCACGACAGTAGCCATGTAGGACATCTGCAGGAAGGACACACAGGGCCTTCCTTATGGGTGACTGTCCTCAACACTCTTTTCTGGGAGCTGAATTCAGCACTGGTGAGGAAAAATGGAAGGTGACAGATTGGGTGGGTGTCTGTGCACCTGTCTCTTTAGCTTGTTAGCAAGCAGTAGGCAGGAACCATGGTGGATCTTCAGAACCCCTCAAAGCTCTATAGTCAGTCAGTATTAGTGGGATTCTGAGGGCTGAATGAGGCCATTTGTGGCCTTTGAACTCTGTCCTACCTGGCTCTCTGGCAAGTGGCCCTGTAGGATGTCTTGATTGTCCCTGGTCTTCCCATTTCAGTGGCTCATGGGGATCGACTGCTCTCTCTCTCTCTCTCTCTCTCTCTCTCTCTCTCTCTCTCTCTCATGTGTGTGTGTGTGTATGAACCCTAGATCCCTGCTTGGTGCTATAGCATTCTACAACCTTCTGATAGGAAGCATGGAGCCTGGAGAAGGAGTCACCACAGGGACATGGCACCTGCTGGTCTATAGAGAAGCTTCTTGGATTTCTGATCTGGAGAGGAAATGGAGCAGCCCACCATATAAGCTTCTTTACTGCCACCCCTCCACAAGAACTTGGGAGTGGGTGAATAAATCATCCTGAAGCCAGGGTCAGCTGCCCAACAATGGAACACTTACAAGGAAGAAGGCCTCTCGTGTCTGTCTGTGAGCTGGCTCTCCTTCCTGGGTTTGTAGTGAGGAGCAGGTGGAGAAGGAGGAGCTAGGAGGGTTCTGGGTTGTTCTGGAAGGTTCCAGATTGCTCTAGAGGGTTCTGGATTGCTCAAGATGATGCTGAGAATGTTCTGGAAGCTTTCCAGAATTTCTAGGTGCATATCCCTGGGACTGACTGCAACCACCCTTTCTTCAGGGAGTCGCTCATGATTATTGATGCTGACGGAGTACAGGAGTTGAATGACTAACTCAAGATGGCAGACAAATCAATGCTATTTATATTTAGCCTGCGCATGTACTGCTGATGCCTCCATTAGTGGGTCGGTTTTTACCATTATGCTTTTGTAGGATTCGAGATGCTGCTGCCCCACAGACCAGGGTCTGTAGCTTTGCACTTGCTCTGAGGTTTCCGGGATGCACAGCCCACGTGTACCGAGGGACCAGCCCATGCCTTCACTGTCTAGATGACACACTGTCTCCCACAATGGCCTGCCCACTTGATTATGTTCACCATAGGGTAGGGTTCAAAGCATGAGAGAATGCTGGCCTTGTCTGTCTGGTGGGCTTAGTGCAGCTTCTATAGATAGCTGTGGAAGGATGGCTATGAAAGGGAAGACTTAATGGTCTCCATGCTTTAACATTCAGACCTTGGATTAGTGTGTGTAGTCCTGCACTCATCTTGTGTTTGGGTCCATTAGTGCTCTGCACATGGTCAGTCCAAAGTGAGCAAGTTATGGCTTGGGGACACTCTGAGCCTAGGTGAGGGAACTGATCTCCAGGCCTGCAGGATGGGTCTGCTCTGGGAGCCCATGTGTCTCGGTATTTGATTCTTAAGGTCTAGCCCATGGGTCTTGGTGTTTGATTCTTAAGGTCTAGTTGAATTTACCTCTTGGTGCTGCATTGGGCTGTCTTTATCTATCTATTGTTTGTTTATTTGTCTTGGGGAAAGCTGTTTCTGTTTTCCAGGCTGATGCCTCCAGACAGCAGTAGGGGTTGTTGTTCTGGAGGGGGTGGGACGTAACATTGTGTGTGCTGATGTTATAGAGCCTGGTGTCCTCTTCAGGGATACAGTGAGCAAACCCCCCTGGCAGTGTGTGAAACCCACAGAGCATCAACGGTTAGAAGGAATGGCTTGTGGAAACCCTGGAGGTGCTGGTGTGGTTCGGAGGGCTGTCAGGGTGGGCTGAGGATGGTAATGCTGAGACCTTCCTCATGTCTCCTGGGAAGACCTGGTACTGCCTGCCCCTCTGGCCTCTAGTTGTCAAAACCTGAGACTGGACGCAGTGCTCCTTGGTGGAAAACTTAAAGCATGGCCTTCGGTGTCTAAAGCCCTAACACTAGATCCTATACCCATTTACATTTCATATTTAAATCACTGACTGTTGTCACATTGCCCCCTGGAAAGGCTCTGTCAGGTCTCACAGGCTCATTGACACGGAGTAAGGCCCTCCAGGTTCCCTTGAGCAGGCTCCTAAGCTGGGGGCTGAGTAGCAGCACTGATGTTTAGGAAGTCAGAGGCTTAACACAGATGCTTGTTAGGTTGGCCTGTGGGAGCCAGCCTGGTTGACACCTGGTGAACACCTGCTTGACACTTGGTGCACACCTGCTTGACAC
>JADRCH010000053.1:6716731-6731171 GCA_019843965.1 Rhynchomys soricoides | reverse complement strand
GCCTGTACCTGTGTGCCTGTGTGCCTGTGTATCTGTGTGTCTGTGTACCTGTTTGTGCTTGTGTGCCTGTGTGCATGCAGGTGCAGCCATAGGTAGTCTCGGGAACCATCCATCTTGGTTGTTGAGACAGGTCTCTTGCTGAACTAGAATTGAGGCAGCTGAACTGGCTGGCCTGTTTGTCTGAGGGATCCACCTGTCTCTGCCTCCCCAGAGCTGGGATTACAAATGTGTGCCACCACACTGGGCTTTTTACATGGATGATTCGGATCAAACCCACATCCTCACATTTGTGGGACAAGCATGTTACCTACTGGCTGAGCCATCTCCCTCACCTGCTTTGTGGTTTTAATGAAGTAAAGGGTTTCTGAACACAAACATGGATCTCGCAGCCTAGGTGATGGTGACGTGTAGGCGGCTCATGCAGCAGCACCGACAGTCTGCATGTGGGAAGGGGTCCAGGGCTGGGTGGGGTAGAGCTGGGGAGGACACGATCCTCTCCACAGTACTCAGGTTAGTTAGTTACTCTGGAATTTTCCATTTAGTATTGTTGGTCCATCACTGGCCTGGATGACTCAAGCCACAGTGGAGCTGCGCATAAGGGAAGATCAGTTTGTTATTATTTTCTTCTGGCTGAGGCAAAGCCAAGTTTGGGTTCCTCACATGGCTAGGGAGGATTTGATGCCAAGGATGCCCTCAGGAGTCCTGCAGCTTAGTGACAGGACATTGTCCATGGTAAGGCTCAAAATCATTTGTTTATGAACATTACCATGAGCTAAGAGCTAGTTGGGTGGTCCGTAGCCCAAGACCACCTCCCACCTGGGAACTTCTACAAATGGCCCAAGGCCCAACTCAAATGTTCCCACCCCCATGAGTGAATTTGCCAAATTCCTCCCAGTGATCCTGTGTTCTTACACAGTCTCCCCTGGCCTCCATGTGGACCTGGGCAGGGTCCTATTTACTCCATCAGCTGTCACTGAGCATAGGGAAAGCTTTGGGTGAGCCTCTGCTTCAGGTAGGGACCTTGTTTGACTGGGTGAATTCTGTCATCCTGGGCAGGGGCATTGCTGAATAACCTCTGTCATCTGTGGATGATGTAATCCTACTGTCTCCGGAACTAGACTGGCTTGGTCATTACATTAGAAGTCTGGGCTTCTCTCGAGGAAGCAGGAGTGGCCCCTGTAACCCCATTCCTCCCTAAGAGAGCCCCAACTGCAAGGACACAGCCAGGGTCAGCGTGACACGGGTGAGGGTGAATTTTCACTTTTCTGTGGCTCCCTGGAGTTTCCCCTGGAACACAGATGCGGCACTGGCCCCATGTACCTCATCAGAAGGACACACTGGTCCTGGGTGCCTCACCGGAACACAAGGCCCTGAATAGCTCCATGAAACCAGGCCCTAGTGCTAGCCGCTCGCCAGCTGGGCTCCTGTCTCTTTACTCTGCATCTTGTTTTTGTCCTGGAGAGTAGATAGTCTAAGAGCTGGGGGTTCTTAGCTTCTGCCTTCTACCTTTTGGCCTTCAGGCACCAGTGAGTCCTACCTTGGGAGTTTTGGGGTGGGCCGCCCCTGTGTTTGTCTGGAACAATCTTGTTCTGTTTCTGCATCTGCTGCAGCAAAGGCTTTCTTTCCTCCCCCTCGAGCATGGAATTTTCCCAGTTATTTTTAAATAAGTCCCGTTTATTTGTGCTTAGAATTCAGATAAGAACCACCAGCCTCGCACAGATGCGAAGCCCAAGCCGTGAAAGGCACAGCCATGGCAGCCACTGCCACGTCGTCGTGTCTCTCCCACACTCAGGCGCCCCGGCTGCTGGTGAAGGGAAAACGTCCCGTTTTTCACATCTGAAAAAGCTACATGAGGACACGGCCTCCAACAGACGAGATGAGCCTCTCTGGAGAAAGCCAGGGATGGATGCTTCTGAGAGCTCAGCGGGAATGCTCTGAACTGCATCTGCTCATTCTGATTGAAAATATGTTAAAAGAAAAAAAAAATTAAACCAAAGACCTCACCGGGTAACTCAATTATAAACCTTAGAGAATGAAGTCTGCCACACATCCCCATGGGATTTTGCTAATACTGTGAACAGGATGAAGTTTCAGGTCTCCATGCGTTGTAGGAGAGGGTGTACCAGTTAGCTACTGCTGTGTAACAAGGAAGCCCCCAAACCACTGACACTTGTGATGACTGCTATTTTTGCTTTAGGCCTGCCAGATACTTCTGATGACTTGGGTAGGCAGTGTTCCACACATATGTGGACTTCCTCACACATATGTGGGCAGTTGGTGGGTGGGCAGAGGCTGGATGAACTGGGCAGCCTAACTCAGGTTTGTTCATGTCACAGGGGCTGGGTCCCTTGTCACAAAGCAGAAGGAAGCCATGTGTGTTAGAGCTATGGCTTTGGAAGTGGCTCTGATATCAGAAATGAGAAAATAGGCCCTGTTTCTTTGTGGGAGGACCTGTGAAGTCACACAGAGCACTTCATGAGGTATCAATCAGTGGATACACAGGTGAAGGGGAGTGTCCATGCTGGGTGTCAGTCCTGATGTGCAGCCTGGGGTGGCATGGATTTGAGGCTGGTGTGTGGGCTCCTGGCCTTGGCTAGGGATCAGAGCCACAAGCTATGTAGTTCAAAGAGGACCGAGTCAAGCTCACTTGTGTCCAGTTGCATGATCAGCTTCCCAGGGACCTGGCCCAGAACTCCCTATTCCTGTCTCCCTTCATGGTGAGGAATTGCTGTTACACGGGACCTCCCTGCCCTGCTCTTGTCAGACTCTCAGGCCACACAGAGAATCATCCTAACCCACCTAGGAAAAAGAAGCTATAGGAAACCAGTGCAGAGGTCAGGATAGTTTGCCAGAAGCAAACGGTGGGAGATGGGGAAGGGATATGAAGGAGTGAGACTGACGGCTGTGTCTGGAATAGAGCCTGACTTTAGTCTACCCAAGTTCAAGAGAAAATGATCAGGGAGTCTAAATTCTACGTAACTGCCCCCATGTGCTTAAGGGCTCAGGAGTTCAAGGGAATGCAAAATTCTGGAATGATCCACATACCAAACACACTACCACAGAGGTGCCCCTGTGTGCCTCTGCCTTTCTGGAGAAAGCTGTATACAATAGAAAGGTTTGATTTTTACTTTATCACTACCCCACCCCAGGGACCCTTGGTGCACCTCAGTAGAAGGTGCCTTAGCGGGGAGGTCTAAGGCAGTGGGGGCTCCCAGGATGGCTTAGGATGGCTTTATGTCCTGGCTCTCATCTGTGCACCTGTCTCCAGAGGGAGGGACCAGCCCATGTGTGGTGAGTCCTGTGCCTACCAACACCCTCAGCTGCCTGCCCTCAGAAGCCAGAGTTTGTAGCCACTTGTTCAAGGGCCCCGGGGGCTGTGGAAGCTCGACCTCTCTTACAGTTTTCTTCAATGTCAGGCTCAAATCAGCTTGACAGAGAGTTATTTAAGGATTCTGGTGTCTTTGAATGCTCGTATCTGGGGCTGTCACAAGACCTCAGGTCTCTGGACTCTGTGGTTGCTCCAGAGAACACCAAAACCCTGGATGATCAGTGTTTCTTCTGTTGGACAAGTCTGGGTTGTATCTATTCCAGGCTGGCCCAGCTCTGCATCCTGCCCATCTGGGAAGACAGCCAGCTTGTAGTCTGAGGAAGTGAGGGTGCTCTGGAGCCAGGTGGAGGGACAGCAGGGTACCGGGTGCTTATTTTTAGGAGCTTGTGGGTACTGCTGCCCACACCGGGTGGACAGGGACCCCTGAGCCATCCTTGTGCCAGGGGAACGTAGCTTGGCATTGGTCAAAGATGCAGATGGATGCCACCCCAGTCCTCACGGATGCTGGTCTTGCCCCAGCTCCTCCCGTCTCTCCAGGTCTAAAGAGAAGGACGTGGGTTGCCAGCCTGTTCTGGGATCTGGAGCCAGCTCTGCCACAAGGTAGAACTGATAAACTATGAGATGTAGGACCTTAGTTGTCGACACACAGTGTCACCCTTAAGTCAGCTGGCTCAGGAAAAGTACAGAGAGTGATGTTGTAAGCATAAGCCCTCCTTACCACAGGTAATCATTCAGTGGCTTTTGAATTTGAGTCTTCTGGTTTGGCAGTATATTTTTAAGGGTACAACCAACACCAAGGACCTTGTGGGCATGGCTCCACTTCTTGCGGGCCTTGCCCTACCCATCTGTGGGTGGAAATGAAGAACTTGCTTCTTGCCTTCTCCCTCTGGGAAGTATGATACTGGATTCCATTTGTAGTACCTGGTCCTGCAGCGACCTTGTCAGCAGGGGCCCAGTGACCTGCCTTAGATTTGCAGTGACCACCTCCTACGCCCACAGTTCCCAGAGTGTATGTTGCTCTCAGTCAGGTCTAGGAGCCTAATTCTTAGAAGTCCCGGTGTAATCGTGGGAAGCTGATGTCTACTTTTGCCCAAACCACTCCTTGGTTTTGAGGGAGAATCTGTGAGAGAGATGGCTGGAATGGAGAGAATGAGATGGCATTGCTCTGTGGCAAGGGGTGGCACTGCTCTGTGGAACAGGGTGGCACTACTCTATGGCACAGGGTGGCGCTGCTCCATGGCATGGGGTGGCATTGCTCCATGACATGGGGTGGCACTGCTCTGTGGATCGGTGCACTGAGATGTTGCTGTTACAAAATACCTGGCAAAAGCAAGTTAAGGGGATGAGGGTTTGCTCTGGCTCGTGGTTTGGGAGCAGTCTGTCATTGTGGGCAGTCATGGCTGCAGAAGTTAGGAGCTACTCACCACACGGCGCCCACAGTCAGGATGGAGGGAGAGGTGGAAAAGGAGGGGGAAAAGGGGGAGGGGGAGGGATGCTGATGCACAGTTGGCTTTCTGTTTTTTGTTTTTGGTTTTTTTTTAAATTCAGAGTGCTACCTCAGCTTGAGGGATGGATGGTGCCGCCCACATTCAGGGCGGCTCTTCCCTTCTCAATCAAGGCAGAGATTTGTCTCCTAGGTGATTTGAGATTCTGTTAAGTTGAACAACAAACCACCGTGCTTAGGTTCGACAGGCTTGGATTCCTTCTGCCCTCATCAGGTCCTCAGGGTCTAAGTTTGGGACTCTCGGGAGCCCCCCCCCCCATCAATGCCAGGATGTGTCGTGCCCCAGCTAGGTGGGGGAGGATTAGAGGAGCCAGAAGCCCTCTATGCCAGGTGGACATGTCAGTCCCTGGGCTTTAGTCCAGTAGGGTGGCTCCGGGCAGCGGGGGTTTTGTGCAGGGATTCCAGCAGACACTAGTTGGGAACTCATATGCTAATCAATGGTCAGTCTCAGACCACACAGAAAGTGAAATGAGGTCCTGACTCTTCAGGGAGACCCCTGAATCTAGGTCATAGCACAGTCTGGGGGACTCAGCAGACCTGCCCAGGAGGGGGACCCTCTGCGTTGCTCTTGTATCCACAGAGCTGCTTTACAGACTTGCTCCCCTCCACTTCTCCTTTTAACCCTTCCTTTACCACTCTCCTGTGTGATGAATACTTTCTGATGAAGCAGCATCCCTGGGGGAGGGGCGCCACATCCATTTTCCCCTGCCCTGCTCCCCACCTTTGGCCTCTTGAGAGAAGAACGGGATGCTCGTGAGTGGACATCTCCCAGGGCTTGGGCTAGGCAAATCTACCAGGAAAAAAACTCAGAGGAGGGCAGAAAGGGAGGGAGGCAGGTTATGCAAGGGAGGGGAGGAAAGGGCCATTTTGGAGGAGGATGGGAGGGTGGAAGTAGCCACTCAGATCAACAGGGAGGTGTGCAAACACAGGTCTCAAGGCCTGAGTCATTGCACGGAAGCCCAGATGTAGCTCTTGGGCCGTCCACATCAAGTGGCCACAGCTGTGGATGGATGGAGAGACCTGTTAAAGAGACAGATGCCTGGTCCGCCCTCCAGGAAGGTGCCTTACAGGGCCTCTCTTTTCAGCAACCCAGAGAGATGCTTGGGGCTCTAACTTCCTGTGCTTGGCTAGATAGCCCCACCAATGGCATCCAGAGCCCTTGCACGCCCTACCCGGAATATGGTGCCTGAGCTGGGCAGGGCACCACTTTTACTGAGCCCAGCTTGGAAGGCCTCCTAACCTCCCCTTCCCCTATCATAGCTTTGCCTGTGCTCAGTATCTGTCTGTAGATACTCATGTGTCTGATGCTGCCAATGATCCATCCCTCTGGTGAGGAGAAGGAAGATGACTGTGCGGCCCTTTGTACCTTAGTGCTTAGCTGGGGCATTGAGCTTGTCCTTCAGCTAGTGTTCAGACATGATGATGGACCAGACTTATGAAGGGCTCTGGTTGGGTTGTTGTGTGCAGTCTGCTTTCATGACACTATGTCTTCGGGAAAGGGTCTCTGCCTGTTGGAGTCTTTTCACACAGCTCTTAGCAGGGGCACCATGGTTGCAGGGTGCACGTGCTTGAGCAGAGGATGTCCCTCATTGGTGTCCAGGCTTGCTCCTTTCATGGATGGTCAGGGCAGGGGCTCTCACTGGTTTGACTTCCATTATGGGTTCCTCCTGGGGCAGCTGGGATGGCAGGATGAGACCAGTGGCTTGGGCAGAGATCAGAGAAGGGCCTATCTCAAGGGTTTCTTGAGTTGGACTCTGTTCTGAGGACTAGAAAGGGAGGCCCAAGTGCTACACAGCCAATTTCCCACATATGTTATCCCTGGACACATTTGCTGCACCCTGATGCACGATTCTTGTTTGACATGACCCAGTGAGAATCAGTGAGATACTGATCAGGGCCTGAGAACTTAATTAAAGCTCTACATCACAAATGTAAGGCTCCGGGCTTAATGCGATCTGATAAAATTATTCGGATACACTTCAATTTCAATCTTGGATTCTGAGGTAGCAGAGAGAAGCTCATGCAGAAGCAGAGAGAGAGAGAGAGAGAGAGAGAGAGAGAGAGAGAGAGAGAGAGAGGACAGACAGAGAAGACACAAACATGGCCTCTGGTAGGATCTTCGATCGATTGATCATCCCTGGCCTGGGAGGAGGAGCCTGACCAACACCATTAGGGTTGGGATGTGAAGTGTCCCCCACAGGCAGGGTCATGTGCGGGAATGCTTGGTCTCCAGCTGATGGCGCTATGGAACCGTTGAGACACAGGGAGTAGCTGCCAGGAAGAGGGCACTAATGTTGAGCCTGTGAAGGTTTTGCCCCTTCTGCTTCCTGCCCAGGGTGATTGCCTCTGCTTCCATGCGTGGAAATTCGTCTGAAACCATGAGCCAAGATAAACTCTATTTTCTTTTTAGTGACTGTTGTCAGGTATTTGGTCCCAGCAATATATAAATAAATGACACAGAATAAAGAATAGTTGGCAACCTTAGGGACAAACAGGTGGAGAAATTGGCTCACAGCCTGTCCTGGTCAGGCCTCCTGGAGCAAGGTTGGAACTTGGTCCTGAGATTAGGTACACAGTTGGGAGTTGGTTCTGAGGCCAGGGCCTGATTTTGCTACTTTCTGGTTTCAGAATGCTTACTTAGAGACCACGATGAATACCAGCTTCTCCTGAGAATCCAGGGCCTGGGGGAGACCTGGGGTTCCTTCAGTTCTCTGTCCCAGGGAGGGTGAGGGCCAGGCTGACTATAGGTCTGTCTTGGTGCATGGGGCCAGATGCTTCAGAAATGGGACCTTTAGGTGTCCTGAAGGATATGCTGGCTGGTATAGGAGGGCTTAGGGACCAGTGGCAGCTATCAGTGTTTCGGGCCACAT
Organism: Rhynchomys soricoides; assembly: GCA_019843965.1. Lineage (NCBI taxonomy): Eukaryota > Metazoa > Chordata > Mammalia > Rodentia > Muridae > Rhynchomys > Rhynchomys soricoides. The sequence goes on along the minus strand of JADRCH010000053.1, from coordinate 6,723,469 downwards.
CACTGAGACAGTCCCACATTGAGCCCACTGAAGGCTTGCTTGCTTTGAATGTCATGATGGTGCAGCAGTCGGTGTGGAGAGAGTGAACAAGGTAGACCTCCCATGATCTACTCATTGTCTATTTGTCTGCCTCTCTATCCAAAATCCATCCTAAGCTGACCTTGGCTGTTGGAGTGCATTGTGTGTGGTGTGATGCTTGCAACACGCCTCCCTTGGTAGCAGTGATCGGGCCCCAAGTGGACTGCAGAATGAACTATACTGGCATAGTATGCAGCAGAAGTGCAAGCCAGGGCTCATGTCCTTGCTGGCTAATATCCCCTGTCTGTGAGTGATCATTCTGGTCTAGAGCTAAGCAATGGATATGAACCCATGTGTCTACAAAAGATTACTGGAGAGGAAGGATGTGGTCCCCATGCAGTAGGGTACATTCAGCCTGGGAGCAGCAAGAACCTCCGACACCTGCTATTTTGGGTGTGGCTCTCAAGGACTTCTTGAAGGACAGGAGGCTCCAGGCAGCTGATGAGCACTGGGCCATCAGAGCAAGAGCGTGGGCTCTGTTCTTGGTGTCCTGTGTAGCCATGGACTAGCTGGCATCTTGGCTCAGGTACCTGGTTCTCTGAGGTCCTTCCGTCTGCCTCCTCAATGGCCAATTCCTTCTACTCAGGAGAAATGCTTCCCTGTCAACATTGGGGGAACAGGGGAACAAAGTGCATGGTGCCACCATGGCTGTAAGCTGACAGGGAGGTCTGGGAATCTGTTTGGCTTCAGTACGCTGTGAACCCTAGCTCTTCCCCTGGCCCACAGTGCTTGTCACAGGGATGACTGGGGGCCACAGGGGTGCAGCTTCCTACCCACCCCTGAGGGTCCTGCTGGAGTTGCCAGCATGGTTTGGTCACTGTTAGTGGATGAGGGACCATGCCAGACACAATACAGAGAGCTTAGCATGAGGCCATTCCAAATAGGAGTCTGCTCATCATCCACAACACAGAAGCTGGTGAGCAAGCAGATGAGGAGTCTTTAGAGACAGGGCCACAGGGCTGTCATCTCTCTCCTGATTGGTGTAGCTGCTGATGGCTGGATAGAGACACAGTTGGCAGATTTATTGGGGTGACACAAAGCTTGGAGAAGTGGGGGGCTGCTCAGATATGGTGTCTTAGTGTTTCCGTTGCTGCGAAGAGACACCATGACCAAGGTAACTCTTATTAAGGTCAACATTTAATTGGGGCTGGCTTACAGGTTCAGAGGTTTGGTCCATTATCATCATCAAGGCGGGAAGCATGGCAGCATCCAGGCAGGCATGGTGCTGGAGGAGCTGAAAGTTCTTGCTTCGAAGGCAAACAGGAGAAGACTGACTCTCTCAGGCAGCTAGGAGGAGGCTCTCAAAGCCCACCCTGACAGGGACACACTTCCCCCAACAAGGGCACACCTCCTAATAGTGCCATTCCCTGGGTAAAGCATATTCAGACCACCATATATGGGATCTGACTAGATCTTAGAGCATGAGGCTAAATCAAGTGAAGTGTGACTTGGAGGACAAGATCAGAGGTGGCTTTGTTTGTGCTGCAGTAAAGCCAAGCTTTCCAAGCCCGTGTCAGGGACGGGATATAGGAGATTATCTAGTCAAGCTTGGGGTAGCAGCGTGGCAGTGTCGTCACCAAGCCAGAGTGGCCTCACACTGCACGAGGGGAATCACTCAGCAGTCAAGACAGGACGTCCCCATGAAGGACTACACCATGGTCATGTGTTCAGAGCTGTGTGCCCTACTTTCAAAAGGCCTTTTGAGTAGCCAAGCAAGACTCCAAAGTGAGTTCTCCAGCCAGAAATTCTGTTAGATTTATCCTCTGCCAGTTACAGAATTTCTTTATGATTATAGTAAATATTTTCTTTTTTCCCCGAGGAGTAGAGAAAGCACAGAAAAGGATGAAGACAGGAGCCCGAGTCAGCCGTAACCTTAATCTTCCCACCAGGAGACAACATTTTGGTACATTTCCTACCAGTCTTTAAAAAAGAATCCATATTTTAAAATAAAATCAGGACGATCTTTATATATAGTGTGCGTGCTGTCTTCTCTTCACTCAGTATTGTATGTGAACGTCCCTCGGTATTAAGCACCCACCCAAACCCCTGTTTTCAAAACAGCAGACTGGCTGGTCCCCACTGATGTGGAGAAAACCCGTAATCAGTTTCTCGTGTGTTTCGGGCAGCAGTGTATTGCCCCTGGTCAGCTTCCTGGTTCATGATGGTTGTTCTGTACCTGATTTAGCTGTAAGGTCTGTTCCTGGAGCTAGCCCTCCGTGGGTCAGGATCACCAATCCAAGGCTCCTGGACACTTTACCGAGGTATCTGTCGGGCAAGGAGACTGCCTCCTCATCCATGTGTGCTCATCCTGAGGCTGGTGAATGCTTCCTGCTCCTCTCAGGCTCCACATTTGCTGACTCTGCAGATAGAAAGGCCACCAGGCATGGCTGCTCTTGCATTTCCTCGATTGTCACGAAATGTTGTGAATTCCTTTGGTTGTCCCTTCATTTACTTGATGTCCACCATAATGGCTTTCCATCTGGGCCTGCCATTCTTGGGGTTGGTTTGCTGAAAGGGAGTGTCCTGTGTCCTTTACCAGCCCACCGAAGCTACCATGCAGAAGGCATCAGGTGGCATCCTGAAGCCACTGTGCCCAGTTTGAATGTGTCCTGTTCCTGGCGTGTGTGACCTCGAAGGGGCCCTGGCTCCCCTTCTGCTCAGGGGCTGAGCACCGTGATGGGAGACTGAGGCAAACTCAGGCACGTGGGTGCAGAGTTGGCCATTCATGTTCATTTGATGGTGTGAGGTGCTCTTAGATCTAGGGTTCCAACTTTCCCCCTTCTGTGTGTGAATGATTTTAGGACTCTAGGGAGAACCCAGCTTCAACTCTGTCCTCTGCTCTGACCAACAAGTGGGTGAGTGACACTTGTGATAGACAACCCAATACTGAAAGACACGGACACTGCCAGGAAAGGCAGGGCAGCAGGAGCCCACAGAACAATGGAGCAGTTTGACTCCAAAGGAAAGAACTGACCTCAAAATCCAGGAGGAAGAATGAAGAGCAGCAACATGGCACATCCTCCTTCTCGAGTGCATGGAAAAGAAGCTGATCTCACCAGTAATCAAACCCTTAGCAAATTTAAACAATGGCACACCCACTTTTCCAAATTGCTAGCAAGAAATGCCAACAGAGGGGTTGCCAAGCACCCTCTAGGGACCCAGACATCCTGTAGGTCAATTGATTAGTCTGAGTGGTAGCTAGCCAGGTTTCCAGACTAAAGGGGAGTAATGGTGTCAAAGCAATGGGGACAGCTGGGAGCTAGAGCAGTGGGGGCTGGGACAGTGGGGGCTGGGACAGTGGAGATGTAGATCAATGAAGTGCTAAGAAAATGAGGATCTGGAACAACAGAGGCTTGGGTCAGTGGGCTTCTAGAGCATCAGGAGCTGGGGCAGTGGGGGTCAGGAGCAGCTGAGGGCTGGGGAATGGGGGTCAGGAGTGGAGAGGAACTGGTGTAAACAGGGGTGTAGGCAGTGGGTGCTGGCACAGTGCCCTTTCTTTGCAGCCCGAAGTGTGCTGCTCCTCCTTCTGCTCTGTGGGTTGCCGTTGTCTCCCAGGGCCAGTCTGCTCGAAGCCCAGCCACAGGCCTGTCTCCCTTTTCCTTCTCATTGAACATTCCTTGGAGGTTTTTGATCTTTTTTCAAGGACCCATTGACTACGTTGCCCACATTTTAAATGTCTTTCTGTTGCGGTGATTTCTAAGGGCTATTGATCCAGTTGGCTTGTTCTCAGACATGCTTCAGTGTTCCTGAAGGGCTGCCCACGCCACCACTGCCCTCTGCTGTTGCACAGGGGCCAGCAGAGACCGTGAGCGGGCTGCAGGTCACAATCTGACTGTGACTTCACCAGGCAGGTGGGAGGTCGATGTGCAGCAGAGCCACACTGCTCAGAGCCAAGAGCCATGTGACTGTTGGATGTTGACCTTTCACCTGGCCCCTCGCCTGACTTTTCACCTGGTCCCTCACCTGGCCCTCACAAGTCTTTTCACCTGGCTTCTTACTTGGCCCTCACCTGGCCCCTCACCTGGCCCCTCACCTGGTCCTCACCTGGCCCCTCACCTGGCCCCTCACCTGGCCCCTCACCTGGCCCCTCACCTGGCCCTCACAAGTCTTTTCACCTGGCCCCTCACCTGGCCCTCACCTGGCCCCTCACCTGGCCCCTCACCTGGCCTCTCACCTGGCCCTCAACCTGGCCCCACCCAAGCTCTATTTCCATCCTTACCTGGGCTCTGTTCTGGATTCCTTACCTGCATTCCTCATCTGCCTCACCTCCACTCCCTCCATCCATGACTCACTTCGTTTGGCATCCTCTTCCTCCAAGGGGGGTTGTCAGGAGGAGAGCACCCTGAGATCCTCCCTGGGCTTTGTCCAGAACCCCTGACACTGGGGCGGCCAGTCGTGGCCCTGTGGTGTCTCTTGCTGAATGTGTATTTTCAGAAGCTGTGGGGGAACGTCATGTGTATAAAATTAGCCTTGCCTTGTTGGCCCCTTTCAGGCTAATTCGGAGTGAAATGTTTTAGCAGTGGTGGGCTGATTCTACAGGAGAACAAGAGCTAATTAAATTCCCCCTGACCATCCAGCAGTAAATTATTTATATCCAGACAGATGCAATCTAATCTGCAGCATCCAGCTTGGCCCAGCATGCCTCCCACTTGGAATTTCAAGGGGAGAGGAATAAAAAGGAGTGGAGTCAAGTACTCAGGGGGAGGTCGTGAAGGAGGGAGAGCCAGAAGCCTGTCTCCTCTGTGGGCCCTGACAGAGAGGAAGCTGAGGGTGCGGCCAGCTCTGGCCTCCTACTTTGGGGTTCTGAAGCCTTGGCCTCTGAGCCCTTACTTGAAGATAGCATGAAAACATAAAGAATCGCTAAGCCACTGGACTGGTCTATTTGACAGGATCGTGTCTGTTTTGGGGGGTGGGGTTAATCTCGCTAATAATCTTGCTAACCTCTGTGACCGAGTCTTCATGTAAAGTCCCACAATGGCACTTGGTGGCTGCCGAGTGGCTGCCGAGTGGCTGCCAGTTTGCATCTGGGAATGCATTGATTCACTCTGTTGCATGTCTAGCCCGGGACTCATGGAACTGGACTCCTCCCTACAGGACTAGAGATGGACTTTTGCTTACCTCACCTTCTGCCTTGCCCCATACAGGACACTGGGCCTGATAGGAATGAGTCTCCTTTTCCTGGGAGGAGCAGGGATGAGCTGGCAGGCTGAGAGGATGCCTGTGCTATGGCCCAGCTGAGGTGTTTGCTTCTGGGACTGTACCACAGGACACTTGTCATAGACACACCCAGCCATTGGCAGCAATAGTGACATTGTTGAGGTAGACCAGATGAATGTCCAATGCCTTTTTAGGTGGGGTCTAAGGTTGGTCTCTTCCTCCTGACTTTGAGGACTCTCCCTGTCTGCCTGTCACTGAATCCATGGCGGTATTCTGTGCTTCCCGTTGCCATCTGATACAGACAGGGGCCTGATACATGTGGGGCCACAGGGCATGGCTGACTGACCAATTTCTTGTACATCACAGATCTCTTTTTCTTCCTAGCATCCCCTACCAGGTTCTAGACTCACAAGTCTGAACCACTTTGAAGTCTTGGGGAAATGTGACCAAGTCCCATGGAGGCACAGGGAAATTAATTTTTTAAATGGTGAAAAGGCCTAAGAAGACTTAATTGTCTTAGGGAAATCTTGACTTAGGCTCTAGCCCCCTAAAGCACTTGGGGGACTACTCTCTTAGAATTACTGTCACAGCTTAAGGTATCATTGGTACGTTTCTTTGGGAACATATTTGACTTTGGAGGGATAGTGATGTACCACTTGCCCCTGTCCAGTGGGAAGATCTGTCTGTCCAGAGTCAGCTGGACCCCAGGAACCCATTCATCTCATGTAGAATGGTCTTGGAAATCATTTTGTCCCCAAGCGTCAGTTCTACATCTGAGAAGTGGGTTGATCGCAGTACCCAGGTCTATTGAGATGATGAATAGCTGGGGTGAGACATTCTCAGGAAGTGTGCAGTGCTAGGCCCAAGCCAGGTCAATATTTGCCACCTATTGAGCTGGATGGCAGGGTCGTATGAATTACGGTGTCTGCCAAGTGTCCCCTTCCTGGTGAGGCTGGGCTGCAGTGATGGCTCCCAGTACCTGTCTTAGATGAGAAACTGGCTCTGAGGCATGAGCTGAGTGCCTGTAGTCACTGGTGTGCCTGCTCTTTGATGTTACTGGACATGGCAGGGCCGAATGGATAACTGCCATTCATTAACACCCATTGCTCCTGTGAAGATAGTGACGTAAGCACTAGAGTACTGGTTCCAGGAAGTGCTTGGGCCATCCTCAGACAGAAGTGGGGTGCTTGCCTGCTCAGCCTCTCCACTGCCAATTTGTCCATCTACCCATCTGTCTGTCTGTCTATCTAGTCTATCAATCTATCTGTCTATCTATATACCATCTATCTTTTATTAATCTATCTATCTATCATTATTAATCTATCTTCCCATCCACCCATCTATGTATCTACTATTAATCCATCTATTTATCATCAATTTATCTTTCCATCTACCTACCTGTCTATCATCTATCATCTATCTCCCCACCCATCTATGTATCTATTATTAATCTATTTATCGATCATTAATCTATCTTTCTATCTATCTTTCTATCTATCTATC
>JADRCH010000053.1:6685029-6716721 GCA_019843965.1 Rhynchomys soricoides | reverse complement strand
ATCTATTAATCTTTCCATCTACCTGTCTATTGTCTATCTGTCCTATCCATCTATCTATCTATCTAATCTATCATTAATCTATCTTTCCATCCATCCATCCCTATCACCACACCTATCCATCCATCCACCCATTTGCCATCCACAAGATCACCCACCTACCATTTACCATCCACTATTTACCACCCATCCGTCGGTTCACTCCCTTACCTGCCTATCCACCCATTACCCATCAACCCATTCACCTACCCACTCACCTGCCCTCTCCCCACTCACTCGTACTCTGTCTATCCACACACCTGATTGTCTTTCATCCCTTTCCTTATCAACAATCCATCCATCTACCTACCTTTCCATCCATTCACCTATCCATCTGTCCATGTGTCTGTCCACCAATCTATCTGCTCATCTACCTCTTACCTACTTTCCATTTATAATCAATTTATCTATCTACCTACCATTCATCCACTCAGCCTCTTGTCCGTCCATCTATCCATCTATCCATCCATCCATCCACCTGCCTATGAGTCTATCCATCCATCCATCCATCCACCCATCCATCCACCTGCCTATGAATCCATCTATCCATTCATCCATCCACCACCTGCTTATGAGTCCATCCATCTATCCATCCATCCATCCATCCATCCATCCATCCATCCACCTGCCTATGAGTCCATCTATCCTGCATGAAATCAAGTAGTATGTAGTTCATGATAAGTATTATTTCAGGCTCCAGGACAGCAGTAAGACAAGACAAAACCAACATCAACAATCCATCTAAACAAACAATAGGATCCCTCCCCTCCTCCAATGTACTCTCTTCTAGTAAGAACAACTGAGCTGGTCCAGAATGGAGTAAGGGCCATCTGGATGCTACTGCCCACTCAAGGGCTACATGGCCAGGAGAAGCTAGCCAGTTTCTAAGGATCTGAAGGTGAGGGGCTCTAAGATCTTCTTTGCGGATGATACCCAGTGAGCAGCCACTGTGTGAGCTTTGCCATCTCTGAGGCAGGCTCAGTTTATAGGCTTCTGTAGCCCATCCCTGTCCTCTTCCATCCTTTGTCAGCTTCCATGCCATGCAACCCTAGACTCAGCCCTCTGCCTCACACACTGTGTGCCCTCTCTCAGCAGGCTCATGGCACCTCAGCGGCATTCCATGGGGGTTGAGAATGTGGCTAACGAGCAGCTGACCTAGTCCCTAGGGCTGTGAGTGGCTATTGCCATTCCGGTAAATTTCCAAATGTGTAGGATCGTTGCTTCTGCTCATCTGGAGCAGCACGGTAGAACTGGAGGCAACGTCCTACCTCTGACAAGGGCAGCTGGAAGCTCCTGTGACTCTTGTGCTTGGCTTTAGGAAGGCCCTCCCATCTTGTCTTTATTGCCTGTGCTGTCTTTCAGCATCTCACTCCATGTCGACCCTGTTCTACTGAAGTCACATGTACACGGTTTCTCCTATGTTTGGGTTCTCAGTTCTTCTCTAAACCCTTCTATGAGCCCAGATGTTCCAGAAGTCATCTTTAGGTCCTCTCAGCATATACGTGGACACACAGGTGGATACCTGTGCAGGTCTATACAACATCCACCTCCTCAAGGGTATATTTCCTGTCCCCAAACAGCCAAGCAAATGCTCCATCTAGGCAGAACATGCTCTTCTGCTGGCTGGTATCACAGATCACCTATGAATCTTGCATCTGCCTCCTTGGGTCACCTTAGCTCAGGAAATATCTGCCCCAGACTGGCTTCTCTTGGATTTGAGCACCTGGAAATTTTCTTCAAGCTGAATCTTAACATACTTGGAGTGTTTCTTTTACCTCTGGTCATATCTGTCCCTTCCTTGTCCCAGCACAGGACTGTGGCACCTGCCTGCCAGCCAGCTGGTTGGGGTCCTGTCCTAGGCAGGTTCTGCCTGAGACCCATTCATCACCTTCTGGATCATTAGCTCAGGTGTTAAAGAGATTGAGGCCTCTTGTGGAGGGACTGGATGTCCCATCATGCCTAACACACTGCTCTTGACTGTGATGATGGCACAGCAGAGGCAATCTGGTCAGTTTCACAAAGAAAATCTCTCCAGAGCTTCTTAGACACTTCACCAAGTGCTAATTAGGCAGCACACTCGAGTGTGGGCTGGTCCAGTCTACCTTTACCTACGTTACCAGAGCCCTCAGAGGTTGACTCTTCTGGGGCATTCCTTCACCCTATAGGCTGTGGGTGTAGGATAGAGGGATGGAGGTGAGGTGTGCTGCAGTTAGATTCCTGTCTGTTTATGTTTGAAATCTCTCTCCCCCTCTCACTTCTCTCTCTCTCTCTCTTTTCTGGGTGACATAGGAGAACTGGGTTTGAGTACTAGCCCCTGTGCTTGCTAGCTGGTATCAGTTGGCCATGGTGGCTGCTAGGAATGTTGGGGACAAATGTAAACAGTCTGTGTTGTCTCTGTTGTGGCATCTAGAGGCCCCCACTGAACAGCAGCTGCTGTGAGGGTCCTTCCTGCCCCTCTCCCCATTTCCAGGGGGTGACTCTGTCCTGCCTTCAATTCCAGGGGAGGCATCACCTCATATCCAAGGCCTGACTGATTGCTATGTTGCTCTCTTTTCAAATATTTTCTTACTTTGCCATCTGTAAGTAAATATTGTGCCAGTCTTTCCTTTATGCCTCCTATGTCGTCATTAATTACAAAGATGCTGAACTGATGTGTCTTTCAAGTAGCCGTTAACTTCATGGCACCTCTAACTTGAGCTGTAGATTTCCTCCCGTCTCCCCGTGAGCCTCCCTGTCTCCTAGCACCCACCCCAGTTGCTGGCCTTCCCATCTCCGGCCCTCACTCTCCTCAGCACTGATGGTCTCCTCTGGGCCAGGGAAGTGTTCTGGGTCTGTTGGTGGTTATTCTCTTCTCTCTGTGTAGCCAAGTTGCTGCTGAGCTTCAGAAGGAAGTTGCTTTTTTGTGTCCCTGAGTCCCCAAGGCAGTGTCCTGTGTGGAGTGGGTGTTCAGACGGGGTCAGAGGATCTGCAGTGGGGTCAGCTGGCCTTGCTTCACCCCAGCTTGCTGTGTATGTAAGAGATATGACAAATGGCTGTTCCCACTCCTCTTGACTTTTTGTCTCCTGGTCATCTTGTGGTCTTTGATGGTGCATAGTTTCGGTTCCTTCTGTCTGGGGGACATTTGTTCATCTTCCATGACGTTGGAATCTGGTGATGGCATGCTAGTTGGTGTTCTGACAAGATGTCAACGCTGCTGATGTTGTTTTCTGTCACCACTTCTACCAAAACCACAGTGTTATTACCACCACGATTGCTCCAGGAGTTTCATCACTGCTACTGTCATCACCACCACGATCATCATCACCATTATGTCACCATTGCCACCAAAACCACCTCTACCATAATCACAACCTGCATCCTGATCACCACCGATATCACCTGAACCATCAAACCCACCTCCATCATCACCATGATCACCATCGAAACAACCTCTATCATGATCAGCTCTACCACCACATCATCACCAGAATCATCTCTATCACTATCATGATCACAGTCACCATCACCACAGTCACTAACTAAATCACCTGTCACTATCATGACTACCATACATCACCATTATTATAATCATCACCATGACAACTACCACCATCAATATATCACTATCAGCAGCAACATCACTATCACCATGGTTAACACCACCATCATTGTCATCAACATCATCCTTAACAACATCATCATCATCAATATTAATTCATCATGAACAATGTCAACATCAACTTCATCAACATCATCATCAATGTCATCATCAACATCAACATCATCATCATGAACATCAACATCATCATCATTGCCATCAATATCATCATCAACACATCATCATCATCGACATCATCAGTATCGTGAACACATCATCATCAACAGCATCATCAATGTCATCAACATCATCATCAACATCATCAGCATCATGAACATCACCATCACCACCACCACTAACAATCGCTCTTCCCTCTCCCACCCTTGTCCCCATCATCGCCTCTCTTCCTCCCACCGCTGCCGTCAGCAACACTTGTCCTGCTGTGACCTGGGTGCCTTCTTGGCTTCCCTTGGAAGCTTGCTCTGGGACTCTATTGTCTGCGAGGGGAGCACAGTGCAGCTCATAGGTTATTTGGGGACAGATGTGGCTTGTGCCTGGGTGTGAGTCTTCAGCTGCTCCCTCCTCAAGCCAAGCTCGCGGTGGCATGAAGCCCTAATAATGGAGGACTTGGCCGAACTGGGTGTGGCCAGCAAGAGGGAGGGTAAAGTCAACCGAGCTCAGGGTTTAGAAAGTTAGGTAAAGACACAAAGCAAACAGACAGATGGAAACCATCACGGGATTGGTGACTCACAGAGAGAGGCCTGAGCCTAAAACTCTGCTCTCTAAGAGTCGCTGGTGAAAAGTGGATGGCAGATCTGATCGATCGATCAATCGACTGCGTTGTTTCCTTGTCCCTTGCTGGACGCTATGCCTGACAAAAGCAACCGAAGGGAGAAAGGTTCATCCTCACAGTCCACGGTCCAGCCCATGGCGGCGTCCACTCCGCGGTCAGGAAGCAGAGGTGGGCGAAGGCTGGTGCTTGGCTCAGGAGGCGTCCTTGGGGTTCCAGGTGGCCCCGTACCCTCAGTTAATCTTTCCTAGTGTTTCTGGAAACATCCAAAGGCAATGGTGTCGCTAGGATTAATCCCAGATCAGTCGACGATCTGAGACACAGAATGGGAACTGAGGGGTCAGGTGCCACTGACAGGCTGGCAAAGTTTTTTTGTTTTTTTGTTTTGTTTTGTTTTTTGTTTTTTCGAGACAGGGTTTCTCTGTGTAGCCCTGGCTGTCCTGGAACTCACTTTGTAGACCAGGCTGGCCTTGAACTCAGAGATCCGCCTGCCTCTGCCTCCCAAGTGCTGGGATTAAAGGCATGCGCCACCATTGCCCAGCTGAAGAAAAGTTTTTAAGCTGCTCTTCTTCCACAAAGGATGAGGGTCAAGAGTCCTGCAGTGGACGGCAGCCTCCTCAGACCGGTTCCCCTTCTGCTAATTAACTATCCCATGGCACGTGAAGAGAAGGAAAGCTGCTGCGGCATTTTCACAAAGTGAGAAGATATAATTTTATTTTTTTAATTTGAAGACTGTACAAAAATAAAATGACAGGCGGCTTCACTTATGAATATTGATGCAACATTTTAAATAAAATATTGTAACGTAGGGATCCAAACAGTGCGCTAAGATAATGATTCTCATCAAAGCCCCTTCTATCATCATCAGGTCCACGTGGAGTTTATTCCAGGAATGAGGTCCGCTTATATGCGTCACTTGTACGAGTCTTTTGCCTGCATGGATATCTGTGCGGTATGTTAGTATCTGTTGCCCACAGAGGTCAGAAGAGGGCATCAGATCCCCTGGAACTGGAATTAGGGATGGTGGTGAGCCACCATGTGGGTGCCAGGAACTGAACCCAGGTCCTCCGGGAGAACAGCCAGTGCTCTAACCACTGAGACATCTCTCCAGCCCACTTGCTCTCTCTTGGGTGTGCAAACATTAGAATTAAGTCTGAAGCAAGGATGGCGGCCGTCACCTGGATCCCGAAACCTTAGCCAGTGCAGCCAGGAAGAAGTGGCGAGAGGAGCTATGGGAAGAAGGAGGAGGTGAGGGTCTCTGGTACCCGATACAACTGCATAGTTGGAAAATTCCAGAGAACTGGTGAGAAACTAAAAAGCCAACAAGAAATCTAATTGTGTAGGCATGTATGTATCCATAATCCATCATGTGTAAATGTATATATGTATTATGCATATACCTGTCTAACATCCATTACATAACATAGATGTATCTATGCATGTTTGTATGTATCACCATGTATATATATATATATTTATATCTATAATCCACTATGTATGTTTGTATCTATCATCTACCTATAATTTATTGTGTGTATATATGTGTATCTACTTGTAATCACCATGTATCTTTCTTTCTGTCTATAATTTAGTAGTATGAATATATCTATATACTTATGTATTTAGGCATCTATCATCTATCTTTTTACATACATAACATCTATGACCTATCATGTGTATATATATATGTGTGTGTGTATATATATATCTATGTATCCTGTTTATATGTAATATAGCATATCTGTATGTATATATATGTAGGTGTCTGTTTATTAATATTGCATTGTATAGGTTTCTATATATACCTGTAATCTATGCATCTACCTGTTTGTAGCAATGGTAATTAAGTGGAACACCTAAGATCAAACTCAAGAAGACCCATGTAGACTAGGCACAGGCAAGCAACCGCATTCCTGAAGAACGTTCTATCCACCTGCAGAGACTCCCAATGAAGCACAGATTAAAGCCATTCATTCGGCAAATATTTCTTGACTGCTTTCTAAGTCCCAGGCCTCGTTCTGGTCCTGGAGCCACAGTGGTGAGAGAAAAGAAAGCAGCAACAAAACAAACCAGACAGAAAGTCCAACCCACGCCAAGCAGGGGTCCTAGCTGGGAAGCCAAACAACTGGGAAAATGATGTCATCGATGTGGTGGTTCTTGTGGGGAGTACACATCTGGGGTGTGCTGGGGGTGAGGGTCCCAGTGCTTGATGGCAGGGGGCATGAAGGCCCCTCACATACCACAGGGTATGTGAGATGTTAGGTGCTTGTTATTCAACTTTTCCTGGCTTGTGTGTTTCCTAAATACCCACCCCCAGCTGCCTGCATCCCACTCCTTCCTGTTTAAAGAGCTCAATGCCTTAACCTCTTCAAGCTATCAAGATTGTGAGGATCTGGATCTTTCTTTCAGAACATCATGTTCTCTGCCTTAAGAGACTCATCTACTCTGCTATCCGCAAAGCTTGGTTTTTGGTTTTTGGTTTTGGTTTTTTTCCTGTAATGGGAAATCCATGGCTCCCAGACAGGCAGCATAGTCAGCAGCTCCCAAGGGCTTGGTGGAAGCTTAAGTGCCAGCATCCTCCTCTAGATCTATGGACTTAAACATCAGCATTTAAATAAGACTTGTGGGTCAGGTGCTGTGGAGCATGCCTGCAATCCTTGCCCTGTGTTGGGGGTGCTCTGGGGCTCTGGACTTGAGTCTTATGCCAATGTAATAGATGCTTTACTGACTGAGCATCTCCCCAGCCCCTGAGTATATGCACTTCATGAGTGTGGTTTCCCTCTGGTCTCCTGAGGCAGCCTTCTTGGCCTAGACCACTGTCCCAGGTACCTGGGGCTCCTGAAGAAGGAACATGTGCAGGCTTTGAGGGGTGTTGGGGGGCCTCATCATAAGTACATGAGCCCTTTGGAGAACAAGAGGGAGTTGTTCTCTCACCTCTCTAGGCCAGATGAGTCCCAGGAGCCACAAATACAAGCTGATCCTCCCACCCAGGGGCCGTGTGGGCAAGGGAGAGAGCTGCAGATGACAGGACACCCTTGTGTCCGTCTGATGACTGGACTCTGTTTCAGAACTGCATGTGTCAGAGGCCTTCTTGCAGGGAGGGCATCTGGGGCACCCAGAGCTGCACACCACCTTTCGTTCCTCATAAAGATACCATAGCAGCTCAGGGGATCGCCTGCTTGCAGGGAACAGAAACTCTGAGCATCAGCTCTGCTGAGAACTGTTGGTGTTCTGTTGTTTTGGGGGAAAAGTAGGGGACCAGGCAAAGAAACACCCCGTGGCTCCAGGGCTTCTGAGCAAAGAAAGCAGGACATAGCTAGTTCTAACTGAGGGGCTGGCAGATGACATTAGTGAGACTACAGAAGGATCAGTCAGAGCCATGGGGAACAGAGGCTGGTGTGTGTGTGTGGTATGTGTGTATGTGTGTCCATGTGGTGTATGAGCGTGTATGCCTGTGTGTATATATATGTGTGTGTCTGTGCCAGTGTGTGTATGTGTGTATGAATGTGTGCTTGTGTGTGTATGGTATGTGTGTATGTGTGTGGGTGCCTGTGTGTCTATGCATGTGTGCCTGTGTGTGTGTGTCTGTGTGTGGTGTGTGTGCATCCATAGTGTATGTGTGTGCCTGTGAGTGTATGTGTCTATGTGTATGGTGTGTATGTGCATGTATGTGTGCTGTGTGTGTATATGTGTGTGTTTATGCATGTGTGTGTGTGCATGTGTATGTGGTGTGGGGGGGGCTCTGTGGTGTGTGTGTATGCATACATGATGTGTGTGTGTATTTGTATGTATGTGTGTGTGTGTGTGTGTGTGTGTGTGTGTGTAGTGCATACATTGAGCATATTCTGGGAAGAGGGACAGCAGTGGCCCTGCCTGCTCTGTCTTGTCTGGTTCTCTCCCTGGCCTTCCTCTGATGGTTGGTTATGTGCAGTGAACACCAGACAGGCAGCTGCTGAGCTGAGTAAGCAGCGCTCTCTCTCCTTCCTGCTCCAGAGTTCTTTGGAATGTGTTACACATTCATCTGGGCCCAGGTGCCTGATTATCTTAGTGAGAGAATTCAGTCCTTATTCCAAGAAGAGAAGGGATAAGAAGACACATCTGGGGACGTGGCTACTGGGGAAGGGGCCCCAGCCCAGGTCTTCCTCAGTCTCTCGGGGGCAGCAGAGTCAGTAGAATAGAAAACTTCGTCAGTAACAGTGTTGGCTGTGCCCTGGCAGGTGCAGTGCTTCCTTCAGTCTGTGGATGGCTTTGTGGGTCCTTCCCTAGTCATTCCATCCTTCCCTGGTTGAGAAGGCATCTGCCCTACATCCACTCTCCATCCCAGCCCAAGCACAGGGCCTGCCTGATACTGTCTCCCTGTGGAGACAGGAAAGGGGTGACAGGTGGGCGGGGCCTAATCATACCCTTGATTTTTGTACCTGGGGATGGTAAAGGTGGGCTTGGAAGGGAGTGGACATACCGCTGTTTACCTTTGCTGAGACAAGTCTTGCTCCTTGTAGTTTCCTGAAGCCCATAGTCAGGGGCAAGTGAGGCCAGTGTCCACACAGGTGTTTCAGCAGCTCGAGACCTTGAGGAGGGCTCATTTGATGTATCCTTGCTCACCAACGTGCAAGAACAGGGACAGGCTTTGGTGTCACTGACAAGGGAGCAGCAGGCCATGCTCTCCATGAATGCAAGCCTCCTTCTAGGCTGGGAAGGGGTCCCTCAGTTGGAGGGAAAGCAGACTGAGCTCAACTGTCCTGCATGGGGTGTGGTGGCGACAGATGGAGATCCAGGATGACAGTCTTTGGCTTCCACTCATGGGACCCCTCTCAGTTCTAAGAAATCTGCTCATTCCAAAAGGATTTGTTTTCAATTCATTGTTCACACCTGTAAGGTGTGTCCATTGGTGTGACAAGATGGCTTTTGTGTACACACACACAGACACACAAACACTGGGAGAGAGAGAGAGCGAGCGCGCTGCTGTGGTGGGGGGCTCAGGGTAGTAGTAGTCTGTTCAGAGGCTGGGCTGGATAAAGGAGATGCAATAGACATTCCCTGGGGAAAGAATGAAAGGCTTTCCCCTGGGCTTTGAAAGGTGTTTAGAAAGAAAGGCAGCATGGGGCTGGCTGGGAAGAAGAGAGGTGGCTAGTGTCTGCCGCTAGGTGAGGCCACCAGTAGACCTTGCTGGGCCTTCAGGAGGCTGAGCATGGCTGGAGTGGTGGCAATCCGCTGTCAGGGAATTTATTATGTGGCTAATCAATTCCATCAGGGGCCCTCCTGTTTCTCAAATATGTCTCTTGGAGGTCTGGAGGCAGGGGCGGGGCAGGGCTGGGGCGGGAGCAGAGGCAGGGGCGGAGGCGGCAGGAGCAGGGGCTTGGGACTGCCCCAACATGGGCTCCTGGAGCTGAGTTATGATTTCTCATCTCTTGTGAGCCCCAGCATGATGCTCCAGCAGACGTCTCCCTTTCCTTCTGTTTTAACAATAAAGAAATATCAAAGATGCTTCCATGCCGAGAGATGAAGAGGCAGGGCAGTGCGGGCCCTCTGTGTTCTTGCTCCCTAGGATCTATCATTGTTTTTCTAGAACAAGAAAGAGAGAAAGAGAGAGAGAAAGAAAGAGTTTCGCTTGTAGGAGCTTTCCTTCCCCCCTTAACGAGGAGGTGGGTGTAGCGTGTTTTTATTTTATGGTATTTTTTTTGTCCCTCACCACTCTGGGGGAGATGGCAGTGTGTGAGTTTGGGGTGCGGGTTTGTGGGGGAAGGTCCTCTCCTGGAGGAACAGTACGAGCAGATGTTACACCCCCATGTCTAGAAGGTGGGGGTGAGGACAGGCCTGGTTATGTAAAGGGTGGTGGAGGAGGAGGAGACACGGCAGAGTCCGAGGGTGCAGCCTTGGCCCCAGTCCAGCTGAGAGAATGCCGGTCTGGTGCAGCCTGTGGAGTCTGGTAGTGGCTGAGGTGGGGACAGCAACACAGGTGGACTCTGGGACTGGTATGGTGGAGGTGGCCTCTAAGATACCCTGAGAGGCTCATGAGAGGGCCGGGTACCTTCTGCTTTCTTTTCCCTCCTGCTTGTGAATTGATTGTGCAAACCAGTTCTCCAGCAACCAACTGGGGAGACATTTCCTCGATACCTCCCTCCGCAGGCACTGTGATCACATGACCGTGGAGCCGGCACACGGTGAGGGGGCCGAGGCGCCAGCTGTCGGAGCCTCATGGTGCCCGAAGCAAGGAAGCTTCTGGTACTTTTCCATTGCATGAATATGGAGGCTTGGTCCACAAGGTCGCTGCACAGGTGATCCAGAAACAGTGACTGTGCTTGGAGCCACTGTGGCTACTCAAGTCAAAAAGAGTGTGATGGTCCGAGCCCCGTGGGCCATATGTTCACCCCACTACGCAGGAGGGCTTTCCTACAGTACCTCAGAAGGGTGGTGGTTCTTGAGTCCCTCAGTCTCTTGGTGTCCTCTAGCTGCTTGTCATTTGCTTGATGTCCACTTCTTCAGGTGGCTTGGGGCACGTCCCATCTGTCCCTGCTCACCCCACATCCTTCCATACCCTGTTCGGCCCACATTGATAGTGGCTTTTCAGGTTGACCAGTTGTTCTGAATACTTTCTGGGCAGGAGCCAATACCTGGCCTGTGTGTCGACTCCAGCACCATCTGTGCTAATGAGTTCACAGGCTTTGCACCCATGACGCTGGCACAGACCCAGAGTGTGCAGTCCTCTCGGTACCTGCTCTTTTCTGCCTGGCATTTAGTCATTGGCTTGTTTGTCATCTCCTTTGCATAGTAAGGAGGGAAGGTAGAGCTGACTGGAAATGCTTTACTCTACTGTGATAGTGGTTAGTGGTTGTCCATCACCAGCAGTGGACCCCCAGCACCTTGCTGTGCTCCGAGGTTCTCTGTCACTGGGGAATTTTGTCCTCAGAGGGTGATGGCACTGGTCCTTGGGTCTCACTCAAAGCCCCTGAAATGTTCCTGTACTTTCTCAGAGAAAGTGCTCAACAGGGGGTGGAGAAGGTGGGCTCAAAATGGCTGCACAGTGGTTTTGGAGAATCTCTAACCTTGAAAGTGAGAAACATCTTGGTGGTCAGTGTGGTTCCCAGCAGACCATTGCATACTGGGCTCCTGGGGCATGTGTATGAAGCAGGATGGCCTGAAGGAGTCTGTGCCTGTGTAGACCAGGTTGGTGGCTACTGGCCACATGGGGACACTAGTCTGCTCTGAGCAGTGTTGCCACTCAGCACGAGAGCATAGCTAGATTACATGTACGCTGCCTCAGTTATAGTTCGAGAAGATTAGATTAAATGAGGTCTATTATTAAGACTAATTTCACCCATTTCATTTATTTTTACTTAATTTTAAAAAATATATTTAAAAAATTTTAAATTTAAAATAAAAATGTTGAAATTCTCGTTTATTTAGTGTGTGTGTCTGCAGACATGTATGTGCATGTCGTGGTATGTGTGTGGAGATCTGGAGACAGCTCTCGGGTAGAATGCTGGTCGTCATACTCGGTAGCTTTTACTACTGAGCCACATTGCTGGCCCTGCTTTGAAAAAGATCTAAGTTTTACTTCTTAAAAGGTGGCTGCTAGGCCAGGCATGGTGGTGCTTGCCTGTAATATTAGCCTGGGGTGGGGTGGAGAGGAGCGAGATAAGGAGTGGGAGGAGTCTGAGGCTGGAGGACCAGGGGTTCAGATGTTCAGTGTGGTCCTCATCTGTTGGTGAGTTCAAGGCCAGACTGGATACATGATATTCTGTCTCAAAACAAAATAACATCCCATGCCCCTAAAAACACCTCCTCCAGACCAAGAAAGAAACAAAGAAAAATGGTTACTAAAACATTATGTTGCTGTTACAGTATCTCTCCTGGTCAGATTGGTCTAAGCCTGGCTCTCTGCCATGAAGCTGGGCTCCCTTGTGCCTCAGTTTCCACATCTAGGAGATGGGAAAACAACCACCGGTGGCCATTTTGTGGCTCCTGCTTATATCATGGAGCCCTTGGTATTTCTGGCACTTGTGCCCCGGAAGTGAAGCAGCCGCCGCCAAGGGATTCCCTGAGCTGCTTATCTGAGTTTGTCCTCGATAGACACCACTGGAGGTTTTGAGAATTATACTCATTTTGTAAATATCTGTAAGAAATAGAAATTGGCCTATTATTTTATCAACCTTTGCAGCTTTGTAGCTTGGAGCATAGCACAGTAAATGGCATTTTGAAAAGAAGAGGTGCTGAAAAGACGGCTCAGGGATTAAGAGCAGATATTTGTAGGCATAAAGTTTTGTAACCTACTTTTAATAAGGACTCAACCTCTCCTCTAGCCCACCACCCAGCAGAGGCAGTGGAAGAGACAAGTTATTAGGATCTGGGGGAAGTGGACCTGTTCTGCAATAGTTCTTTGGGGGTGAGCTTGATCTTCTTTGGCAGCAGTTCAGTCCTGTAGCAGACACCAAATATGACTCAGCTGCAGATCAGTCCTCTAGGCAGGCAGACACTAGACACAAACCAGCAGCTGTAGTTCAGTCCTGAAGAAACCACAAGGCTCGACAACTGGCCTGAGGCGAGGCTGTGGAAGCAGCAAGCTGCCACAGGAACCTCACGAGCAGTTCTTGGGTAAGTTTCTCTCAATGGTGGGGTTAGCACAAGTTGAACTCAACAATGCTATGTAAGGCGAACCAATACATGCGTGTCATTAGTTAAGAAGAGTGAGGTGGAGCAAACCAAACCAACATTGGTCATCTCCCACTGTCTGTGGGGTCATCTTTATCCTCCTTCATCAAGCGTCCTTCCCTGTGTCTGCTTTAGTAAGACGTCCTCTACTTGTGTGCTCCAGCAAAACATCATTTGACACACCTGACTTTCCAAAGAAACTTGAAGTTTCCACTTCAGGTACTGCTGTTGCAGGGGACCTGAGTTCGGTCCCCAGCACCCATTTTGGGCATCTCTCAACTGCTGTAACTCCAGCTCCGGGGGTGGAGGGAGGGAACCTGATGCCTTTGGCCCTCATAGGCACCAGTGCTCACACGTATGCACCTGTGCACCCCCCAATGCACATAATTAAGATAAAAATAAATCTTGAAAAGGCTGATGCTCTGGCGTTCGAAGGCAGAAGAGAATATGTTTTTGATCCATGAAAAGAAACACTAAGCTGAAGGCTCTCGCAGGTGGGGTGCTGGGGAAACTGCAGGAAATCCTGTGACCCCTGCCCACCTGGTCACTGAAGGGAGGAAGGTCCCCTTCCACCTCCAATGCTGAAGTCATCCAACATCCAGCAGCCCAGAAATGGAAGCGAAACAGAATGGAGAAGAGCTTCTGGAAGATTCCTCCTGAGGAGTGGCATCCTGACTGCCAGCATGGTCCCTGCAAAGACAGCTGGCTTGGGGCGGGAAGTCTGGACTCGTGCCCGCCCTCTGGGGTGCAGAGAGAGCCAATGCCAGGGCTCATGTCAGGGAGAGCCCAGATTTCCTCTGCATTCCTGGCTTAGGGTCACCTGAGCGCTGGGGATGAGCTGCCTCAAGGGACAGGCCTCTCTGCTGCCTGCTCGCTCGCCTGCAGGCAGTTGGCTCTAATCGCTGCAGGCACTTTGCACTCGGCGTGGGGTGGTATATCCAGTCTCTTATTTTTATTTTTCCATTTTTGACATTGTCCTTCAGTTCCTCTTCCACGCTCCCTGTTAAGCTGTTAAATCACTCCATTTATTTAGCGTGAGTGTTTCTGAGTATTCATTTTTATCTTGGTGAAAACCAGGCTTGCTCATGGGCACATAATGAAATTGCATAAATATACCCTTAGCTTGGAATCTAATTTATTCTTCCTGTTCATTATGGGGTAGAAGGCCATTATGAAATGTATAACTTTTTTTCCCCGTGCTGGAATTGAAAGGCTGTGACTTGGGCTCTTTTTATTCTGATGATTTTGTCCTGATTCAATTTAAAGCTGGTTAGGGCTCAAATATGGGAGCATAATTGACAAAGATCAGTGCGGGCTGAAAAGCTAACATCAGGTGGCTTCCCAACTCTACAAGCATGTGGGTGAAGCAGTGGTTCCAGGGGAGGGAGGCTCTTGTGTCCGTGGAGTCCCAGGGACCTCCAGGAGATGGGCCGGGGAGAACCATATCCATGCTGCCCAGTGTAAAGCATAAACATTCTGAATTTTATCCAATGGCACATGCTGGAAGGGTGAACCCACTTCAGCCCTGAAACTCTCAAAAATGCTTAGACATCCCTCTGGAAACACATCACCTGACCTACCACGACGTGGAGGGGTTAATGGCCTTACTCTGGCCGAGATCACCAGGTCCCTGCTGGAGTCCAGCTTTCCTTGTCTTGGCCACTGTCCACTCACAGGAACTATAGATGAAGCGTGTGGTAGCAAGAGCTGGATTGAGGAACATTCTGGGAGCTGAGGAAAGAGAACAGGACATCCACGAGCTAGAGAAGGCTATGAGGTACCAACCTGAGATAAGGAAGTGGGGGACTCCACCAAGCCCTGAGAGGCAAGCTGGTGCTACACGCCTTAAAGATGAGGACCCAGTTTGCTTGCACATGCTCCTGGGCTTTCCTCAGTCAATTCCTGGGGTCGGAGCATCAGAAAGATCCAAAGCTTAAACCATATCCATGCTGGACATGAGTGCTGTGGGATGTACAGACTAGGTCCACAAGGATCCGCTTAGACATTCTAGGACAGGTGAGCAGATATAAGTGACCTACCAGGAGAATGCTAGGCACATTGGGCACACTGGGTCCCGGTGAGAAGCAGGACAAGACAGGCGGAAACCAGAGCTGTGGGGACCATGTGGCTCTTTTCCCTGTGACTGGGTGACCAGGGATGAGCGTAAGGGTGTGGGGGAGAGCTACTTGAACTTCAGATGAGCGAAGAAGAGATTTTATTTTTGTTGTTGTATAGAAACAAAAAGGTTGCACAGGACACACACAAAACAACAAACACCACCTTTGTTATTGTTTCTAAGGTTCAAGTGTAAAGACATCAGTGTGTCCATAGGCTGAAACACTGTGTCTACTGACAGAGAGAGACAGAGAGAGAGAGAGAGAGAGAGCGAGAGAGAGAGCGCTTGTTTTGTAGTAAGTTCCTGTGTGTGTGTGTGTGTGTGTGTGTGTGTGTGTGTGTGAACTAAAGTGCTCAGAAACGCCAGAAGTGGGTGTCAGATCCCCAGAGCTGAAGAGTTAGTTACAGGGGTTGTAGGTTGCCTGTTGTCAGTCGTGCTGGGAACCAAAGTCAGGTCCTCTACAAGAGCAGCCCCTGACCCCTGAGCCATCTGTTCATTCCCTCCACCCTCCTCCCTACCCCCCAAGTCAGAGTCTCTTACTAGAGACTGTGGAGCTTGCCAAGTCAGCTAAGCTGATTGGCTAGCAAGCCCTAGGGCTCTGTCTCTGCTTCCCCAACACTAGGCTCACACCCAAGCCTTTCATGTGGTGCCGGGGATCTGAACTCGGGCCCTTGGGCTTGCATAGCAAACTCTTTACTGGCTAAGTTATTGGCACAGCTCCTTAGTCATTACCAAATTCAACCACAGGAATTAGTCATTACATGCTCACCTTGCCGAGTCTGAATAACAGGACTGTACCCAAGAGTCTCTTTTCTTCCCTCCACAAACCTCACTCCCAGCAGCGAGGCCCTCTGTCCATGTCCTGGTGGGAAGTGCCCTCTTTACAACCAGCACGTATACAGAGTCAGGCATTGCGTCTTCTCTGGCACTTTTAGCTTTCTTAGAGAAAATCCCCAAAGTAGATTGCCAGGGCAGGAGATCTGCATTTCTTAAGATTTAATTTAAAATGACACCTGGATTATTTGGAAAAAGTCAAGGATATTTATAGAAGTCTCTACTTTGGGGGACCCTCTATCTATAACTACTGACATCAGCTAGTAGACTTTTGTACGGTATTTCTCAGGCAAAGTGAAGAAACCACCTCACCCTTTAACTTACATATGCCCAGCTCTGGGAAGGTTCAGTGTCTTTTGCATTCTCTCTCTCTCTCTCTCTCTCTCTCTCTCTCTTGCCACTTGGATTTTTGTAGAAGTGGTTATTCACATAATCTGTCTTACAGCCTTATTAACTTCAGGGTGCTCTTCACATATAGAGAACAGCTATATTTTATTTGACACAGGCTAGGAGTTGTTTCCAGGCCTTTGGATGATCTTGGGGCATAGATCTGAGCTCACAAGAGTGGCTTTTGGGACCTCGTGAGAATCGCAGCCAGCGATCCTCCAAGCTTATCTTTGCCTGCTGATCTTACCCCCGAAGTTCCTGGACCTGAAGAAACAGCATGTGATGCAGGAGCCTGTGCTGTGCTAATGCTGTGCTAAGAACAGTCTCCACACTGGTCCACCTGCCCAAGTGCCTGTCTAGGCACTTGGTTTAGGGCAAGGAGTCATGCTCAATGAGGGCTGTGGTCCTCAGGTTGTCCTATCTGACTGTGACTTTGAGGTGGGAGGAGCCAGGGACAGATGGAAAGTTACAAAGCAGAATGTAGCACTTCTGGGGAGTGGGCAGAAACGGAGTGTGCTGCTGGCCAGTATTGTTCAGGAGAAGAAGGGAACACCATCCTTCCTGGACATTCCAGGAAAGACCTGATGTTGTGAGCCACCTTGTGTCTCTACCCAGCCTCCCCTGGAGGGGTCTTATTTGGAAATGGTCTTTTCAGATGTAGTCAGGTTAACATGAGTTTATACTGAACAAGGGTGGACATTTGCCCAGTTTATCTCAGAAGGCACAGCAGACATTCAGGAGAGAGGCCAGGAGGTGGTGGAGGAATGATTAGTTTGGTCTGACAGGAGGCGGAGTGAAGGGCCTTGGGGACCACAGGCCCCAGTCTCTGAGTGACGCCCTTCAGAGCATTGCATGGGGACCAATTCCCAGAAACATAGGACCTCTTCTCCTCAGTCTTAGCCATGTTGGACTGTGGCCAAGGAGATAATAGAATCTCAGTGGGAGTGGAGGACGGGAGGCACCTTGGCTCGAAATTCCTGGGTTCAAGAGCGTCCCAGGTGGGACTCTGGGCCTACTGAAGTCCTCTGTGCCCTGGAGTGGGCAGGGCAGAGCTTGGGTCCTGATGCCTAAGAGACATTCTCAATCGACTGGCCAGCTGGATGGCTGTCACGGGGCGTCTGTTTGCTGCAGCAGCCGTGGTGTCTGTTTCAATTGGCTGAGGCAGAAAGCATCATAGCAAGTCCAGGGGCATCGATCTGGATGTCATATATACCTAACACCAAGAGTTCTCCTGTACCCCGAGGCCTGTTGCCCTGGTCAACTTCAGGAGCACTTGACAGGCTGACGTCTGCGTGGTTAGATGGTCCTCACTCTGCTACATCCATTGAAGGTTGTTATTTTCCTAAGGGGCCTTCCCCAAAGCACAGAGGGACATAAAGTCAAATAAGCCAGAAAATGACAGATTCCCAGTGTCTGGCACATAATTCTTCTCTTGGACACGCTGGTGTGAAGTCCCAGTGGATCAGGGCCTGGTGCAGTGATGGCTGCTGGTCCTTGTTTCTGTCCAGGATTTCTCTTTTTGGATTTCCAGCCAGCCTCTGGATGCACTTCACTCCCTGTCTGTTCTCGGCCATTAAGGCTTGTTCAGCAGACCACTCCTGAGCATCTGTTCCATACTTGAGGGGTGCATCTTGCTCTCAGCAGAGCTGATGTGAATTTGTGGGGTCTCTCTGTGCCTTCACGGCCTCTCACCGGGAATGACCCTGATGCTGAGACCCCCACAGACTTAAAGCCTCAGAAATACCTTGAATGACATCATTCTTGCTGTGGGATCAGCACTTCAGGGAGACAAGACATATCCCTTTAGGAAGCTGTGTCCTCAAATCAGATAACTTTTTTGTTTTTTTGTGACATTGAAGAGTTTGGGCTAAAGACAGAGAAGTTTTGTTTTTTTTTTTCCCCAAAGTCCACTTTCATATTTAATGCCTAGAGACAATTTGCGTGTGTGTGTGTGTGTGTGTGTGTGTGTGTGTGTGTGTGTGTTGTAAAATTGCCCCGAACTGTCCTCTGCTGTCTTTAGGCTAATTTGGCCATTACACAATGACATTGTAGGACAGTTAGTGATCCGATAATGACATGAAGTTAAATGGAGAAAAGTTACAGGGTAGGTTGTACAGTACGCTCCCACTTGGCACCAAAAATACACATATCCTATGCCTAGGGAAGTCTGGGAGCATATATACGCGCAAAATGTTAGCACAAGTTATTTCGGGTTAGTGGGATTATGGGATATTTTTATTTTCTTCTTTTTGCATATGTGTGGTTTCTAAATCTTTCTGCAGTGAATATGTATGACTATTATAATAAAGAGTAAAATTAGAACCAGATTTTGCCAAAGGCTGCCTGTACCCCCTGACCAGAGATGGCCCAGGCCACCTCTCTTGGGTCACAAAACTCCCTCCTGTTTGGTCCCTGGGCTCTAGGGGACCCACTTGGATCTCTTACTTTTTCTTCTCTGGTTTGGGCATCCTGGGATGGGCAGGGCATGTGCCAGACTGAGTTAGTGTTGAAGTTTCAGGATAATTTTTGAAGACAGTCCTGTCTGACAAAAGAGAGAAATCTCTCAGAGGCATAGGGGCCCTCCCCCACAGGTGAGGTGCCCAGGGATGCTCAGCTCCAAACACCATTCCTCTGTTCAGTCATCAGCCAGTGGGGATGATGGGGCTTAGCCAGGATATGGCTGGGTGTGGTACATTGTGACTGGGGTTTTCTGGGTGTGTCTGGGGTTGTGTGCTGCCTAGGGAAGATTTCTGAGGGCTGGAACGGGCTGCCCCAGGAGGATGACATAGGTGTAGCATCCATCTCTGGCTATGGAAGATAGGCACTTTGGTCTGTGGGGCCTTGTCCTATAAAGGACAGAGGCCATGTGGCAGAGAGGAGCTGGCATGGTATGTTCAAAGCCAGCTGCCCACCCGTGAGTGCTTAGTAGCCTCCCGAGCCTCACTTCTGTCTCTGGAACACAAGGCTATGCCTACTTTCCACCCGGGTGTCCTGTCTGCAGCTGGAAGGAGAGCAGGTGCTGGTGCCAAACATGCTTTGTCCACCTTCTGTGTGAGGACTGTGCTATCCACTCATCTGAACCAGCAAAGGCCTCTGCAGGACCTTGCTGTGTTGGCAGACACTCAACACCGTTCAGCTCAAAGCCATTTCAGTAGGAACTGACCCTTCCTTAGAATGCTCACAGCTGGTATATATGTGTGTACGTGTGTGTGCAAGCATGCACTGCCCGAGTGTGTGGGGGACCAGAGGTTGACCTTAGGTATTGATCCTTAGAATATGGTCTAACACACATGCACACACGCGCGCACACACACACACACACACACACACACACACTCACGTCTCTGACAGACCTGAAACTCCCTGGTTCAGTTAGGCTGGCAGGCCACTGGGCCCCAGGCATCCCCAGGTCTCCACCTTCCCAGTGCTGAGATTGTAAGGGTGTGCCAACATGCCTGATTTTGTTTGTTTGTTTGCTTGTTTTGTTTTTAACATGGTTCTAGGGAGAAGACCCAGGATCTCATGTATGTTGTTAATACTTTACTGACTGAA
The DNA here is from genome assembly GCA_019843965.1 of Rhynchomys soricoides. Taxonomy (NCBI): domain Eukaryota; kingdom Metazoa; phylum Chordata; class Mammalia; order Rodentia; family Muridae; genus Rhynchomys; species Rhynchomys soricoides. The sequence goes on along the minus strand of JADRCH010000053.1, from coordinate 6,696,780 downwards.
TTATGTCCCCAGCAGCCATACACATTTTGAAAAGTCACAGCCTGTGTCCCCATGGTTCTGTGCTGGCGACAGCCCCATGGTCCCTTCCCAACATTATCAGAGGGGCCACAAACAAGGGCTCCTGGCTGACCTGTGTTCACAGCAAGCTCTATTATGACACCAGGACCTTTTACCCTGAAGGCCTGGGTCCTCATCACTAACCTATGTCGCCTTTCTCTCCCCCACTCTTCTGTTGTAGCCCCCTGCACTCTCCTCTCCATCCCTATAGTTACCAGCTCCCTTGCAGACCACCAGCCGGGCTTCCTTTCCTGTAGACTTCTCCCTCTTGTCTCTACCGAAGCACTGAACACACACCTTTGCACAACATAGTTCTTGTTCCAGTCCTGCCCTAGCCTCTGGACAGGGCCACCCAAGGCTCTGCATAGAGTCCCAGTTACAAATGTGGCTCTTCTGAGGGCCACCTTGACTCTGCCATCAGGGCCCTGCTCAGTATAGACAGACACAGGCTGCATGCACAGGTGCTCCTTCTAGAAGCACTGGGCTTGGCTCCTGCCTCTATCTTCTCCCAAGTAATCGAAGGCTGGGATGTATCCTGGTTGTCTCATCCACTCTGCACGCTGTGGGTACCGTGCAGGTCTGTGAGAGGAATCGGCAGCTCTGGTGCATCCTGCCTCAAAGCAATTAAATAGAGGGCTCCAGGAAGCTCCAGACCTTGGCCAGGTTATTTGTATTGAAGGCTTCCTGGGACTCTGTGGCCAACACTGCAGATCAGGGCTGAATCATCAGATCCCTAGGTAGGAGGGATTTTGTTCCTTCTTGTATGGTGAGCTGGCTTGACCTCACCTGGCACCCCTCTGTGTGCTGACTCAGGGGTGAGCCCTGACAGCAGGATTGGATCTGCAGACGCTGTGTGGACATAGATTTTGAGGACTGAATCCAGACTGGGTTGGAACAGAGCTGGTCTCTGCTAGCTTCCCAGGAAGCTTATGTTCTGGGAAGAAGGAATAGGTTTGTGCCAAGAGGGACTTTATTTTTAGGCAGATGTGAGAAGGGAAGTGGTCTTTGTGGGAAGTGTCCTGGACTGGTGCTTGTCCAAGGCCTTAGACTTGTGTCTTGTTACTTTGAGAAAAGACATTAACTCTGTGAGTACCTTGGTAGGCTATGGTGATGTATGGTGGTGTCCCGACTCTCTCTGTCTCCTCTGTCTCTGTTTCTCTGTCTCTCTGTCTCTCCATCTCTCTCTCTCTCTCTCTCTCTCTCTCTCTCTCTCTGTCTGTCTCTCTCTCTGCTCATACAAGTGCTGACATCAGTCAGCCATCATGCCTTCTAAATTTACAGAGTGCCTGTCCTAAAATGTCCTAAAGGCTTCAGAGTCAAGCTGCCTGGGATTCTGAGCATGACAGTGGAGCCGCCACAGGCTCCATTTGCTTCCTAAGCTACCCACTTTCTCGCACCGGTGCTGGAGTCCTCGAACATATTCTGTGTAGGGTTCTCAGGGGCATGGAAATGCCAGGTACCTCTCCATAACTTCTTCCAGGGTCTACTGGCTCTTTCCTGGGGATCCAGCAGTAGTCTCAAATGTCTATGTGCAAGTCTTGAGCCTAGAGAACCCAGGACCAATGTAGAAGAGTCTCTTTACTCCTGCTAACCCCCGAACTTACACACTACTCAGTAGACCCTGATGTGAGCCCATCACTGAGAAGGTCTAGGAGCTGTTCCTGCAGAGGTTCCAGCCTCTGGTCAACTCATCGAAATGTGTCACAGATATCCATGTATCTCTGTGGTTTACCTAGGCCACCAAAGACTGAAAGACCTGCCAGGTCGGCCATGCAGGCAGGGCTGGGTACTTCCTCATAAAGAATTTCACAGATAGACCCCAGCACAATTTAGAATGTTGCCAGCCAGACACTTGGGAGCTGTGACCAGGCCCAGGGATGAGGGAACCTGGCCCTCATGTATGATAGGACCCAGCAGGGCTAGACTAAATCAACCACTTAGATGTGTACGTTTGTGCTTTTATTCTCAGTGAGAGGAGGGGTGTGAGAGAGGGCCGGGGGCCATGATGGCTGAATGCCTTTCAGGTGGTCACTTTTCTCCCTAAGGACACACAGAGCCAAGGCTGGCCTCAGTTCTCTGGGGGCAGAAAGGACTGTTGACCCTGTAGAGATGACTTTAAAGCTAGAGTTCAGGGACCTTGGGCTGGCACACTGGAGGCCCGAGCTCACAGGCTATGCATGGCTTCTGAGCTGACCAGGCCTGCCTTCCAATCTGGCATCTACTGTCCCATCCCCCAGGCCTCCTGATAGCCAGGCCACAGTGCCCAAGAGGAGCACTGCCAGTCACTTCTTGGGATGTCTGCTCACCCTCCTGTGGCCACCACCCTAGAGCTTCTCCGGCCCCTGAAGCCCAGAGCGAGGCTGACTGTGAGCCAAAGCTTGTTATTGAGAGAAAGGCTTCAGGTGGGTTCTGCCCCGGCTGCAAGCCACCCACCTGTGTGTTAGAGCCTTCGGGGCCCCTCTCGGTGATGCGCTGTGTGTGGCTTTCCTGTTCTCTGCCCTTTTTTCCTCTCATGTGACAAACATGTCCTTAGCATTCTCTTTGGGGTGCCTCAGATACTACTGTCTTCTCCTTGGGCCTCCCTTCACTGCCCTGTGGCAAGTTCTTATCCCTTCTAGGCTTGTGTCCTCAACCTGGTTCTGGACCAAGTACCCATATGGACCCCACAGAAGCCTCTCTTCTTTCCAACCCAAGGTGCTCCTCGGTTTGGGGCTGCCTGGGCACCTACTGCCTTGGGTACCACACTGCTGAGGAACTGCTCACTTTAGCTGTGGCTCCTCCTCTGACCCACTCCTGTACTCCAGTGCCCCTCTTTCCTGTGAGCCATCCAGCTGGCCCCACGGACATTTGCAAAGATGGGAATGGTAGTGGGAATTCTCCTGCTTCTGTGCTTTTGATTTCTCCCAGGAATGCCAGACCTTGCTCTGGGCTCTCAAGTCCACCTGAGTTCAAGCGGTAACCATGGGGGATGGGGATGGGTGGTGAACAGACTTGCTGGGCACTGTGGCAACTTGTCAAGACAAAAGAAAAGCTAGTCCCTACCTGCTTTTTTTTCTTTTTAATTAAAAAGCAAACACAACTGTCCCGGGATATTGAATGGATGGTGTTCAGAGCTCTGGATGCCTTTGGGGGTGAAGAAAGCTTTTAAAAAGAACATTTTATTTTCTTTTATGTTTATTGGTATTCTGCCTGCATGTATATCTATGCACCATGCATGCACAAGGCTAAAAGAGAATGTCAGATCCCTGGGACTGGGGTTCCAGTTGGTGGTGAGCGGCCCCGGGGATGCTGGGAATCAAACCTGGGTCCTTTGGAAGAACATCGAGAACTCTTAACAGATAAGCCATCTCCTCAGCCCTTGAAATGACCTTTTAAGAGTCAAGGTGTCCTTGGGGCATTGAGGGACACTGGTGGGGGGTCAGCAGGGCAGACACATGGTGCTTCTGTCTGTTTGCTCGCTTGTTGCCTGGGCATGGCTGCTGAGCCATGGGGCAGCCACAACAGCTCCTGAGTCTGGGGAAGGGTGGGGCTGCTACTTAGCCCTTTGCAGATGGCAGGCAGTGGGGAGGGCGCTGGCTGATCTTTCCCGACAACACCCCTTAACCCAGTTTGTCTCATCGAAGCATAACCCCAGCCTCTGCTTGAGTCGATTCAGCCTTCAGTCCCGAGCAAGACTCTGTGTCCTCCCCTTGTAAGGACATCATTTTGTGTTGGATTAAGCACACTCTAATGCAACCACATCTTAATTCCACCTCCGAAGACCCCATTGCCAAATAAGGAAGCATTCGGAGAGACTTGGGGTTAGGACTTCAGACTAAGCCTTTTAGGGGACACTTCTACCCATTGCAAGAGCTGCCCAGGCAGAAGCAGGGAGGGACTAATGAGAAATGTCGGGCCTGTCTCCTGGGACCCTGGTCACCCTCCTCGGCTGGGGAACCCCTCCCTGGACACTTCAGTAGTGCAGTAGGCAGACTCAGCAAGGCGGTAACAGGCATACTCTTCTATTATTGTGGCTGCCAGAGCTTCAGGACCAACTGGGTTTATAAAAATAAAGTCATGTCATCTGCTGCATGTTCCGCATCCCCTAAAACAGGTTATTAAGGGGAAGTGGGGACTCTCAGAGGCAGATGGAGGAGCCCTGGATCTGCATAAGGTGCCGTTTCCATGGCTCAGAAAGCTCCGTGGAGGGAATGAGGTATAGAAAGACGTATATACCTGAGCCGTGGTTAGGTAACAGATGAGGCCCACTCGTGGCTGCTGGGTTAGAAATGAGAGAGCGGGCTTGAGTGGATGGGCTGGGGGGAGGGGGAGTGGGCTGCATGGGGCTTACAGCACAGCCTTCTTCCTGCACCCAGAGATGCCAGGCACAGCTGCAGAAGCTAGCCCCATCTCGTTCTTGAGTGTGTGTGTGTGTGTGTGTGTGTGTGTGTGTGTGAGTGTGCAGTTTAGGAAGCCAGGCATCTTCTGCCCCGGTGTTTCCCAAAGACCCAACTTTCCTATCTCACAGAAGGGTGATTGACAGAAGGCAAAGAAGGCAGGGTGAGCTCTCGGCACACACGGGTACAGATGGGATTTGGGGGAGAAGCTAAGCCTTGTGCTGTATGGGCAGAAGATGTGAGGTGTAGCCGGAGAGGTGGAGCCCGGGAGTCTCAGAGATGGCCGCTGGTCAGTTTGTCATCTCCTCTGTCCTCTGCCTAGAGGTCCCCAGACAGCTTGGTGGCAGCGCTGACAGAAAGGAGGGACTGACCTGCATCCTTGTTCCTCACCCTCGCCTCCGTGTGATGATCCCAGTGTGGGTTGTCAGGGTGAGGCAGAAGGTAAATCCTAGTGTACACAGCCTCGGCTACACAGGACAAGCCAGGGATGCATACTCTGCTATATATGACCATCCAGGGCAGCACAATGGAGTCTGGTGTTCTGTCCACAACTGGCCTCTGGGACTGGCTTATTTGAGGCAACAGTGTCTGACCCCCCAATCTGTTGACTTCAGTAACCTTGGCTCCAACCTTTCTGTAGGTCAGGGCCATTCTGTTTTATGACCAGACTTATACACAGGGCTGGGCCCCTATCTATGCCACTGTACATCCGTCAGTCTTTTCTAGTGGCCATCAGTAGGGCAGACAGAGACCCATAACAGCTCTGTAGGATCTAACGTCACAGGAAAGGTAATAGGATATGTGGGTGGCAGTTCTGGGGCTGACTCTCTTGGGAAGGAAGTTAGATGCTGCCACGGCTCAGTTTTTCAACAAAGCTGGCTTTGTCAATGAACCTAAGGGTGTCTGTCATCTTATGAGCCTCATGGCTGCTGTCCACTGACTGGAACCCCTGGGTGCTGTTTTTGTCCTGCTTTGGTAAGTCTCTCTGGCTGTTGCCTGCCTGAGGCTGTGCTTCGTTAAGTGCCTTTATGCCGACAGAAAGTGGCTGCCAGGCTGGGCAAGCTCTCTAGTCCCATTGCTCCCAAATGTGGCCCCATGCCTAGGTAGGTGTGTCCAGTGCACCAAGAGTGGATGTGGTAACACCTTTGTCCCCTGGATCATAGCTAAGGGACACAAGGAGCACTGGAAGCATCGGGGTGGTGGTAGAACTTACACAGAAGCTGCCCAAGGCTCAGAGTCCCTGTATGGAGGTGAGCTTTGAGCAGAGGCAGGCTGAGAAGGATGCAAAAGGCTAGAGGGCCCTGCCCTGTGGGTCCAAGCACTTTCCTGGGGTGGTTCTTTTACATTACTGGTCAACTATTTCTGCCCTGGGGAGGGGGACATTCCTACCATTTGACTAGTTATTTCAAGAGACGGAGTTAGGTCAACAACTGGGAAAGGTCATTCCTGCCACAACAAGGCCCACTGGAATTCTGATATGCTTTTCAAGGGGTAGCAGAGCAGAGATGTTTTCTCAGACACTGGGATCCTGAGGGGCGTGTCGGTTCCATTTTCGCCGTGTGGTTGCAGAAAAGCTTTCAGAGGCATGGGCTCTTCTGGAAGAGGCCTGTGTGAGAGATAAGGCAGTGTGCAGGAGCCAGCTGATGTCACCAGGGCCCCACCCCTCCTGGAGGTGGGGATTTTTTTTTTGGCGGTAAGGATGGCAATATTGTCCACTTTTGGAAAACTTGTGTGGGACTTGGGGCTGGTTGGCAGTGGCTCGGGAAAGGACTTCTGGGTGGAGAGAATGTCCCTCTTGCTGGCTGACTTTGGCAGATTCATGGTTCTTGCTTTCTAGTAGATTCACACACATGAGTTTATGGCAGTAATATCAACAAGTAGTTTTGTCCCCAGTGTTCTGAAGTACACAGGGCCATTCACTGCCCCCCACACTTACCCAGTGACCCAGCCCACAGTCCACAGTGCCAAAGAGAGCACCCAGAGAGCGTAGAGGTCTCCTTTAGTGTCCATGGCTGAGCACTTGGGTCTGATGGTGAATCACGTGTAAGGATCTTGGTCATGTAGTCTGGGAATTTGGTGCAGCTGGTGGAGTGTTTGCCTAGCATGCCAGTGTCCCTGAGTTCCATCCCCAGCATCTTGTAACTCAGGTGTATGGTGGTGCACACCTGTGATCCCAACTCTCAAGAGCTGGAGTCCTAAGGATCGAAAGTTCAAGGTTATTCTTGACTACATGGTTATTTGAAAGGTAACTTGTGTTACTTGAGGCCCTGTCTCAAAACAGCAGACAAAGTTTGTTCTTTAATAAGCACTTGGCCCTGACCTGGAGATGTCAGATGCCCAGGTGCTGGGAGGCCTCGGTGGTCTGCCTGTTTTTCCGGGAGCAGTAGACTGTGGTCCTTTAAAATCTTTTCCTTAAGTGGATATGCTTGCTTTGGGTACAAGTTTTCCACCCCAGGTTTGTTCTGGTTCCAGGGCCCATCTGGGAGATGCAAGCATCCCCCTCCTTGACAGGGCTAGGGGAGGAGATCAGTGTTCATAGCTGTGATCATGGGCATGGGGAGGGGGCCGTGGCCATTCTGTTGCTGGTCTCAGAGAAGTCATCTGATAGGGTGGTGGAAAGCTGGAGCCTAGGTGTGTCTTAGTTTCTCCCCTTAAAAGCATGGCATGTTTCTGGGGAGCAGGTTTGTCTGGCTGCATTAAGAGAAGTCTGTAAAAGGCTCTTAAAACTGGTTGCCTGTGTCAAGGTCTGAGGCAGAACTTTTGTGTATCAGCTCTAGGGGAAAGGCTTAGGTCTGCTGTGTGCCTTTAGTAAACCCATCCAGGCATTGCTTCCTGCAGAGCTATTGTCTGGCTCATTTCTTATTACAGGCAGACTAGATCATTAACTCAGAAATCCCTGGAATCCTAGGCTTCCATCACAGAAAGGTCTTAGTCTGATCATTTAACCTAATTCTCAATTTTATCAATGGAGAGACTAAGGCCTGGAAGGGAAACACAAAGAATTCATGGAAGGAAGCCTTGAATCCAAGCCTCAGATTCTCATGTGGACTGGAAAGCTCTGAACCCCTCAGAGCAGACTTGGCAGCCATGTTGTGGCATTGAGGCTGCAAGGGGGTGATGGGAGAAAGACTTGGGGGGTCAGTTAGGATGCTGGACTTCTTGGGAACCTTCCCAAGTAAGGGCTGCTTGGGGCCTGCTGGTGGACTCAGAAGGCTGGATGGTCACTAGCCTTGTCTCACTCTGGGGGGGAGACTTTTCATGCCCAACGGACCATTTTCTCAGCTCCAAATTTCTCCCAGTTTCAAAGTCAAATAATGTGTCATCCTTTGGAGGGATGCAGTGTGATGGGATTGGGATGTGGCATCAATGACAGTATTTTTTTCTTGCTCCTTTTGCCCCAAGTGCGGAGCTGACCATGCTTCCATAAACTAGGGTCTCTTAGGACACAATAAAAGGCCAGAGTCAACAGGATTATTAATGAGCCGGCATAATTTATGAACTGAATAAATTTTACTAATTTATATTATCAAAACAGTATTAAGAAGACAGAGTCCCTGTAGCACAGTGGAAAATATTCCTTGCTTACAGCTCTCTGCTGTGGTTTCCACAGCTCATAATGGATTATAGCATGGACCCTGGCCCTCTACCCTGTAGTCCCCCTTCAGGATATGTGAAGCCTGGGCATCGCTGATAACACCTGCCCCTGCTTGTGCATGGATGCACACACATTGGCAGACAGCCAGGACGATCCAGACCTCTTAGACCTCTGAGTCAGTGATTAGTTAAAACAGGGTCTCTGGGGTAAACTGCCACTAAGAACACCAAACTGCTAATGTGTGTACAGAGTCAATTGTCTCTTGAAATAAGATTGAGCAAAATACCATTGATATGAACAGGGTCCCATCAAACCAGTGTGCGAAGGATGGTATTCGAACCCCAGGACTCTCTGCTCAGGCAGATACTGGTGAGGGCAGCTGATCTGACTCAGGACCTGGTGAGCAGATATGACATCAAGGGCAAAGATGCACTCCTTCCCTGAAGGACCTATGGCCTTGTGGGTGCCTTCTCCTGCCCTGCCTCCTCCCATCCCTGACCTCCTCCAGCCTTACTTCATATAATTCCTATCCCCATCTATAAACTGAGGTAACTAAACACTGCTCTCCGGCACTGTCAGCTTGGACACTTGGATTGGGCTATGGGTAGAAGAGCAGAGCTAAGTTGGTCCCACTCTCCTGGGCTCCACTCAGGACACCTATTCCCTGGGCAGCCCTTTTTGCTGCTCCTGACCGGGGCTCATGTCTCCTAGGAACATCAAAGAGATACCCTTGGGTCTGCACCTGTCAGTCCAAGGAAGTTTATGTGCACTCACATCTATGTCTATGTGTGCTTATGTATGTGGCTGTATGAGTGTGTATGGAGTTGTTTCTGATGATGTGTGTGAACATGTGTGTGTGTGCACATGTGAGAATGCATGCACCTGTGTTCACGAGTGTGAGCGAGGGTGTGAAACTTTATGAGTGTGTGCAGCAATGTCAAAGTGGAAGCATGTAGGTCTTGGCTCTGGCTTACCAGCTGAGGTAGTGTTGGGCTGAAGCGAGAGGGCTGATATTCATTCCAGGCCTGTGTCCCTGAGCCTGAGGCAGAGTAGAGAGAGATTGGCTGGGTGCTGGTGGGGGAGGGGTGTGTAACAAGGGCATCCTGATATGGGAAAGGTACTGCTGGGCTTGGTTAGCATCCTGTGCCTCTGACACTTGCTTGGGTACCTACCCTATGCATGCACTTGGCCGAGGCTCCAGGCTTCTCCCTTAGTGAAGTATTCTCCCCACTCTGCCTGTCATCTCTGGAAACAGAAGGTCTTGACTGCTCTGTGTCTCCTGCCTCTGACAGGCACATCCTCTCCCCAGCCCTTGCTGTCTGTCATCTGCCGCTCCTTCCCTGCCTGCTGACAAACCGTGCTGTATAACTCTGCCTCTGTTTCCTTGATGGCACAGGTAACACATGCAGTTGATGGCATCTGGGGTGTTTTATGGACAACTGAGTTTTAGCAGTTGTCTCGGCCACACCCGTGTCTGATGACCTGCTAGGAGGTCATCCTACTCCAACAGGAGCAGTCTGCCCTGGGAAGGGGCTCGAATAAATTTGAAGCCTTCCTTACAAATTAGTGCAAAGGAACAAGGAGACATGGGGAGGCCAACATGGAGTCCTGTGGGCAGCACTGACAGTCCCAGTGATGTGGGACAAAATATACTCAGCACTCCAACATGACCTACTCCAAGGACCCTACGTGAGCCTTGGCATCGGAGTATTGGTCATGTGGTCCAGGCTGACTTTGGTTTTCTCTCTGGAGGACTGAATCATGGACCACACAGAAGCACAGGGATGGCCTGAGGTATCAGACATGCAAATTCTCGGCCAGGCAGGACATTCCAAGGGCCTCAAGGTGTTCTCCTAGGACACCGTCAACTGACCTGATATCACACATGACCCTGGGGGTCCTGAAAGTACAGACAAACGAGTAAAATGTGGACCAGCAGACTGAGGCCTCCTCTCCCTACAGGGCCGGCTAGCTCTGTCCCTTCCTTCCTTACCCTGGGTCTGTGTCCCCTGAGCACAGGTGGAGGAAGCTGGGCTGGTTCCCAGCAATGCAGACAGTGGGTTCGGTATCTTTCTGGGGTTAGAGGACCTTAGAACATTGCTGGTTCATGGCTTTGCACTCCCCCAAGCACCTGTTGGAGAGGTGGCAGGAGGCCCGTGCTCAGTATGTGGGCCCTTGGGGAACAGTTCGGGTTGTGGGCTCCTGGCAAGTGCCATCTGCCACCCGGGAGCTTGGCAGGAGCTGGTCTTTGTTCCTCACTATTTTTATGACAAGCTCAAAGCTGAGCTTCCTGGCACCCAGGCACCTTGGTTGATCTGCAGAGCATCTGTTTGAAGGACCTTGTGTTTTCAGGCACTTGGGGGGCCACTAACCCTAGGCCTCTCTTAGTACTCCCCAAGAAGAGTGTTCTGAAAACACACCCCGTGTGGCAGGCAGCCTTCCCCTCCCCTTTTTCAGAGGAAATTCCCTCCCTTAGCTAGGAAGACAATCTTTCAGATAGTTTCTCTTGAAAACAGGACCAAGCCTCGCAGAGTTGTGAGCCAGATACCTGCTCCTCACGACTTTCACTTCCTATACACCTTGTTTGTGTGCTCATCTGGTCCTCTTGGGTGTTTGAAGGAACCAGCATTGGCTCCACCCAATTAACAGCTGGGGAAACTGAGGCCTAGCTTATTTATCCAGGCCATCTGCCCAGTAGCATTTCCTTCAATCCCAACATCCCATGGGGAGGAGACAAGCAGAGCTCTGCAAATCCCACATTCAGCTCACCTGGCCTCTGGGGCATCTTCCATCTTGGCCACATCTGGAGAGCAGAGGTTTTTGGACCACGCAGACGTCAGGCCCCTCTTCCTCTGGCATCTACAGCATAGCATCACCTCTAAGTTTTCTAGCTGCTGTTATCGACGGCGTAGAGTCAGTCACGGACGTTAATGCATGATAGATCACTTTCATTGTGTTACCTCAAGATTAATCTCCTATAATAGTCCTCCAACACCAGAGCAAAAAGAGGAAAGAGAGGGGAAAAAAGGCCCCTACGTTATCCACTTTGTGCTCAGAGTATAAATGAATTAGATTTAATTTCTGTTTAATTGTTTCCACAGCTCAACCTCTGCAGACTTCACAGGATAATTTATTTTGTAGTCCTGGGGACAGGATTGGGGAGGGGGGAGAAGGCTACAGCCAGTGGCCTGCCATGGATGCTGCTTAATTATACCTGATAGTCTTATCTCCATGTAATTACGGAGTCTGGGGCTCTGGGCAGCCTTGCCTGCACTCAGAGGATCAATGCTGGGTCAGACCTGGGGCCAGCTGCTTTCAGGAAGCTGTGTGAGCTGCCAGGAGCCATGTGTAGTCGAGTGCTCCTGAAGCCCTTGTGGGAAGGAGGGCGGAAGGGACATGTCTTCAGAGGTGGAAATCTCTGGTGGCATTCCAGCCCCTTCACTCTCTAAGTTGAGAGCGAGGCCTCGGTGGCTGGGTGGGTTTCTGCACCTTGAGGTTGGCATCTTTAGAGCTGTGTGTATACAGATTCTCCCACTGAGGAACAGACAAGGTTAGGGTGCTTGGTTAGTGGGATCAGGCCCCAGCACCTCTCTGTCCTTGAATCCTGTCCACTTGTCTTTCCCACTTCCTCCTCTCCTCTCCCTCTTTCTCTTTGGGGTGTGTGTGTGTGTATGTATATGTGTGTGTAGTGTGTGTATGTGTGTGAGTATGTATGTGTGTGTG